>OU015742.1:150391313-150453242 GCA_907169655.1 Acomys percivali
ATAATATAATATAATATAATATAATATAATATAATATAATATAATATAGGGTTATAGTTTAAACTGCCTAAATTTGTGGTCTATTACCTCCTTACTAGCCATGTTTCTTTTAGCTACATCTCTTTTCTTTGCATGGGATATAAAACAGTCAAAGTGGAAGTTAAAACTGGTAACAAAAACACCAACAGCTTTCTAATTTTTTCCCTTTGTATTAACTGATTTTCCCACACAAGTTCCTTCTCATTCTTTGAAAAAAAAAATCACTGTGTTATTACATGTGCATACGTGCCTGTGTGAGTGCAGGTGTGTGTGTAGAGGTCAGAGGGCAAGTCTTTTAGGTGTTGGTTCTGTCATAACTTTACCAATAACTATAATGTTACTGGCTAATACAACACAATGGCTATATGAATACTTTTATTTGACTGACTGAATCACGTAAGATCAAAATGTGGCAGTCATGCTGCTAAGACAACCTTTATATGGAACCTACAGTGATCAGCACTTAAGCTGGAGAGTACATTTACTTCGACTCAGACCATAAAATCAAGAGGGCAGATAGATGCAGATCTATCAATATCCCATTGATCCAGGTATGGGGCACAGAACTCAAAAACTATCTAGGGCGTATCAGAGGTCTTGTGTGCCCTAGGCTGGACTTGAACTCTGTGTTGCTGAGGATGACCTTGATGATCCTCCTGCCTCTGCCTCCCACGTGCTGGCAACATGGTGTGCCCTTCCATGGGCAGTTTTATGAGGTGTTGGGCCGTGTGCATGCTAGGTAAGCATATCTATACACATAGCTTTTAAATGATGGAAGTAAAGACAGTTTATTAAGAAAATAAAAGGAAAGACACATCTGAGAGTGCAAGCAGACCAGCTGGACCAAATCCAGAGCTCAAAAGACTTGTGAGCAGATTTTTAGTTTTCTAAAGGTTTCTCTAAGACATTTTTGCTATGTAAATATATTACTGACATTGGATATTTAAGAGCTTAGAATTTATATTAAAAAAAAATCCAAATGTTAGTGTAAAAAATGCCAGACCTACAATAAAATCAGCAATGGTATTTTAGCTGAAAGTAATAACAGTTCAAATTCTCTCAATCAAGAGCAGAGAAAAAGGTTATTTAGCAGAATTTCCTGGGGTGTTGAAGATACTAGCTAGTGAGATGCTTCTAAATTACAAAGGAAAATGTAAAGAAACAAAAGGAAGACAAGTCAGGAAAAATGTCTCAGGGCTGTCAGAAACAAGTCACAGCAGCGACAACTAGTAATGCATTGTTAGCATAATAGACTTGGCGTCAGATAAACAGAATACCTCTATTTTCCAATTACAAAAGAAAAGCTAGTTTTGAAATAATAAAAAAACGGTTTTACTACAAAGCTTCTAGTTCAATCAGCAATGATGTTGAACTCTGACCTTTGGTGTCAGCATCAGTTATCTGCTCTTTGGCTACTTCCTCCTCTTCTTCAGCCATCGCCTGGAAGATTGCAGTCAGGAAGAAAAAAAGCAATTCACACAGTGGGCCTTCACTGTCATTTCCTACAAGAGCTTCCTCTAACACTTCTGTGAATAAAACGTTTAAAAGGAATTTAAAGTTCTGTCATGACTGAAGAAACAACTCCATTGGAAAATAACAAACATTCAATCAACATCAGCCTGTGCAACTGCTCTCAAGAGTTTATGAAAGAAGATCTGCATATTATCTAAACAAAAATAGATTATGATTTCAACACAGAAAAAAAAAAAAAAGCCAAAGTCAGTACACTAAAGATAGTCAAAATAGCCTCACTGGACCAATAAATATAACATCTAAATTTAAAGCTGAGGCACAAATTTAGCTACATTTAAAAACACACACTCGGGAGGCAGAGGCAGGCGGATCGCTGTGAGTTCGAGGCCAGCCTGGTCTACAAAGTGAGTCCAGGACGGCCAAGGCTACACAGAGAGACCCTGTCTCGAAAAACCAAAAAAAAAAAATAAATAAAATAAATAAAAAAAATAAAAACACACAATTTAGACAAATGTGGTGATGCATGCCTGTTCCTAAAGTTGGAGGCAGAGGCAGGATTGCCACAGATGAAGGCAGCTTGTTCTACCAGTCTACATAGCAAGTTCTGGGTCATCCAGGGCTATATAGTAATACTCTGTCTCAAAAATAAAAACAAACAAAATAAATAAAGAAAATACTCAGTGAGTTATTGTTCCACTGTTCATAAGAGCTATGTGGGGTGCTGTTTACCAAACAGTGCACAGGAGAGGTAATTATCATAACATTGTATAGGTATTAGATGTTTCTTTTCTTATTTATTTTACCTAAATAGCATTGTTTGGATGCTCTTGATTCATAAGGCACAGTGCTTCATGCCTTAACCCTCGCCCATAAGGAGAAACTGAAGAATCTGAAAACCCTGCTGCTCAATGTTTTCTTATCTTATTAAAATGAAAATGACAGTGCAAATCTGTATTGGAGGCTTTCTATAAGCATCTTTAAAAAATTATTGGGTAACATTTTCAAATTTGATTCAAATTCCTTCTCATTTTGGACTCTATTATAAATGTTTATATACAAAGTTTATAAACACACAGGTAAATTAGTTATAAATTAGAAGTGGAAAATATTTGTCTGTCAACTCTCACATGCCATTCCTCACTCAAGAGGATCTACTCTCCAGCCCTTACATCCTAGGTCTATAACTTATGAGTCCCAAGCCTAAGAGCAACAATATCTGTTTCCTAGTGGGAGGTCACATGAAGAGAACTGGGCATGTGCATGAAGAAGCCATCTTAAACAAGTAGGCAGTCAAGCCTTCATGTGATCTCAGTCCTAGCTCCCAAAGAGAAGTTGTGTTCAAAGCTCCTACAGAGCTGGGAGAAGTCACTGTCACGTAAGCTGCCGTGCAGCAACAGGTAAGCTGAGTACTTGCCTAAGGTTACTCCCTCTGGAAACTCATCCTGAAGATCAAAAAGTTCCCCAAACGCATTGAGGAACTCCAAAACCATCAGAGCATCACCAAAGACTTCAGGAGGTAGTCGAGTTTTCACTGGCGTTGGTTCTGGAAGTTCCTGCAAAGTTAGACAGTCCATGTAACATCTGAACCACGTGCAGGAACTGAAAGGAGTACATGCCCTAACATATTCTTAACTAGTAAACTGTCCCACGTGCACTAGCGGCTCTCAGCCCCAGATGCTGCCACCCCTACCTTAGGAACTTGCTCAAGTCTACTAAGCCACAGTCCATAAAAAGAACTATGAGGAAAAGATACTTCTTTTACTAAAGAAGATAACTTTAGGCTGAAGCGTGTTTCTGACTCAATTTCCTATTCAAAGGATCTTCCATTATGTTCAGATTTTGAAGTCAAACTGTTTGTATCTTCAATGTAAACATTATAATACAGAGGATAACTGACCACCTACTGATTTAATAAACGACATCCTTACAATGCATGCCTGGCTACAGCAGTTCTTATATGTCAGGTATCACAAAGACCGGTCAATTATTTTTCCAGAATAACCACCACTATAGTAACAATGCAACTCTGGAAAGCTAAGAAAAACATCTGTAGAACTGGCTGTTTCCTTTCAGTTAAATGAGGTACATGTGCTTCTACCAAGAAACAAACATTTCATCTGGGTGTATTCTACAGGTTTATAATCTCAGCACCCAGAAGAGTGACACAGATGAGTGGAAGCTCCGGCTGCCTGGACTATACAGCGAGGCCTACCTCATTGCCAAAGGTGTGTGTGTGTGTGGGGGGGGTGACTATGCCAACTGTGTATGTGTTTGTTACATATATACATGTATATATGTATATACATGTGTGTATGTATATATATATAAAACCAAGCTGGCCTAAGAGTGGAAACTCACATAGATCTATCCACCTGTCTCTGACTACCAACTGCTGGATTAAATGCATGTGGCACTGCCCTTGCTCAAATATAGCCATTAGGCACCTCACTTTCCATGTAGGTCCCTTAGTAAAGGGAGCAGGGGCTGTCTTGAACATGGACTCTGCGGTCTGCTCTTCGATCACTTCCCCTTGGCAGGGTGGCCTTACCAGGACACAGAGGAAGAGGGCTCAGGCAGTCCTAAAAAGACTTGATAGGCTGGGGCAGTTGGTAGGAGAGGAGGGCTCCCCCTTTCTGAGGACTAGGAGAGGGGGGCGACGGAGAGAGGGTAGGAGCAGGAGGAGACAAGGGAGGGAGCTACGATTGGGATATAAAACATAAAAAGTGCAGGCACAGCTGCAATGCTCACTAAACAAATAAATAAAATGCACATGTCACCATGCCCCGCTCAACGATTTTATCAGCAAAGCCACAAAGGACAAACTAAACACATCTGTTTTTAACACTTCGTACTCATACCTTAAGGTCATCACATTCCATATCTTCTCGGGGTTTACTCCACTGCTTTAAGTATTCCATATATTTTCGCTTTTCTTCACGTAATTTCTCTCTTTCCTAAAAAGAAAGGTAAATAAAAATCATTGGAAGAGATTTATTAGTCAACATCAACATCGCTCCAGAATTGTTAGTAAACACTGGAGCCGAGCAGCTCAACTAGGCGAGTGCTGGCTTGATCCTCAACACCATAGAAACCGAGGCTTGGGGACAGCACTTGTAATCCCAGTACCTGCCAGCTGCTGGCAACAATTCAAGATCATCCTTGGCTACAGAGCAAATGTGGGGCCAGCCTAGGTTAGTTACATGAGATCCTGTCTCAGTTAAAACCAAACAAAAAAATCCCCTGAACTAGAGCTCCATGCAGATGGTTATGAGCGGCCATGTGGGTGCTGGAAGAGTGAGTGGCTAGTATCCCCATCCACTGAACCATTTCTCAAGCCCTGTTTTTGTTTTGTTTCGTTTTTTAAGGCCAAGAATGGAGATGGGAAATAAATGAATCCAAGTGTTATTTATTTATTTATTGGTGTGTATGGTGTATGTATGTGGGAGGGAGGCAGAAATCTCTATCAGTGTCTTCCTCTCTTCTCTCCTCCTGGTCTTACCCTCCCACCCTCCACCTTGTAATTAAAAAAAAAAAAAAGTATGTGTCTGCTTATCTGTCTATATCATGTGTGTGCAGTGCCCACAGAATAGCACATCAGATCCCTCAGAACTGGCATTACAGTTGTGAGTAGCCCAATGTGGGTGATAGGAACCAAGCTTAAGTCCTCCACGAAAACAGCAAGTGTTCTGGGCACTCAGAACCAGGGGTGGGAGATGGGGCGCAGAGGCAGACAAGTCTCTGTGAGTTTGAGGCCAGCCTGGTCTACAGAGTGAGTTCCGGGACAACCAGGGCTACACAGAGAAATGCTGTCTCAATCTCAAATATGGGGCTGGAGAGATGGTTCAGAGTTAAGAGCACTGGATGCTCTTCCAGAGGACCCAGGTTCAATTCCCAGCACCCACATGGCAGCTCACAACTGTCTGTAACTCCAGTTCCAGGGAATCCAACACCCTATCGCAGACATACATACAGGCAAAACACCAACGCACAAAAAATGAAAATACATGTCATTAAAAAAAAAAAAAGAAAAGAAAAGCAAGTGCTCTTAACTACTGATCCATCTCTCCAGTCTACTGACTTAAATTTTTCATTTATTTACTGTGTATGGATGTTTTGCCTGTATCTATGTCCGTGTACCACACACATGCCTGATGCCTGTGGCGGCCAGAAGAGGATGACAGATGCCCTGGAGCTGGAGTTACAGATGGTTGTGAGCTGCCATGTTGGTGCTGGGAACTGAACTCAGGTGCAATGGAAGAGTAGCCAGTGCTCTTAACTATTGAGCCTGCATTTTAAATTCTGAGTAAAGTGTAAAAACACCAAATACATTGAACCTTAAAATAGTGATACTAATTTTTCAGTGTTTTATATGCAGACTCAGAAATATGAATGAAAATGTAAAAGCACTTAATTTAAAGAATTAGCCATGAATTTAAATATGTAAATTTATATTATATGTAAGAATTAGAGCTAATATATATCCAAATGAATACCTTTTCTCTTTCTATTTTAAGTCTCTCTTTTTCTTCTTTTTTCTTTAGTCGCTCTTCTTCTACAATTTTCTTCAATTCTTCCCTCTTTTTCTCTCTATCTTCCTTTTCTTTCTTTCTTGCTTCCAAAGCATCTGCTTTTTCTCGTTTTAATTTAGCCTTTTCAAAAGCTGTGAGGAAGGTCAAATTTAAAACTATATACAGACAAAGACAGACATTTAGCTTTTTTTTTAAATCTAACAAAAGTGGCTCTAAAAATAATCAAGGTTAAATTAAATTAGCAGAGACTCACAAATTCTTGAGGAGCTAGCAGGTAACTGATTAAACAGTAAGCTACAAACATATACTGTCTTTGAGAGCAAAGACACTAGAGCATAAACAAAAAATGACAAGTAACCTACTTGTTGAGATATGGAATCACTTCTGGGCGGTGGTGGCACGTGCCTTTAATTCTAGCACTCGGGAGGAAGAGGCAGGCAGATAGATCTCTGTGAGTTTGAGGTCAGCCTTGTATACAGAGAGTTCTACAGACTACATGGAGAAACCATCTCAAGGGGGAAAAAAAGATATGCAATCAAATGTATTAATCTAGAATCCACATGCAAACTAGATACAGATGCATCAAACTGGGAGGCAGTGTCAGTGAAGGCCATGTAGTGCAGACACATTGGTCTCCAACAGCTTTTAAACCCTGAATACAGCTTCAACCCAGTCTAGCATTAGCAAGTCTAGTAGGGAATGATATACTTGGAAGAGATGAATAAGTCTCATTTAGAAAAAATGGGCCTTTTGGCCTAGGCAGCCATCTTCAGTAACTCACTAAAATGACAAACACAAAGGGAAAGAGCAGGGGCGCTCGCTGTATGTTCTCCAGGCCTTTTAGGAAACACAGAGTTGTTCCTTGGCCACATACATGTGAATCTACAGAAAGGGTGATACTGTAGACACCAAGGGAATGGGCACTGTTCAAAAAGGGATGCCCCGTAATTACCACGGCAAAACCGGAAGAGTCTACAACGTCACCCAGCACGCTGTGGGCATCACTATGAACAAGCAGGTTAAGGGCAAGGTTCTTGCCAAGAGCATCAATGTGCACATTGAGCACATCAAGCACTCTAAGAGAGGGGTCCACTTCCTGAAACGTGTGAAGGAGAACGGCCAGAAGGAGGAGGAAGCCAAGGAGAAGGGCACCTGGTCCAGCTGAAGCGCCAGCCTGTGCCACCCAGAGAAGCACACTTTGTGAGGACCAAGAGGGAGGAGCCTGAGCTGCTGGAGCCCATTCTGCACGAACTCACAGCCTAATGTACAGAAGGAAATAAAGGACCTGGACTATAAAGTGGTTTTATTAGAAGAGGAAGGAGGAGGAGGAGAAAGGAAAAAAAAAAAAAAAAAAAAAAAAAAAAAAAAAAAGGCAGTCACCTAGGAGGAGAGGGTTTACAATTAAAAAATAGATATGTCACTCCAAAATATTCCTCATTCGGGCCCAGAGAAATATTCCTTCTTACCCTTAACAGTGCTGTGTTTGGAGAGAATGTGAACACTTACCTAGTGCCTTCATTTCTTCTTGTTTCAAAAGCTTGTCTCTTTCTTTAATAGCTTTGCTCCGATATCCTGCAGGAGTCAGTTTATTAGCAACGTTGTCTTCCTAAAAATTAAGCCAAGAAACTAAAGTGGTAAATCACAAACTATATAAACTGATGATCTGCCAAATTCTCCTTGTAAGGAAAAGGAAAACATCAAACCCTCCCCACCAGGACTGCAGGGCTATAGCTCAGTGGTAGAATGCGTGCCCAGCATGTAAGCATCCCAAAGCCCTGAGTTCAAATGCCCAGCACGGCAACAAAAGACAACAAAACCCAGAACAATTACACCTTTTCGTAAATACTAAAATGAGTTCTGATTCTAAAGTATAAATGTATAATTAGTAATTCTAATCACAGTGATGTGTAGGACATGAATCAATCCCAACATTTATATAAATTAGAAAAACATCCAACACTTTGGTAATATAGCAAGAGCCATAAAAAGCATATATTAGAAAAATAATAAACCCAAAATTACTTCGTAAACAGATGATGTGAACGTCAAATATAAAAGACAGGTTAGAAGGATTTTTTTTTTGCCAAATTTTTATTCTATTTTGGAATACTATTCTTGCTATGTAGTTCCTTGGCTGACCTAGAACTTTCTATATAGACCAGGCTTGCCTCAGAGTTGCTGTGACCATCTGCATTGTACCACAGCTCTTTAATAAGCATTTATTACTTCATACAGTAATATAACAAAACATACAATTCATTTTAATATTTAAGTACCTGCTAAGCACTAGGCCAGTGCTAAATCACGGTGATAAACGAGGCAGACTTAGTCCCTTCCCTCATGGATAGTTTATCAGGGATGGCAGGCCATAATAAGTAATAAGTAAAATATGAGAAAAGTTTAACAGCTAAAGTTCAATATTCTAAGTAAACAGTTTCAAATATCAAAATTTGGCTAAATTCTGAAGTGGAAATTACTAACATCTGAAAAAGATAATTACAACTGAACTACAGCTGGGAAAGAAAGGTAATTAGTTGGTCACTATGTTGAAGGTTATATGAAAGAAGAAAGCCTTTCATCCAATGGGCCTGGAGGGAGCACAGCCGAGTGGCATGGGTGTGGTAACAAGGAAGGAACAACAGATCGTCTCTTCTGAAGGCTTTCCAGCAAGGAAGAAAGAGTATCTGTCCTGCTTAACAACACAAGCAACTCTTTCAGTGAACACCTCACAAGAGCCTGGAAATGACTAAGATTCTTCGCTAACTCTAACTTATACGGAATACCCTCCCGACTGCTTGCACATCGTTACAGTCATCAGCAACCTCTAGTGAGCAGGAAAGTACAAATGAGCACACACAGGAAGAGGGTAAGAGTCCATGATCAGAAGAATCCAAATGTTATTTGCGGTTCTGAGAACAGCGTAGATTATTAGCCTGTCTACTTCCAGACGCTTCCATAGTGCCTGGGTTGGGGAATGACAATGATCTGATGGAGGAAAACTCTTTACTGCTAAAAGAAATAAAGGTAAATTGGAAAGCAGGCACAGAATTGGCATATATTTTATCGCACACTGCCCTTCTCAATTTACCTTGCATTTAGGTCTCTCATTACATACCCTGAATCAGCAGTAGATTGTTTTTTGCTTGGGTTTAGGCTACCACTTTATGATTAAAGTCTATTCTCAGTAACTATATAAGCAAATTGGAAATTATTATAGAAAGAATATTAGATCCACTTGAATTACAAATGCAGCCTCAAGAATATACCTTGTAGTCCACTAGATCTCTCTGCGAATTAATGAAGAGTCTAGCCTGATCTAAGGACGGCCAGCTTGTGTTTGAATTTCCACTACCTCAGAAATGTGCTTACCCCTCCTAGTTGAGAAAGTCCCCAACTATTGTTAGCTCACTCAGAAAACTGAGTCTTTTCCTCCCGCCCACATCTTTCTCCCGCCCCGCGCCATTACTTATCCAATTGTTTTAAAGGTCAATTAACCAATCATGTTTGTTCTAATCATCCCCTGCTAGTTCTGCTTCTGTGAGGGTATAAAACGCCCATGCTTCTGCTCTTCTGAGCTTGGTGGACCCCGGCGGCGCATCGGCCCAATACATTTCTTTGCTTTTGCATTGGCTCTGGACTCGGGCTCTCAATGGGGCTTCCAGGAATAGACTCAGGCGATCGGAGTCTAGCATTTACAGATCTGCCATGCCACATACACTATGAACACTGCAAACCAATGCAGTCGCTCATAACCATGTTCCTGCCTCAAGTACCCTTTCGCCCTATTCTGCTCTATTAGCCACTGCTCTATTGTTGTGAAGAGACTCCATGACCAAAACAACTATTACAGGAGAAAGCACTGGGTTGGGGGCTGGCTTACAGCTGCAGAGTGTTGACCCATGATCATAATGGTGGCATGCAGGCTGACCGAAGCAGTAGCTAAGAGCTCCATCCTCATCCACAGGTACAAAGAGACAAACTGGGCCTGCTGTGGGCTTTTGAAACCTCAAAGCCCACTCCTTGATGACTAAGCATTCTAATGTATGATCCTATGGGGGCTATTCTTATTTAAACCACCAACTCTTCTGTTTAATTCAGGCCTTTCTTAAAGTCCTCTAGTCAGAACTGCTCCAGATACTCCAGGATTATTGCTTATTCCCTGAGCTTTTCATCCTACTTGTTTTTCTCTAGTAATTGCCAGTACGCGTGTTCCTACCTTAGTATAAAATCTGTCTCCTGAGAATGTTTAATCCACACTGGAAATTTCCTAAATCTTAATGCTGAGCAGATGTCAGGTGAGCACGCACTCAAAATTGTCTTAACATGAAGTATCGGTTTTCTTCTTACAGGGTATAGGCGAGACAGTAACCAAACATTTCCTTGATTGCAAATTCTGCTTTATTAACAGCTAAAGAATAGTTTAGCTCTTTACCTACCTGACCAAGAGATAATCGTTTGGGAGGTCTTCCCCTTCGTCTGTTAGTAGGACTGAAGATAAATGTAGGTGGATGATCAGGGAAGAAATAAGAAAAATCTTGCTCTGCTATGTTATATGTTGAAAGAGATGATGCCTTAATTAAAAACACACAGGGTATAGTGACAACACATTAGTGGACCATATACAATATGTTCAAATGTCATATGACCACTATTAATGCTCTTAAAGTTGGTTTATATGATCCCTTTCTACATTAAATAACTCATCAGAAAGATACCAGATAGAAAATAGTTCAAGTTTACCATGGCACAGGCCTGTAATCCCAGCATTTGCAAGGCAGGGGAAGAGGATCAGGGGCTCAAGGTCATTCTTGGCTGCACAGTAACTTTAAGGTTGGCTTATATGAGACTCAACCTAACAAACCAAACAACCTTACCACAAAATACCAACAGTATTTCTATAGATTCTTGAATACTAAAAGCTATTTCAACGTAATGGTCTTCAGATTTTTATTTTTAATATTGGTGTGTATGCGGATATGTGCACACACATATGAGGGCAAGCAGTGGAGTTTAATATAGGCAGTTGTGGGATCAAATTCAAGTCCTCAGGCTACAGAGGTTAAGTGCACTTAGCTGTTCTTCCAGAGGTTCTGAGTTCAATTCCCAGCTACCACATGGTGGCTCATAACCATCTATAATGAGATCTGGTGTCCTTTTCTGGCATGCAGGCATGCAGGCAGAACATTGTATGTATAGTACATAAATAAATCTTTTCCTTTTAAAATCAGGTCCTCTGCAATAGCAATAACTAGCTCTCCCCACCTCCCCACCCCCAGGACAGGGTTTCTCTGTATAACCCTGGCTGTCCTGGACTTGCTTTGTAGACCAGGCAGGCCTTGCACTCAAAGCAATCTTCCTGCCTCTGCCTCCAGAGTGCTGAGATTACAGGCATGTACCACTGCACCGGCTAGTAATTAGCTCTTTAACAATGAACCATCTCTATAGATACATACTCTGTTTTGTTTTGACCAATTTTGTCTACATTTTTCCAGGTCAGTATATATTTTTTAAATTTCATTTTGTTTTATAAATAGAAACTCACTAGGTAGCTCTAACTAGCTTTAGACTTGCTATTTAGAGTAGGTTGATTTTTAATTCAGGAATTAGCCTGCCTCTGCCTCCTGAGTGCTGGAATTATAGGTATGTACTAACACAACTGGCTTGAAAATATTCAGGTCACACACTTGACATTAAAAAAAATAATCCAGCCAGCATGGTGGGGCATAGCTTTAATCCTAGCACTTGGGAAGCAGAAGCAGGCAAATCGCTGTGAGTTCAAGGACAGCCTGGTCTACAAAGTCCAGGATAGCCAAGGCTACACAGAGCAACCCTGTCTCGAAAAACAAACAAACAAAAAAATCCATATTTTGTTTTACCTGGCATATAATAATTGAATATTACTTATGAAACAGAATATAATGTTTTAGTACTCCAAAAAATATCTTTCTCCTTTGTTTTGTTTTTTTAAATAGTCACTCTGTGAAGTCCAGGCTAACCTCACACATGCAACTTGTATATTTACTCAGAAAAGGCAAAAATAGTTTTTATACTGTAATAATGCTTTCAAGTTTTTACATAGCAAGCATTACATTTTAACCATATCAACTTGCCCAGCTTCCCACTGGGTACTTATATATTCTAATACATTTGAATTCTTTATTGTACCCACTGCAGGTATTTTCCGTCCAGTGCTTGCCCTTGAAAGCTCCTTGATGGCATTTTTAACCTGTGTTTCCACAGCCAACGCAGTCTCTTCTTGGTATTGGCTGCTGCTCTCCGCAGCTCTTTAGCACACAGAAGCTCAGCACTTGTTTCATTTCACGTGCACATGCACTCAGCGCTATTTCTTCAAATGGCTAGCCATAAACCCTAATTTTATTCTAACAAATAATTTGTTTTGTTCCTAAATATCTGAAATGTCAAATTTTATATATATTTGTCTTTTTCTTTTCCTTTCTTGTGCGGTGTAAAACATGAAACACACATCTTAAGCACTTGTAGCTGGTTTAGGTGAATGTTTCTCATCTGTCCTTGAGTACTGAGGTGTGCCCACCTATGCATGGGTGGGCCAGGGGCTGACGATGGGTGCCTTCCTCTGTCACTGTCCATCCTCGTTTTGAGACAGAGCCTTTGTTGAACCCCACACGCTTGCCCTTCCAGTGAGATCAGGGAGCCAGTGAGTCTCTGGGATCCTGCTTTACCTCCCCTGCTTTACTCCCAGAACTGGGCTTAGTGATGCACGCTGCCACACCAAGTTTTTCCAGGGTTGCTGGATTTCTGAACTCAGGTTCTTATGTTTGCACAGCAGCGCTTTACTCACTGAACCGTCACCACAGCTCTACTCCTGCGCACACATGCTTCTTTATATAGAATCTCAATATGTCTCAGACTGGCCTCAAAATGGCAATCTTCCTTTCTTCTGTCTCTTCAAGTGTTGGGATCACAGGCATATACTACCATGTCTGATTCTCTATTTTTTTATAAGGCTTCTTTATTCTAATATTGATTTAAATAGTTCACATTAAAAACTGTATCATTTTGACTTTTTATTTAATACACAATGGAAGATCTTTAAAAGTTGATTTAAGAATTCATAGATGCCAGGCGTGATGGCGCACGTCTTTAATCCCAACACTTGGGAGACAGAAGCAGGTGGATCTCTGATTTTGAGACCAGCCTGGTCTACAAAGCGAGTCCAGGACAGTCAAGGCTACACAGAGAAACCTTGTCTTGAAAAATAGAAACAAAAAATCAAACTCAAAACAAAACCAAAAGTTGATTTGTAGGACTAAGGATGTAGCCCAGTTGCTAAAGTGCTTGCTTAGCATGCATGAAGCCCTAAATTCAATCCCAGTCCCATATATAGATACATGACTATAATACAGCACTTAGGAGGAGGCAGGAGGATCAGCTTAGTATTTGGTCTAGGATGCCTTTCCTTAGTTCTCTTACTTGAGCAGTTATTTAACCTTATTCTGAGTTCATCTGTTATCTGAAAGACAGATTCACGATGTCAGAAAATAGTTACGTTACTACACAACTTTCCAAATTCTGCATATGTTTTCATCTGCCTTGGCTGATCTTCTACTGAATAGAAAGTGGTAGTAGCTGCGCCACCTAGTAGTCCTAAAACAGTACCCAATTCAACAAGAATACTTTTAAGGTACTAAAAATTAGCTCCCCAGATAAAATGAGAACTATTTAAGCCATGTTACAAATTTACAATACTAAACATTTGTTACTTAAGTAATTCCACTGTTCTCATTACCTTAATTTTAATGACTCCATCTTGTGGTTCACAGTGCTGCTTCAGAAAAAGCTTTAGTTTATCACGAGAAAAGATGTGTTTTCTCCGGCTGATGTTGGGGGAAGAGGGTCGTATTAGTACTAACATTTAACCAGAACTCCATAGTTGCTATACATTTAAAATGTGACTTTTAAGGCCAGGAAAGGACTTAAATAGTGGAGAATATATTCATCCTCCAAAGATACTTAGCAGACCTCCTTAGCAACTCCACACAGAGGGTTTATGCCAGAACTTAGAAAAATCTGAGCAGGTCAACTATAAAAAGCCCACTACAAAACACCATATGTATTTATTGTTTAAAAACAATAAAGAAATAAAGTAAATAGGAAAATGGTTTATTAAAATAAAAATAACTAGCTATGGCATAGCATCAACTAACCACCAGTTCACATGGGTATCATAAACAAAATTGAACAGAGATCTTAGCAAATTTTAAATTGTTTTTAATGCCATACAATAGTCAACAAATGAGATAAAAGTTTAAGAGAGTGAAAATTAAATTTCAAATATGCAATTCTATTTTTCCCTTTGATTTTCCTCAAAAGCAACAATAGCAGCAACGGACACCATTTCAAATAAAACCAACCAAAACAGTTGAAAACAAACCCAGCACAACAATCCTGGTAAAATGTAAATGTTTTAATTAAATTCAGTGCAAGTACTTCAAACAAAACTAGGAAGTTTCCTAGTCAATCAACCTTACTGGAGGCATTAAGCAGTGTCCCTTCTCAAACTTTCCTGGCGTTTATAGGTTTTTGCTCAGCTGCTGCCCAGGACTGTGGAGCAGCTGGCAAACAGAAGGTAACAGCTTGCTGACAATGAACAAATTGATTCTTGAAGTCTGCATTGTGTGATATATTTTATAAATACATTAAATAGTCAGTTCTTCATTTTCACTAGTTAAATAAGGGCTCAAAAGCCATAAGTGGCAATTAGCTATCATTGGTCAGTACATAGGACATTTGCATTAACAGGGAAGTTCTACTTGTTATGACTTCTCTAGTGTAGCAAGTCTCTTACAGGAATATTGCTATCATTCAATGAACAAGACAGTACTTTTGAGGCAAAAAGAGCTGGGCTGTAAGTTAGAGGCTGCAGAGAAGGCTCAGTGGTTCCTAGCACCCACATGACAGCCCACTACTGTCACTACATTTCCAGGAGATCGAATGCCCTCTGTCTCTGCCCTCTGTGGGGACTAGGCATGTCATGCTGGCAAAACACACATACACATAAAATAAAAAAATAAAATAAATTGAAAAAGTAAAAAATATATTTTGAAGAGCTGTACATTATCTCACTGCTTTATTGTCAAGCATAACTTTCTTACTCTGTAATTCTTTAGCTCATCAATGAAAAAGAGGAAAATGAGCCAATGAGGGTGTAGCCAAAGGCTAGTACTATTACATAAAGTAGAAACAAAAAGTAAATAGAAAAATGAATATTATTAAATAGGAAACAAAACAGTAACTGCTGTACTTTGAACTAAAGACAAAGGAGAAGAAAGAAGTCAACTGTGATAAGGGAATGTCTGTGGCCTCCACTGCCCAGGCACAAACCCATACACCTGACTAGATCACAGTTCCTCAGGGACATAAAGTTCAATACAGTAAAATGAACTGTCACAGAGGCATGCGCCACCTGTTGACACTGCTACATAACACTGACAGCTACAGAGTTCATCCTACAGAACCATACAACTGGGCTCTAAAATAAATAAATTTTAAATTAAAAATAACATTTTAAGTGAGTTTATGATTTTGTATTGGGCTAAATGCTGGGGTGCTAATGGCCCACTGGCCGCAGGCTGGATTTGCCTTCAGTAGATCTTAAACTATAGATCTTAAACCAAAGAAGTCAATCACACACCTCATATAAGTATAGAAGGTGATGTATCCAGGCTGGTGACATGGTCAGCAGGTTCAGCCTACTAATCTAACTTCTATCCCTGGAATTCAACATGGCAGAAGAAGTGACTCCAAAAAGCAGTTCTCTGCTCTCCATGTGTTACCTGGAATGTGTGTAGCATGCATCTGCATATACACACAAACTTTAAAAGTTTTTTGTTTTTGATTTTAAAGAAAGTGGTATCTCAAGCTGGATGTGGTGGTGCACATATTTAATCCCAGCACTCAGGAGGCAGAGGTAGGTGAATCTTTGTGAGTTTCAGGCCTGGGCTACACAGCCAGGGCTGTTATACAGAGAAACACTGTCTTGAACTGCACCACCACCACCCAAAAAAAAACAGAAAATGGTATCTCAGGATTTACCTAATATATCACTTTTCTTAGATTACCTGAATGAAGTACAAGGCAAAAAGAATGAGAGAACAATTAAAAATCATTTTACAGCAAATGTTAAATACTGAGTTTTACCTGATTTGTGTTGCTTTAACGATGGCAGATTCATACATTTCCTTTTTAGTGGGCTGCACCCTGTACCTGAATAATAAGGGATCAACTGTATCTTTTTTCTTCCTAAAAAGAAGAGGAGAGAGTCAAATCAGCTAATTATTTGAAAACATGGGATTCTTCTTCTTTTTTTTTTTTTAATGTGCACTGGTGCTTTGCCTCCATATATGTCTGTGTAAGAGTGTTAGATACCTTGGAACAGGAGTTACAGATAGCTGTGAGCTGCCATGTGGGTGCTGAGAACTGAACCCTGGGCCTCTGCAAGAACAGTCAGTGCTCTTAACCGCTGAGCCTTTGCAGCCCCCAAAACATGATGTTCTTAAACTTTCATTTCCTTGTACATTGTAGTAATAGAATCTTTGTTTTTTTCTTTTGAAACAGGGTTTCACTATGTAGCTCTAGCTAGCCTTGAACTCAGAACAGCCTGCCTCCACCTCCTAAGAACTGGGATTGAAGAGGTATTCTACTACATCAGCTACAATACAATCTTATGTGGTTTTAATTTTTATAAGTTAGATATCCTTTCCACTATATAAGCCAAAACACTGCAAGGCATAATTTAATCTTAGGTAGGGATTTTAATTATTCATTCAATAAAATTTCCTTGGGTGAATAAAGTAGTTGGAAATGAATTAGTACTTAGCACTGTTTAGGTTAGTTTTTTGATTTATGGTTTTTGTTATTTTGTGTGTGTGTGTGTGTGTGTGTGTGTGTGTGTGTGTGTCTGTATGCGCTTTGTTTTGTTTTGTTTGAGACAGGGTTTCAGATAATCTGGCTCATTACATGACTGAGGGTAACTTAACTCCTGACCCTCCCACCTATCCAATGCAGTATTATAGGCATGGGCCACCACTCCTAGTTTCTGTTTCGTTGGAGAATTGAGCACATCTTGATGCATGCTGGGTTAAGTATTCTACCAAGTGAGCAGTCCCCAGCTCCTATGTCAGAAAAACTGGGAGAGGAGAAAAAAAAAAAAAAAAAAGAAGGAAAGAAAGGGAAAGCTGGCATAGTGGCACATTATCTGTAATCCCAGCACTTGGGAAATAGAGGTATGAGAATCAGAAATTCAATGGCATCCTAAACTACACAGAAAGTTGCAAGCTAACTTGGGTATCTCAAAAAGCAAAAAACAAATGCAGTTATTGGAAAATATTCTGTGAACTGACAAGGGCAGATTGGTTTCTATTTGCACAGCAACACGCTAACACCAAATACACTTTACGGTGTTAATTAAATCACTGCCCCAGTCAGCCCTCTCTATCAGGGTGCACGCCTGTAATTCCAGCACTTGGGAGGCTGAGGCAGATGGGGCTCTGAATTTGAGGCCAATATAAGAAGCTCCAGGTTGCATAGTGAGGCCCTGTCTCAAAAAAAAAAAAAAAAAAGTATTTAGGGAGAAAATGCTCATCTGTACCAAGAACACATAAAGTTAGCTGGGCATGGTGGCGCACGCCTTTAATCTCAGCCCTCGGAAGGCAGAGGCAGGCGGATCGCTGTGAGTTCGAGGCCAGCCTGGACTACAAAGTGAGTCCAGGACAGTCAAAGGCTACACAGAGAAACCCTGTCTCGAAAAACCAAAAAAAAAAAAAAAAAAAAAAAGAACACATCAAGTTTTTCTCTGTCACTATTCTCTAAGCAGTACAGTATAATGCCTACTTAACAGCATTCGCATTGTATCTGAAATTATAAGTAATCTATGGGTGAGTTAAGTATGCATGTATGTGCAAACACTGTGCCACTTCATCTAAGGACATTGAGCATCTGCAACTTCTTTGAGGAAAAGGGTAGTAGTGAGTTCATGGAAGAAATTTTCCATAGGTACTGGGACAGTTTTTTCTATTTACTCACAACAAAACGTTATTTTATATGACTGTTTCTCCCTCTCACATATACATTCTGTCAAGCAATTTATTTATATTTGATAAAGGGTAAAAAATAAAAAAGAATTTGTATTAGAAATGACAAGAGTACTGTATTTTCAAAATAAAAGTTTCTTTTAAGCAATTATCAAGTTATGTTCACTACAACTCTTCTGCAATGAGAACCCATAAGTTATTATTCTTTAGATATAGACAGCTACTTACATTGATAAACACACACACACACATATATATATACTATACTTACTGTCCACCTCAACTTACATATTAAACTTCCACTCATAGAACTACAAATAACAAAACAATTAGGACCACTTCTTTAAAATTATCTCTGTTGAGATGGCCCAACAGGAAGGAAAGAACCTACTCCTGCAAGTTGTACTCTGATTTTACACAACACACACATGCGCACGCACACGTGTGCGCGCACACACACACACACACACACACACACACACACAAATGAAAAAGACCTCATCGTCTTAATGGTCCAGTTATCAAGACAGCCAGATTATATTATATAAAAGGAGCTCAATGAATGTGAAAGTTTTAAATAAGTTAGGCATGGTGGAGGGTATGTGTAACTCCACAGGAGGCAGAGGCATGAGGATGGCAAGTCTAGACACAGATTGAGTTAGTAAGTTTGAGGTAGCTTGGGCTAACATAGCAAGATCCTCTTATCTCAAGAAAAGAAAAAAATATATATGTAATTTGTACAGCAATATATTTGTATGATATATGACATATTAATAAATATGTATTGTATTTTTCACCCAGAGGTTTCTGAAATAATTACCCTTTTTATGTGTTCCTGTAATCACCATTAGGGCAGGAAATATTATTAAAAATATACTCTAGCTGGCCAAGGTGGCACATGCCTTTAATCCCAGCACTCAGGAGGCAGAGGCAGGCGGATCACTGTGAGTTTGAGGCCAACCTGGTCTACAAAGCAAGTCCAGGACAGCCAAGTCTACACAGAGAAACTCTGTCTTGAAAAATAAAAAAACAAACAAAACAAAAAGGCTTTAGGACTGGGGAGATGGCTTAGCAACTGCTCTTCTGGAGATTCTGAGTTCAATTCCCAGCCAACCACATGGTGGCTCACAACCATCTATAATGTAAACTGAGGCCCTCTTCTGGCCTGCAGGTGTACAAGCAGGCAGAACACTGTTTACATAATAAATAAATCTTTAATCCCCCCACAAAATACACACACACACTCACTCTCACTCTCTCTCTCTCTCTCTCTCTCTCTCTCTCTCTCTCTCTCTCTCTCTCTCTCCCCCTCTCCTCACCTCCCCTCTCTATTATAGATGGTTCTGAGCCACCATGTGGTTGCTGGGGATTGAACTCGACTTTTTGAAGAACAGCCAGTGCTCCTAACCTCTCAGCCATCTCTCCAGCCCCAACTTACTCCAACTTTAAATGATATCTGTTTAGAGCTGGCCCCATAAAACCCTGATTCATGAAACAGTTTAGGGGCTGGAGAGGTGGCTCTGCAGCTGAGATCACTTGCTCTTGGAGAGGATGCAGATTCAATTCCCAGCCACCACAAAGCAGCTCGCAACCATCTGTAAACCCTAGTTTCAGTAGACACAACACTCTCTTTAACTCTCTACCAGCTCTGGATCTCTGAGTTCCAGGCCAGCCAGAGCTACATAGGAGATCCTATCTTAAAAACAGAAACAAAACAAAAAGAGTCAAAAAATATGAAGATGTCCAAAGCTTAAGTATACACAAATTGTGCTTTGTAATGGGAAGGACTAACAGGGATTCTTTGAGAAATGTAGTTTAATAAGCATGTGTGTAGGGCTGGAGAGATAGCTCAGGAGCTAAAAACACTGGCTGCACTTTCAGAGGAGCCAGGTTCAAATCCCAGCACTCACATGGCAGTTCATAATTGGCAGTCCTGAGAATCAGACGCATGTACTCTGTCTCTGGTTTTTTGAGACAGGGTTTCTCTGTGTAGCCTTGGCTGTCCTGCACTCACTCTGTAGACCAGGCTGTCCTTGAACTCACAGAGATCCACTTGCCTGGCTAGGATTATAGGTGTGTGCCACCACACCCCGCCAGATGCTCTCTTATACATGCAGACAAAACATCCATACATATGAGATAATTTCTAAAAAGAAGCATGTGTGTGTGTGTGTGTGTGTGTGTGTGTGTGTGAGAGAGAGAGAGAGAGAGAAAGAGAGAGAGAGGGAGAGAGGGAGAGAGGGGGGGGGAAGTAGAAGGGAACCCTTAAAAATATACTCAGTGATCTGCTCTCCAAAATCTTGACCACTGTTAACCAACAAAAACTGATCTACAAAGGAATGTTTTTTTGTATAATCAGTCTGATAAGTAAGCTAATATGTTCTAAAGAAATGCAATTTTATAAAGATTTATGTGAACTGTAAGCCATCCCCAATTAAATAGTTTCCTTTATAAGAGTTGCCATGGTCATGGTGTCTCTTGACAGCAGTAAAACCTTAACTGCCCGGCCGTGGTGGCGCACGCCTTTAATCCCAGCACTCGGGAGGCAGAGGCAGGCGGATCGCTGTGAGTTCGAAGCCAGCCTGGTCTACAAAGGGAGTCCAGGACAGCCAAGGCTACACAGAGAAACCCTGTCTCAAAAAACCAAAAAAAACCAAAAAACCAAAAACAAAACAAAACAAAAAAGATAGAAGCTGGTACCAGGGACTAGGGTATTGCTGTGATGGGGCTGGCCATGCTTTTGTTTGGAGGAATGCAGACTTGAGGATGGTGGATTAGAAAAGCAGTTGACAGCTTTTAATGGGCCATAATAGACGGAACATGGAAGAGTGGTGCTGCGGGTGACTTGACAGGGGTGGGGACAAGTCCCGCTCATGAGGTTTCAGAAGAATTTTAGTACATGATCTAGAGACTGTTCTTGTGATAATTTAGTGAAGAATGCATCTGCTTTCTGCCCTTGTCTGAAAAGTCTCCCTGAGGCTAAATTGAAGAATTATACATTGAGTTGGCAGAGGAAATCTCAAAACAGACTAATAAGTACTCTGTCCTGTGGCTGCTAGCATTCACTCTTGTCTAAAACTCTCTTTGTAGACCAGGCTGGCCTGGAACTCAGTGATCTGCTGCCTCTGCCTCCTGAGTGCTGGGATTAAAGGCGGGCACCACCACACCCAGCCAGTACTCACTCTTATGTATATCTGTAATAAAAAGGAGCACACTGAGCAAGGAAAAAATATAAAACGTTCATTTTGAGGAGAAAAGGGGCACCAGGAAGTGGAGGGGAGTTAAGTTCTGTGTTCAAGGAGATAAGCAGACTAAAGAAAAGCCTGATGGTAAATGGAATACAGGAGTGGTGACCTCAGGGCAAGACCTCACCCAGCTATGCTTCCAATTTATAAAAGGAATTAAAGAAAAACTGGCTACACACCCTTTATCTCAGCATTCAAAGGCAAAGTAAGGCAGATCTGATAGCCTGAGGCCAGCCTGGTCTACAGAGTTTTAGGGTAGCCAAGTCTAGGCAGTGAAGCCTCTCAGCACTCGGGAGGCAGAGGCAGGCTGTGAATTTGAGGCCAGCCTAGTCTACGGCGAAGGCTACACGGAGAAACCCTACCCTGAAAAAAACAAAACAACAAACCCAATTGTAACTAGGAAAGAGAAAATAAATGGCAGCGAGGCTTTTAGAACAGACAGGACCCAGATCAGTAAGAATGTCTGACCAGCATGGATGCAGAGGAGCAGAGGCCCCCACTCACTGCTGGTGACAATGCAAATGGTACAGCTGCACTGGAGACTGAAACTCAATACCGGAGATGGAGAGCTACCTCTGAGGGTGGGTGCTCGCTGCACAAGCATAGAGACCTGCATTTGTCCCCAGCACCCATGTAACAGAGCTGGAAACAGTGGCCTGCATGTGTGATCCCAGTACTGGGCAAAGCTCCATGGCTCTCTGCCAGTGAGCTCCAGGTCCCAATGAGAGAACCTGTTTCTAAAATTAAGGCAGATGGCATGTGAGGAAGAATAGGGTCTACGGCTGTCCTCTGGCCTCCAAATATCATGTGAACATACATTTGCATTTTAAAAAATTTAGCAACAAAAAACTTAAGCACTTTTTTTTTTGAAACAGGGTTTCTCTGTGTAACAGCTCTGGCTGTCCTGGACTCACTTTACAGACCAGGCTGGCCTCTGCACCTGGTTGTAAACACATTTTTATGTAATCCAGCATTCATACTCCTTGATATTTACCCAAATGTGAATCTTACATCTACACAAAAGCATGCCATATATGTTCATATTAGTTTTTATTTTAAATTGCTATCACATGGAAGCACAAAAATTTCCTTCAATAGGTAGGTGAAAATAGTGTAGAAAGACTGGAATATTATGCTAGTGAGATGACTTCAGCAGGCAAGGGCACCTTCCCCCAACGACCTGAGTTCCACACCCAGAACCCACATGGTGGAAGGAAAAAATTGGCTCCCATATATCCTATGACCTCCATACAGTCTGTAGCACACATACCTCAACACACATAACAATATTCCACGCAAGAAGGAAGCAAGCTGTCAACCTGCTATTCAAAGAAACACAGTGAGAACCTAAATGCATATACTGTAGTGAAAGAAGCCAGTCTGGACGGCTACATTCTGGAAACAACAGAAGAGTGAGTGAGTGCCAGAGTTGCAGGAACATCTTAGAGGTGGGTAGAGTGCTTGCCTATACCTGCGAGGCTCTAGGTTCAATCCCCAGAACCTAAGAATCAAACTGTTTGGTCTGATTTTGGTTTTTGAAGACAGGGTCTCATTATGTAGCCCAACAGTGTGCATTGTCACACCTGGCAAAGGAGACTGTTCTTAAGCAGCTAATTAGAGAGTTAAGTAGGTTTACATTTTGAAAATTCTAACATGTTGTTGACATAGATTGTTTATGGATGGTACACCACAGAATGACTAGAAAAGGAAAGGCAAGAAAGAAAAGCATATTTCACTAGATGATCACCAGTCTGATGCTAACTACAAACTACTTACCCAGGCTGAAAAGAGCTGCTCTGTGTTTCTGAGTCATCACTGTCACTGATGACAATAGTCTCTCCATCAACACTGCCCACATGTCCATTAGCAAAACCATTTTGATGTAATGGAGGGAGGACTTCCAGGATTCTACACTGCAGCCTGAAACAAATAATCACAAAATGAAAATCGTATGACATTTTACAACTCAACATTTCCGTAAGTCTGTTATTCTGAACAATTCTATTTATTTTCATGTCAGATGGGTAATGTGCCTATGCTGTAACAGGTCTGAGAGACACATCTAACTAGCACTATAACCCATAACTCATTCATAAACTACAGTAGATCTGTTTGAGACTATAACTGACTAAATAATTTAATTAAAAGGAAAACTTGACATCTAATTTTAAAACTCAATTGGTCAGGATTCTTAGGCTGGTGATGTGGCCCCGCTGGTCCAGTGCTTGCCAGCATACACTAGGCTCAAGCCCCAGTACTGCACATAGTAACAGTAACAAAACAGGATGACTTCTGGGTGTTTCCAGAGGAGGAGGAGGTGCGAGTCAGTGGGACTGATTCCATATTGACAAGTGTGACCCAATTAGCCTCTCCCCGTATCATACTTAAAAGGTAAATTCGTGTCCTTCCTAGGCTACCCTACTCCTCCTTGAAGAGCACTCCAAGATCATTTGGCCTCTGGCTCCTGCAGTAGCCTTCCCACTGTTCTCAGGCAGGCATTCAGTTTCAGACTGAGAACTGCACTGTCAACCTTCTGGTTCTGCCTTCAGATATGGACCGCAATGCTACACTCCCAGTGCCTGGTAATCCACTTGTCAGGTAGCCAAGTGTGAGAGTTATGTATTTAGAACCTAAGAGCCAATTCTCTTAAACCTTCTTCCTCTATCTGCACCAGCACATATATTTTCTATTTTTGTATCTGGAGAACTATGATTAATAAAGTTACCCATCTTTTTAAATCTAGTGAGTCTAAATTGTCTTTCTTAGAAATCCTATTTGTTTATTTTTAGAGACAATTTCAATATGTAGATGAGGCTAGATTCAAACTTTTGGTACTCTGTTTTAGCCTCTGGAGTGCTGGAATGTGCCACCAAACCCAGCCAGTTATTACACTCTAAAGTAACTGCTTAAAAAAAAATCAAATATTGCCGGGCATGGTGGTGCACACCTTTAATTCTAGCACTTTGGGAGGCAGAGGCAGGTGGATCACTGTGAGTTTGAGGCCAGCCTGTTCTACAAAGTGAGTTCAGGACAGCCAAGGCTACATAGAGAAACCCTGTCTCAAAAAACAAGAAAAAAAAATCAAATATTGGCTCAGTGGTGGTGACACATGCCTTTTATCTTGGCACTCAGAGGTAGAGGTAGGTGGATCTCTGTGAGTCTGAGGCCAGCCTGGTCTACAGAGTGCATTCCAGGATAGCCAGGGCTACATAGAGAAACCCAGTGTCCAAAAAAAGAAAAAGGGAAGGAAGGTGGGGGGGGGGGGAAGAAAATATTGGTATATGTCATCATACAAAATGAATCTTATAGTTCTTCAAAGATCCAGTATTTTAACATTCTGAAAGTCTCTTGACCACGTTTTTTTCATTTTTACTATAAATCTAATGTGTTTTCTTATCTCTGGGAATTTTTTGTATTCCCTAATTCTGTAACCACTATTCTGGTATTTTCTTAATTAAAAACAAAACAAAACAAAAATTACTGCCATCATAGTTGTTATTTTACAGTGTTGGAGATTGAACCCAACGGTGCACATATGCTCTACTATAAGACACATACCCAGTCCTAACCTGGCTTCTTTTATTCTGCACACACTATCTGGATTGTATGGGACCAATTTCTGACTCATTTACTAATGAGAATACTATTTAATCCCAGCACTATTGTGTCAAGTTTCAGTGACAGAAAGAAATTTGTTACCTGCTATTTCCATACTCCTTCTTATCCCAACTTCATTTATAGCTTTGAAATCAATCTGCTTTCAATTTCTCATCTGTGTAGCCACACAAGTACAAACCACACACACCACACACACATGAGAAAAGACAAAGCACTCAGGGAGGCAGAGGACAGCCAAGGCTACACAGAGAAACCCTGTCCTGAAAAACCAAAAAAGAAAAAGACAAACTATTTTTCACATGGCCAGGTATCATTCACTCAGTAAAATTTCCTTCCCTTTCTGAATTCAACCTTGAGCCTACATAGTAGATGGTAAGAATCTATTCCTGGAAGCTGTCCACTGACTCCACATGTGCACTGTGACATCAACGCATGGACACAGGGACACACATACAATGGCATAAAAAAATAAAACACTTGTACATGCATGTCCATAAGAGCCAAAATATAGAAACAACTCAAATGTCCATCAATTGCTAGATAACCATTATTGAGGAAACAACAACAAAAGAATAAAGTGGACACTGACACTTGTGCCCGTAATCCATCACTAGGAAAGCCAAAGCACGGAAAATGAGATTAATGCCAGTCTGAGCTACATACCATCTCTAACATGGTGCACAGACAGAAATGTAGGCAAAAACACTCAAATACATTTAAAAAAAAAAAAGGCAGAACATAGTGATTAAGAAGAAAGAACAAGCACTACTGACTCTCTACAACTCCCAAGTAATCTAGGGGAGCTCTTACGAAGAATAACGTATGCAAATAAATACCTAGCAATGAGCCGAATCTCTGCTGAGAAAAACGCTGGGTCCATGTTAGATACTGTGCTATTCATTTGACTATCTCATTCAATGAACAAAGGTGTGTGTGTGTGTGTGTGTGTGTGTGTGTGTGTGTCAGCATTCATAAACCTATTCATTGGCCAGCTCTTCTAGATATAATAAATAAATATCTGGAGAGATGGTTCATCAGCTGACATGCATACTGCTCTTGCGGTAGAGCCACGTTCAGTTCCCAGCACTGCTATCAGCTGGCTCCCAGGGGCCTGTAACTCAAGCTCCAGAGGAAAGCAGGGCCTCTGGCCTCTGCAGACACCTGCATTTGTGTCTCACGAACTCACATGCATACAAATTTAAAATGATAAAAATGAACTTAAAATAAATAAATCTTTCAAAGGGGCTGGAGAGATGGTTTGGCAGTTAAGAGCACTTAATGCTCTTGCAGAGACCCTGAGTTCAATTCCAGCACCCACATCAGGAGGCTCCACAGCTGCCTGTAATTCCAGCTCCAAAGAGATCCTACACCTCTGGCTTCCTCAGGCATCTGCACTCATGTGCACATACCCACACACAGACATACACACACACATAATTCTTTAAAAAATTTTAAAATCTTAATTACTGAGCTTTCTTAATGATTAAGGACAGTTGCTGCTCCGGCAGAGGACTGGAATTCAGTTCCCAGGATTCACATTGCAGCTTTTAACACCAGTCCCAAGGGATCTAATGGATGTAGTGCCCATGCTCACATACAGGCAATCACATATAAACACAATAAATAAGTAAATAAACAAATATTTTTTAAAAATTGAAGAATACAAAATGTTTCTTAACTCATTCTATAAAACCTGAAATAGAGTAAATATGGGAAGATTTTTACCAAAGAAAAACAATGTATTTTTAAAAAATTAATAGGTCTGAATGGACACTTGTCCAAAGAAGATATAAAAGGCAAAGAGCATAAAAGGATGTTTGCTCATCTGTAAAGCACAGAATCAAAATAACAGCAAGTAACAGGTTTGCCAGTAAGGTGGTATTTATCTCAAAAGCAAAATTTAACATAGAAACTAAAAGGTATTGGTAAGGCTGTAGAGAAATAAGAACTGGTGCAGATGGTGCAGGAAACAGAATTTCCATTTCCCCACTAAGTCAAACAGAACTATCATGCAACAACCAACTCTACTTAAAAAAAATTTTTTTTAATTTGAACAAAAGAATTTACATACTTTAACACTAAGTCCTTCCAGTAGACAAAACATGGAATCAACCAAAAAGTCCACTAACAGATGAATGGATAAACAAAATGTGGTTATATAAACACAACACAATAGTCTGACATAAAAAAAAAATGACATTCTAATAAATCTGTAATTCAAATGGACCCTGAAAATATTCAGTGTGATATCTACAAAAGGACAAATATTTGAGCCTGCTTATATGATGTATATAAAATAATAAAGTTCATAAAGACAAAAAGTAAAGATTACTAGGGGTGGGGGAAGGGCCAAAAGGAAGTTATTGCCTAATGAGTACAGAGTTTCTGTTTGGAATGATGAAAATGTTCTGGAAATGGTGACAGTTATACAACTCTGTGAACACCACTGAATTTCACAATTAAAAATGATTAAAATGGTATTTTTTATACAACAAAAAAGAAACTCGTGTTATTATCCTAACAGAAAAGTCTAGGAAGAAATTTAATGGACACACTCACTTTGCCAGCAAATCAAAATGATATCTAAGTATCTTCAAGCTGGAAGAAATAAGCAGTTTCTAAAGAGGAAAGGAAAAACTGTGAGAAGTCATATCAAAACTTGCTAGGTAGTGGTATAGTCGACTGATAAGACTCGGAATGTGGAGACATGAGAGCAATCAAATAATTTCACTTTTATTCCTTTCTTCCCTTTTTCCTTCTTCCTTTCACTTTTTGACAGGATCTGGCTACTGCACTCACTTTGAAGACTTAAATGTCATGTCCACACTGCATTACCCCGTCTTCACATGTCAGTGAAGGCAAGTTTTCAGGGGACCTGTGACTAGTAGCACTCTTCGGTGGCAGAGCCCATGATAGTGACAGTCACGAGATGGAGAAGCCAAGCCCACTGACACCTGGACACATGTGGTGCAGGGTCACCAGAGCGAACAGTCTAGCCACAATAGGGCCTACAGAGCTGCAAGAATTTGAGGTACTGATCAAATTAAAACCAACAGAAATAACTATTTCCTTACAGAGGAATTGGGCAAAAGGAAGCCAGTATAGTATTGAGACATTGTCTAAAATGTAGTAAGTATTTAATATATCAGTTGCATTAGCTAGTGTCAATGTTGCTGAAGCCATGTATCACACCCAAACCACAGGTACCACCCCTTACCAACCTAATCTAGGCTAGGCTTCCCCTGGCTCACTGCCGATCACTCAAAATGCCAAGTATCTAATATATTTCCACAAAAAAAATTAGCCTATGTCTTTCAAATCCCACTTGCTATTTCTCAGTTCCAGAGTACAAAGATTTTTGAGGTACAAAAACATTTAGAAGGCCGGGCATGGTGGTGCATGTCTTTAATCCCAGCAGTTGGGAGGGAGAGGCAGGGAGATCTCTGAGTTCAAGTCCAGCCTGGTCTACAGAGTGAGTTCCAAGACAGCCAGGGCTACACAGAGAAACCCTGTCTCAAAAAAAAAAAAAAAAAAAAAAAAAAAAAGAGAGAGAGAGAGAGAGACAGATTTACAAAATAATTCATATCAGCAATATAGATTTTTAAGTCATATTTGTTTCAGAAAACGGGAAATTAGCTTAACAATCATGATCTAAAAAGTGGCAATCCCTAGCACTTCAAGAGATATAGCACTTGCTCACTTGTAGGGACAAGAGAGAAGTTGATATAGAATTACATGAATAGCAGTGGGGGTGACTTGTAGTGACAGAAATGTTCTCTCTCCAAACAATATCAGTGTCAATATCCTTGTTGCAGTGCTATTAACCATAATTTCACAAAATAATATCATTGGGGAAAAAGTTATTGTTGTCCAATCTTACGTGAAGCAATAATTATCTCAAAATAGCAATTTTAATTTTAAGATGCTAATGATAAATATAAAATATTAATTCTGATTACAAGTATTAATTTCATATAGGAGAAATAAATCAATAAGGGATCAAAATAATGGATATTATGTGCGTTACTTTTAGAATAACCCCAAAGCCAAGGCCAGCCTGGGCTGCAAAGTGAGTTGAGGCCAGCCTAGGCAACATAGCAAGAGTCTATCTCAAAAATAAAAATGAAAACAAGGGCTAGTAGGAAAGCTCAGCAGGGGAGGGCACAGACCACCAAGCCTGATAACTTGAGTTTGATCTCTAGAAACATTATTTGGCTGGGGGGAGGGGTGGGGAGGAAGGGAGGGAAGGAGAGAGAATGTGTTAGTTGGCTCTCTGTTCCTGAGCCAGCCTGTTTTGGGGGTGGGGGGATATAAGAATGATAGAATAAAAGGGTAGATAGATTATTGAACCTACTCTTAAACCACAGAGCTACTGCTAAGCCAAAAATTTTACATTGGTATGGATTTTTGTATATTGATACAAATTTAAGGTTATTTTTGTTGTAACATACTATATGTATGTTTCAACTCTTGTTTAAGCTATTGTACTCATGCAACTCTTTTAGAAATACAATGTAAAGTTCCAGTCCTTTTGAAAGCATTTATTACAAACTGTTTAAGATAATCAAAAAATGCTAGTTAGTAGTCAAACTCACAGTCATGTGTAGTTACTAGTTTAGTTAATCACAGAAATAAGCTTTATTTAAACACACAACATTTGCCTATTCAGAAAAACTATATACAGTTGGTCTTCAAAATCCTCAGCAAGCTACAGAATATGGCATTTAAAGATGTTTTATTAACAAAAGACTTTGACAGCGAGACATATCAGCTTCTGGCAGCATCCCCATTCTACTTCAAAGAGGAGGATGAGCAGCAAAGAACCTCCAATCGGAGTTTGTTTCAAATGTGGCAAAGCTAGCCATTGGGCAAGAAACTGCTCTTGCCTCCACTGTAGACTGCATGTTGTCTAGACCAACTGGACACAAGGATGTCAACTGCCAAGCTTTTCCAAGACAAGGTAGGCAATCCTTCATAATTCCTGCTTCACAAAAACTACTGGGCCAGAAGGCTGAAGAAAAAGCCCCAACATTGCTGAGGAATATTGGGTTACTGTTCAGGCAGCCAGCTGTCTGTCATTTCTATAGTCAGACACAATGGCATCAAGAAGATGGTCAAGCAGGCCTCTGAGGGCTAAGGACACCCTGGGCTAGCTATACTGTGAACCAGGTTATCTCCTGTGACTTTAACTGTGACACCCATTCTTCCACCTTCAATGACTGGTGCTGGCATTGCCTTCAATGACCACTTTATCAAACTCATCCCTGGTATGATATCGTTTTGGAAGCTGCTTGCTCTGTACTTCCTCAGTTAATATTTATCTTTCTCAGGTCTCTGATGGGATTGAAGACTAGTTATAGTCTTACGTAAAAGCTTAAGTTGTGAAGGATCTAAGAAATGTGGCTATGGTCCGCATGGACTCCAAGGAGTAAGAAATCCTGGACCACTCACCCCAGCAAGGATATGAAGGGACAAGAGAAGCCCTTGGCTGCTGGGGAGCCTCTGTCCCAACACAGACCCCAACACTGAGCATCGCCCCTCACAGCTTCCATACTAGACCTATGGAAGAAAGGGAGGGGCTCAGGTAACCCTACTCTCTCAAATTATAAAGTTCATTAATAAATACAGTCCAGTAAGTAATGAATCAATTAAAGTTCACTGCACCCAGAGGGTGGGGGAAAGTTGGACAAGGAGGTGTATGCTTGTAAGCCCAAATTTGTAAGGCAGAGACAGGAATCGATGGGGCTCTCTGCCCAGCCAGCCTGGCCAGTGTGGTGAGGGAGCTCCAGGCCAGTGAGAGACCTGTTTCAAACAGTATGATGATGGCATCCAAGGAATGACACCCAAGGTTGACCCCTGGCCTCCACATACATTGAGATCATGCACTTAGACACATGAACATTAAAGACTTCCAAGAGAAAATGTTCATTTTTCTCATTTCTTGTTGTGTCATATCCTGAGTACCCACTCTTTGCATTATATGTTTTTGTGCAAATTTTCTTTTATTAGTTCAAGTTACTGAGAATATACTTTAATAGTTCAAAAGTTAAGAGTATTAGTGTGTTGGTCACCTTTTCCCTTTCCCTTTTTTGAGACAGAGCCTGTTTACATAAAGCTGAGGCAGCTAGAATTCACAACAGACCATGCTGGCTTCATCTTGCAGTGACCTTCCTACCTCTGCGCCTCAAGTTCTGAGACGACAGGCAAGCACCACTATTTTCAGCCTGTAGGTCATCATTTGATGCTAAAATTGATATACTTACAAGGCTAAAAGAATTCTACAATATTTATTTTCCAAGGTAGTTTGAAAAACAATATTGAAGTATAACAGCATATGCTTTTTTAAAACTAAATAATATTTTTTAAAAAGTTAACTCCAGGCCGGGTGGTGGTGGCGCATGCCTTTACTCCCAGCACTCAGGAGGCAGAGGCAGGTGGACTGCTGTGAGTTCGAGGCCAATCTAGTCTACAAATCAAGTTCAGGCAGCCAGGACTACGAAAAGAAACCCTGCCTTGAAAAACCAAAAAAAAAAAAAAAAAAAAAAAGTTAACTCCAAGCTTGGCATGGTAGGGCATGCCTTTAATCCCAGCACTTGGGAGGCAGAGGCAGAGGCAGGCGATTCTCTGTGAACTGGAAGGCAGACTGGTCTACAAAGTGAGTACAGGACAGCCAAGGCTACACAGAGAAATCCTGTCTAGGAAAAAACAACGTTAACTCCATGGGGCTGGAGAAATGGCTCAGCAATTAAGAACGCATACTACTTTTGTAGAGGACCCAGATTTGGTTCTCAGTACCTGCAAGGCAGCTTACAACTACCCAGTCCCAGGGAATCTCATACTCTCTTCTAACTTCAATATAAAGTAAACATACGTACATGCATATTCACATATACATAAAATCTCTTTTAGAATTCTTTTAAAACAAGCCTAGATAGTACAGGGATCATATTTAGGAGACCCCCTAGATATCAATTAAATGCTGTGGTACAAATTTAAATCTGCTATGTTGCTTATTTAACCTAAGTTAGGAAAGTCTGTCAGCCTGCTAAAAGAATGCAGCTTAAGGTAGGTATGCAGTGTGTGTCTATAGTCCCAGAAGCTCAGATGGCTGAGGGCAAGAAGCACTTGAGTTCAAGGGCTCCAGGTCAGCGTGGGCAATATAGTGAGACTATCTAAAAACAAAGCAAGCATGCAGGAAAGGAAAGGAGTTATTTCAGGTAACTAATCCAGTGATGGTCTTAAGGAGCCAACAGTTTAATCAGTTTCTAAAATTCAAAACAGCATACATTTATGCGCCCTGATAGGTTTGCTTTTTGTTTTCTCTCTAGGCTGCTCCAGCCTTCAGAGTGCAGATGTGCTACCATACCCAGAATTTTGACACAATGATTCATCTAAACCGTTCCTAAGTGAAAAACTGGCTTGCTATTTTTAAAATTAGCATAATACAGAAAAAAAAGTAAACTATATAATTTGGCAGTGGTGTTTCTGAAAGGAACATTTGAGAAATGGATTCCTTTTGCATTTCTTTGATCTTTTTGTTTGTTTGTTTGTTTGTTTTCTAGTTTTTTGAGACAGGGTTTCTCTGTGTAACCTTGGCTGTCCTAGACTTACATTGTAGACCAGGCTGGCCTCGAACTCACAGGGACCCATCTGCCTCTGCCTTTGGAGTACTGGGATTAAAGGCGTGCGCCACCACCACCCGTCTGTTTGTTTTTTAAGACAAGGTTTCTCTGAGTAGCCTTGGCTGTCCTAGACTTGCTTTGTAGACCAGGCTGGCATGAAACTCAGAGATCCGCCTGCCTCTGCCTCCCTGAGTGCTAGGATTACAAGTATGTGGTACCATGATCCAGCCTCGAGGTCTTCAATGGGTACTTGTGGAGGGGGCAGACAAGTGAGGGGGACAGGAGACACAAAGAAATAAGTGCAAGTCTGGATTCTGATCAAGCCCCATTTATTGAAAATTTTCAGAGTTTGTATAGGCATGGGGGCATGGGTATTTGCGTAAGCGAGGGTTGCTATGGATACTTAACTCTGGAATGCTCCAGCAGGTGTCTACTTTCACAGCTGATATAATCACAGAAGAGGGAGAAATTCCAGAGAGAAAGGGAAGTTGTAAAAGATCTGGTTAGTCAGGAAAAAGTTCCCGGAACTGCTGCTCGCAGGCAGCTGGCTTTTAATCTGATTTTACCAGTAGTCTTACTGGAAAAGCTAGTTTATAGCCAGAAAGGAGTAGCTCTTACTATGAGCTTGGGGGTCTTAGAATGACCGTCCCCCACAATAAACCACAACAGGTGTCTAACTGCCAAACCACGACAGGGTCAGCTGGTTTCTGGTAAATGACAGACTGCTGGAGAAATAGGAGCCTAAAGGTGTAGGCTCTGACAAGATGGCTGAACATTGGCCATATAGCCCGTCCCCAACAGTACCAAACCCAGCTTTTGACATATTTTTTAATGATTTATTTATTTTTATTTTTTGTGCAGTGGTGTTTTGTCTGCATCACGGGTACCAAATCCCCTGGAGCTAGAGTTACAGACAGTTGTGAGCTGCCACGTAGATGCTAGGAATTGAACCTGGATCCTTTGGAAGAGCAGCCGGTGCTCTTAACCAGAGCCATCTCACCAGCCTGACATATATTATCTTAATAGGTAAAATTATATTTGCACCTATATTCTGTACCTATACTTAGATTTATAGCTAGGGCTTCCCAAATATCATTGTGTGTATATGTATCTATGTGTAGAGAAGTAGGGATGGAGAGCTATCAAGATCTTATTTTAAAATAGAAAAAGCAGATTTTAAAAATTCATACTCTGAACAAGGAAAGCGTTTAACATTTTCTAAAAACTCTGAGTCAAGCCAAGCCACTGTGGTGGCACATGCCTTTAATCCCAGTACTCCATAGGCAGAGGCAGGTGAATCCTGTGAGTTCAAGGACAACAAAGGCTAACACAGAGAAACCCTGTCTTGAAAAATCAAAACCAAAACCAAAACCAATGACAAAAAAACTGAGTCAATCAATCTGACCACGAGAATTAAATGAAAGCACCTTGTGCCTGGCCTGCCTGGCCTATAGGCTCATTGTACTCTTGTATGTTTTCAGTTCTGTAATGTTCTAATTCTACCAAGTATAAGCCAGTATACTTACAGGAGTATTTTTTCTAGCTTCTCCTCTGGTATCAACGGTCACTTCTTGGTGCTGTCAGTATACTTTAACAGTACCTTCTGCCATCCATTGTTTCAAATCTACTATGAACTCTTACAGCTCCCAGAACATCTTAACTGTATGCTTTTTGAAACAGCTTATATCTTTTAATGAGTCACAAACCTTACTCTTAGAACCAGGAGTCATTTTTATGCATCTTCCTTAGTCTTGCCATGGCAGTCATTCAAATATTTAGATGTACAAATTGACAAAAGCTACCTATACCTATGACCAAAGATAAACAACAAAAAATAGCTTCAGGAGCCTGGGAGCCAGCTCAGTCAGTGGAATATCTGTCATGCAAACATGAAGACCTAAAACCTATGTTAAATTTTTGAAAAAAAAAAAGTATGCTGCCATATGTAATCTCAGTGCTGTAGACAGGTACGTCCCCAGGGGCTCAAGATCCACTTAGTAGGAAATTGCAGGGCAGTGTGAGCCCGTCTCTAGAAGTTGACCTCTGCCCACACCCCAACCAAAACCCCCAAAAGCAGCCAGCCCCAAACAAAAGCCCCTAAGAATACACTTCAAAACCTGAGTAGTCCGGGCTGGGCATGGTGGTGCGCACCTTTAATCTCAGCAGCTGGGAAGCAACGGCAGGTAATCTCTATGAGTTCAAATCCAGCCTGGCCTACAGGGTGAGTTCAGGCCAGCCAGAGACTACATAGTAAGACTTTGTCTCAAAGTAAGTGAACAAACAAAACACTGGAAGGCAGGGGCTAGAGAGATGGCTCAGAGGTTAAGTACCCATGATACTTTTGCAGAAGATCAAGGTTTGATTCACAGCACCAACATGGTAGCTCACAACCCTTCATAACTCCAGTTCCAGGGAATCCAGCACCACCTTCTGACTTCCAAAAGGCACAAGATATGCAAGTGCTGTACAAACATACATGCAGACAAAACACTCATACATATAAAATAAGTAAATCTAAACAACAACAAACCAGAAACTCTGTTCGATGCCTATAATTCTCAGGACTTCGGAGGTTGAAGCAGAAGATTCAAACTTTAAAGTCATCTCCACTACACTTCCAAGTTTGACACGTGACCTTGTCTCAAAAAATATATATATGTTGGGGAAATGGACTCAGTCAATAAAATGCTTACTGTGCAAACATGAGGAGCCCAGTTTGACTCCCAGCACCCATATAAAAGACAAAGCACAATGCGTTTGCAACTCTAGTGCTGGGGATGGCAAACACTGGCACATGCCTAGGTCACTGGCCATCCAGTTGATGAGCTCCAGAAAGACAGCCAACATCAACGCCTGCCTCACCTACACATGCACATACAACCATACACTTGAACAAACATGCATGAATACACACTAATAAGATGGATAGTGGCTGAGGAAGACACTGGATGTCAACTTCACATGTGCATGCACACACATACACCAAAAATAAAAGTGATCCTATAATGTGAGAGTTATTAACACCAATCTTCTAATTTTAGGATGAGACTTAGGTTAATAAGTTCTTGAGTAGTGTGTACAGTCTATGCACAGGTAAGGCACATGGATAAACACCAAGCAGTGACCTTCCAGCCAATCTTGAATCTTCAGCTCACTTTAAGTTCATATGTGTGGTCTAAAGAATTGCTATTGTCCATTCTTCAAGAAGACTACCTATAGAAATATTATCTTAAACATAAAAATAAAGTGTTTCCAGACTGAAATTATTAACTTATTCTTTTTTGTTGTTGTTGTTTTGTTTTTTCAAGAAATAAAGTGTTTTCTAGACTGAAATTATTAACTTATTCTTTTTTTGTTGTTGTTGTTTTGTTTTTCAAGACAAGGTTTCTCTGTGTAGCCTTGGCTATCCTGGATTCACTTTGTAGACCAGGCTGGCCTCGAACTCACAGCAACCCACCTGCCTCTGCCTCCCGAGTGCTGGGATTAAAGGCATGCCCCACCATGCCCAGCTATTAACTTATTCTTAAATAAGTCTGTTCTCCAATTAGTATTTCTATGGATAGATGCTCGCTCTAGGCACCTTCCTTCAGTTTAGTCTAAGTTTTATATCACTTCTTTATTTGCTGATATAGGGTCTCAGTATGTCGCCCAGGATGGCTTTGAACTCCTGCTCATCCTGCCTCAGCACTCTTGGGGCGGGGATTACAAGTGTGCACTACCATGCCCCTGCTGGCAGCTACTTATTCTTTACTACATTTGAGGAAGTTGTGACTCTTTCCTAGATGCACAGTATTCTTTCCTCTCTCTGAGAGAGCAACAGGTGAGTGTGATCCATGATTCATTTCACAGGACTACGAGGAGAGTTAGGTATCTGTGTTCAAAGTCTTCCAGGGCTCCAAGAGGGAAATCTGATTCCAAGCTAGAATGCTATAGGCAACTGCAATAGCCTTATCAGAAGGAGGAGGAGGAGGAGGAAGAAGAATGAGAAGAGGAGGAAGAGGAGGAAGAAGAAGAGAAACCATATAGCCCCTAATTTAAGACATTAAAGTATTATCAAGACACTTATACATAAAATAGCAATATTACATACATAATAAATTAAAAAGATTCACATTCATTGTGTCCATGCATCCTGTGAGGCAAATCTATATAGCAAAGATTCATTTAATAGTTTTTAAATGATGGAGCTGGAAAAGATGGCTCAGTGGTTAAAAGCATTTGCTCCTCTTGGACCCCAAGTTGGATTCACAGCATCCAGAGACTCACACCATCTGTAACTACAATTTCCAGGGGATCCAGCACCCTCTTCTGGTCTCCACAGGCACCAAGAACACGTGTAGTGTATAGATAGGTATGCAGGCAAAAACTCATCGGATTTAAAATAAATCTTTGGTTGGTTTTGGTTTTGGTTTTTGGTTTTTGGTTTTTTCGAGACAAGGTTTCTCTGTGTAGCCTTGGCTGTCCTAGACTTGCTTTGTAGACCAGGCTGGCCTCAAACTCAGTGATCTGCTTGCCTCTGCCTCCCGAGTGCTGGGATTAAAGGCATGCGCCACCACAGCCCGGCTTAAAAAGTCTAAAGCTTCAGTTTCTTGCTTGGAGTCATGTAACTGCACATAAATGAAAGAATTCAAAACAAGGCAGACAATATTAAGAAACGATGCTATTTGAATTAACATCTTGTATTCTGTACTTTTAAGGCTGGAATGAGGGCTCCAGGCCTGCTTGGTTCACTATTCTAACTCCAGTGTCAAGAAATATATACTAGCTAGGTGCAGGGGTGTACCCCTGTAATCCCAGAACTCAGGGAGGCAGAGGCAGGCAGATCTCTGTGAGTTCAAGGCCAGCATGGTCTACAAAGTGAGTTTCAGGACAGCCAAGGCTACATAGAGAAATCCTGTCTCAAAAGGAAAGAAAAATATACTGAATAACTATACCCCCAAACTACCTATCTCTGTGTCTACATTTATAAAGATAGTAAAATCTCTCTCATGCCTATTGATATAATATAGTCACAAAGAATCTGGCTTCCAATTGAATATTCTTTTCACAAGACCACTAGTCCTTTTCTATAGACACTGAGATAGTAGAGGAAAACAAATGTGAGAGCACGTGGCTTGCAAACCAGGTGATAATCAGGACTGGGAAGGTGAAAAACCAAACGGTTCTGGCTTTCTTTCCCTATCTTAGCCAGTAAGCTGGTCTTCTTGCTATGCCATAGCAAAGCAAAGGTTTTATATTTTTTGTCTGATTTTTTTAAAGACAGGGTCTCATTATGTAGCTCTGGCAGGCACAGAGATTCTCCTGTCTGTACCTCCCACAGGCTGAGATTAAAGTGTGTGCCATCACGAACAGCCTAAAAATCAGTTGACTGCTTATTTCAGAATAGAAAGTTGTCTATAACCACACCATACAGAATACATCTGATCTCTTGGTGGGGGAAAGTCTTGGGAGGGAAGAGGAACACTTTAATGCACACTTGAGCAAAAAGGAAGATAAGTAAAAATAAATGAGGCAAGGCTGGAGAGATGGCCCAGAACACTCGTTATAGCCTGCGGGTGATGACACACACCTTTAATTGAAGTACTCTGGGGGCAGAGGCAGGCAGATCTCCATGAGTTAGAGGACAGCCTGGCCTACAGAGAAAGTTCCAGGACAGCAAGGGCTACACAGAGAAACCCTGAATCAGTAAAAACAAAACAAGAACACCTTTTACTTTTCTAAAAGACCTGGGTTTGAGTTCCAAGACCCACACAGCAGCTCGCAACCATTTGTAATTCCAGTTCCAGGGGATTTGATGCCATCTGCTAGCATCAGAGAGCATCAGACACACATGTGGTACAGACATAAATGCAGGCAAAACACCCACATACTTAAATTAAATAAAATAAAAATTAAGGGAAGAAAGGTAAATGAGGCAAATAAAACGTGACTATTGAGATGAGCCAATCCAGAGTATTTACCTCTTTCAGTATCACAAAAGACCCTAATCCCATTTCTCTGCATGTTCTTCCCAGTGAGAGACAAGTAATTTTAAATAATTTGCCAAAACTTACGCAGGTATTTGGCAGGTAGGTGGCAGGCACAATTCTAATCTATTAAGTTTGCTTATATATTTTAGCCAAAATTTAAGTGAAAAGAGATAAGACCAAATACAGTAACCCTTGAATCTAAAGTTAAAGAGTTCAAGCCCATGTGGCCCAGACTGGCCATGGACTCACTGTGTTAGCGAGGGCTGCCTTGAATTTCTGTTCCCTCTACCTCTACCACACGCACACTTTATGCCATGCTAATAATGAAACACAGGCCTCCTGCATGCCAGGAATCACTCTATAAATCGAGTTACAGCCTTTGCTTAAGAAGAAAAATTCAGCGAGGTGTGGTGGCACACACCTTTAATCCCAGCACTCAGGGAGAAGAGGCAGACAGAAGAGGCAGACAGATCTGTGAGTTCTAGGCCAGCCTGTTCTACAAAGAGAGCCAGGGCTATTACACAGTCTCAAAAAACCAAAAAAGAAAAGGAAAATGCATCCAATAATAAAAAATATTAGCAGACTGTTGAGTTAAAAGTAATGTAACTTCCTCAGTATCTAAATGCAAAACTCTCTCCTCTCCTTTCTCTTTCTCCTCCTCCTCCTCCTCTTCCTCTTCTTCTTCTTCTTCTCTCTCTCTCTCTCTGATATTTTCTCTCTCATTTTTATCTTTGGAGATGACTTCCAAAGAAGTATGTGTAAGTCTAAGCCTTAGCCTTCCACTATCAATATTGGCCTTCCAATAAAACTACAAAGTTAGGGTCAGCAAGATGGTTCAATGGGGAAAGGTGCTTGCTACCAAGCCAGTGCAGTCCTCTTGGGCTCACATAGTAGGAAAAAAAACAACTCTCACAGGCTATGTGTGTGTGCATCCCCGAGAGACAGACAGACAGACAGACAGACACACACACACACACACACACACACACACACATCTCTCTCAAGCAAATCTTAAATCTCTTTCATATGTACGAAGCCCAGGCCAGGACTTAGCCTGTAGGGTCCTCATGAAAACATAAGCAGTATATCCATGAAACCAAGCAGTAAAATCTGGGCCTAAAGTGACAGCAAAGGCTACCAGACTTCTACATCTCACCAATCGCTGAAAATCAAAATATCATCATTTTTCTTTTCTCACATCTTCATTTTAAATAAAAAGTTTAAAGTGTTGGGACAAAGAAATGCTGAATTTCAGATGGAAAGTGAAAGGCCTCCAAAAAGAGAATGCAAGGAAACACATGGAGAAAGTAAACGTCACCATTTTGATATATGGGGAAAATTTTCAAGTTGAACAAGTGCAAAGGCCCTGAGGCAGGGACCATGTCTGGCACTTTGAGAAGTAACATACATGTTTGCTTGGTAGACGGGGTTCATGTTACATCAATGGCCTGAGTCAGCATCTGGCACAAAGGAGGAGCTCAGTGTTTCTAATGATCGTCACACAGAAACAGATCATGCATATAAAGTAGATCATGTTATTTCACACCTCATAAAGAACTATAGTTGAGTCTTAGAAAAGGGAAAGCAGAAAGCCAGGGAGCCGGACCTGCCACTAAAGGTGACTGCTCCCAAGCCTGAGGACCTAAGTTTGATCCTCCAGACATGTATAGTAAAAGGAGAGACCAACTCCAAAGATTGTCTTCAGACCTGGTACACACACGCACGCATGCACGCACACGCGCACACACACGCGCGCGCGCGCGCACACACACGCACACCTTAAATAAGTATTTTTAAAGCAGCTTAAATACTTCTTAAGATTCTCTTCTTGGGGGCTGGATAGATGGCTCAGCAGTTAAGAGTACTGCCTGCTCTTCCAAAGGTTCTGAGTTCAATTCCCAACAACCACATGGTGGCTCACAACTATCTATAATGAGATCTGATGCTCTCTTCTGGCATGCAGACATACATTCAGGTAAAAACACCGTATAAGTAATAAATAAATCTTTTAAAACAATTCTCTTCTCTACTTTAAGCCTTGCCCAGCCCTCTTTAAAATCAGGGTTTCCATCACTTCTCCAACTAGCCTCCCTTTCCATGTATGTCTTATTGTGACAATATCTGATAAAAAGCGACCTTTGAGGACATGGTGATGAAGGCATGGCAGCACAGTGGATGGCAACAGTCTACTTGTAACCCAGCTGGCCAAAGCAGAGAGAAGAATGCCGGCTTTCCTCTCCCTTGGAAATGCAGATTTCCAAGTAGGAAATCTGATCTCTACAGCTAAACCTAGGGGACCACTTCCTAGATAGCTGTTTTCAAGCAGGGTATCCTGAAGGCTCTATCTGTTCAGGCACTCTCAATTGCACTTGCTATTCCCTGCCCTAGGCAGCTGTTTCCTAGCAGGATGCCCTGAAGGGTCGGTCTACTCTCTTAGGCATTCACCTGTCAAATGAAAGTTATGCCCTAGATCTCTCCACAGATATAGGCCTTGCCCTCAAGATCTCCCAGCCTCAGTCAGCTAAGTAGTGGAGAATACATGTGCATGCAGCTATGAAGGGCTGTATGCATTATTTTTAGAGAACATAATTAGAATGCTGTATATAATAGGGGGAAACTTTAGGTGTAATCTCAAGAATGGTCAAACCCAGCACTTAAGAAGTAGAGACAAAAATCAGGATTATAGAGCCATCTTTGACTATATAGCAGATTCAAGGCCAGCCTGAGATTTTTAAAAAAAAATGGCTGGAAAGATAACTCAGTGGTTGGTTTAAAAGTACTTTTGCGGGCTGGAGAGATGGCTCAGAGGTTAAGAGCACTGTTAGCTCTTCCAGATGTCCTGAGTTCAATTCCCAGCAACTACATATGGCTCACAAACATCTAATAATGAGATGCAATGCCTTCTTTTGGCCTGCAGGTGTACATGCAATCAGAGTACTGTATACATAATAAATTAATTTTTAAAAAGTTACATTCAAAAACTAAAAAATAAAAAGAGTACTTTTGTTCTTACAGAGGACCTGGTTTGGTTGTCAGCACCCACATGGTCTCTAACAACCATCTGTAATTCTAGCTCCAAGGGAACCAAAGCTCCTATTTTGACCTCTGTGAGCATCAGGCATGCTCATAGTACAGATACATATATATATGCAGGCAAAGCACTCATATACATAAAATAAATAAAATTTAAAATAAAACAACAATTTAAAGGCCAATATAGAAGCTAGTGAGATGGCTCAATGTGTAAAAGTGCCTGCTTGCCAAGCCTGAAGTTAACACCCAGACCCACGTGGTAGAAAAAAAGGACCTACCCATCTCACTCCCACATGTGTGCCATGGTATACACCCACACACAAAACTGAACAAATAAATGTAATTAGAAGTTTTTGATGTTTTATGGTGGTCTGTGGGAGGCAGTGGCTCATGGATCTGAGTTCAAGGCTAGCCTGGTCTACATAGTGAATTCCTGGCCAACGAACACTAGTGAAACTCTGTCTTGGGTGAGGTGGGGGGAGTTTAATAGGAAAAGGCCACCTTTAATCCCAGCATTTGGGGTGCAGGTGTGAATTCAAGGCCAGCCTGTTCTACATAATCCCAGTACAGCCAGAGCTTCACAGTGAGACCCTGTCTCAAAACAACAACAAAAAGGTAGTAAATACAGGAGACTGAGACAGGCAGACTGCTGAGTTCAACGCTAGACTAGGCTACAGAATGGCCAATATATAAGGAAACTTAAGATTTATTATTGTTCAGAAGACAATTTCATCTTTTAAAGATTTGTTTTTATTTATATGCCTGTGTGAGCGTATGTCACATGCCTATAGGCACCTATAGGAGCCAGACACCCTGGAGCTGCTGTGACCAGAGGTTGTGAGCTTCCTGGTGTGGGTGCTGGGAACTGAACCTAGGCTCTCAGGACGAGCACTTAAGACATCTCTTCACCCCCCCTAGAAAAACAACCTTTTGTATTTTACAGACTATTCAACAAGAACAGGCGTGTTCCCTAATGAGTTTCAATGAAATGTCTATCTCCAAACTTTCCCCTTCTAAAAGGATCCCAACTCAGTACTGTCACAGACGTTTGTGTGTGTGTGTGTGTGTATGTGTGTGTGTGTGTGTGTATACACCTATATATATTCCCACTTAAAAAAAAAAGATACAGAAAAAAAATCACTGTATTTTTATATGTAAGCCATATTCCTATTTGCTCTAACACAAATGAGTAGCCATAAGAGAAAAAAGAGCCAGTCCCCAAATATGTGTCCATTGTTCCTATAAACACAATAATCTGCTTTCTCAGGGTATCACACCTCAAGCATGAACCATTAGTCTCCAAAATCACATTTACACCATGACCTTTTTTCCTTTATTTTTTGAACCAGTCTTAGTCTGTAGTTCGGGTTGACCTGGAACTCACAGCGATCCTCCTAACATCAGTTTTCCAAGTACGGGGATTACAGGCATGAGCCTTCATTTACCTGTGTACACATCACCACCTGGAGTACTGGTGTGCCTGCGTGAGTGTGGAAGCCACAGGACGGCTTCAGCTTCAGCTGTCCTGTCCTTCCTCAGATGGTATCCACTTTGTTGTTGTTGCTTTTTTTTGTGTGTTTTTATTTTTTGTTTTGAGACAGGATCTCTCACTGGCCTGGTCTTTGTCTAATAGGCTGTCCTTAGTTGGCCAGCAAATCCAGAAATCTATTAGTTACCCACCCCTTTCTTGCTGGGATTACAAGATTCATGCTATTATTGCCTGATTTTTAATTGTATAGGTTCTAAGAGATAAACTCAGGTCCTCACACTTGTGAGGCAAGCACTTGCCAACTAAGCTATCATTCTGGCCCTTTCATTGTTAAGACAAGTTCTCTTATAGTCCAGGCTAGCTTCGAACTCAGTATGTAGCTGAGGATAACCTTGAACTTTTAATTCCCTTGCCTCTTGCCATCAACCGTTGGAATTATAGGCATGTACCACCATGGCCTGCTTTTTTTGTCTTTGTTTTGAGACAAATCTTCCTTGGCAGCACTAGCTGGCCTGGTACTACATACATAAGGCTGACCTCATGGCAATCCTCCCATCTCTTGAATATTACAAGCACGGTATTAGCAGGGCCAGCAACAGGAGCATTTTTGTTTTCTTTCTGTTCTATTTACTGTGGCAGGGTCTCATCTATCCCAAGCTGGCTTTGAGTTTGTAATGTAGCAAAGGAGGACCCTGCACTTCTAACCTCCTGACTTTACCTTACAGAGTGCAGGAGTGCTAAGACCACAGATGAGCACCACCACACATAGTTTATGGAGTTGGGGGGGGCGTCAAACACCTTTAACCCCAGCACTTGGGAGGCAGAGGCAGGCAGATCTCTATAGGTTTCAAGGCCAGCCTGGTCTACAAAGTGAGTCCAGAATAGCCAAGGCTACACAGAGAAACTCATGAATAACAAAAAAAAAAAAAAAAAAAAAAAAAGGAATTTATTTATACCAAGTTAAATGGTTTATGGAACATAATCTCAAATATATTTCAAGTGAAGGCTTATAGAGAACATTACTTATTATATTAAAAGAAGGACAATGTTTATGTATGTTTTGAATAGATGTATAACACACATGTACATATTTTTGGTAGCACATAAATGAAATGATATGTAAAAAGTAGCTACCACAGAACAAATCTGTGTGCTAACAGGGTAGCTAGATGAAAGCAAAAGGAAAGATTTCCTCAGATCACCTTCTCCAAATTTCACCTTTGGGAAGTAGTTTGGTTTTAGACAGTCTTGCTACATGGGCCAAGGTAGCCTAGAACTCACAATCCTCCTGTCTTAGCTTCCCTAATATTACAGGCATGTAGCATCACACCTGGCTATATATTGACTTCTGAGCAATTTATGCTTATCAAGATGAAAAATTAAAAGTACTTTACCTTGTACCATTGTTCCTAATGACTTCCACAGTTTCTTCAACAAAATAGCGGTCCTTGACATATGCAAAGATATCATCACAAATTTCGTGTAAGCGTGAACGATGGGTAAGGTTGGTCAAGTATAAAACTGGAATAATTAGTGGATCTGGGAAACTCTGAAGATTCTGTCTTGCTTTTTTTTCTGATTCAAGTGCTTCCTGATATGTCAGTCCAGGTCTACCCGTCACAGCACAACTCCACACAAGGCTGTTGCACAGAATGGTTCGTTCAAAAAAGTCACTGATTAAGAAACAAAAACAAAATCCCATTACCTATCATTGCATAGACTTTACATTAAAATTGACACCTTTATGATCTTTTCCCCTAGACACCTCATCAAGTTACTCATTAATACAGCTCGACGTTAACACTGCAGTGTAGACGTGGTATCAGCGATAGCTGGACAGGCTGTGCCCGGTCTGAAGTTTAGAACCAAACTGAGAGCAGAGTCGACCTTTCTTTTCCTCCTAACTTTCAAGCTTTTTGTTGAAGAGCACTCACAACACTAATATCAAATTAACCATGGCTTCTTAACAGTCCTTAATAGTGGAAAAACTAATAAATCTAGGCACATGACAATAAGAGAAAAAACTAAGTATTTTACATGATGAAAAGTCAGTGAGTAAGCAGTACAAGAGTCTTAATCTAAGAGGGGTAAAGGGGCAAACAATCTTATTTCAAGTTTGAGCTTTCCTTTATTTTCTTTTTACAGTAAGAAAAAGACTTCACATTTGCAGCAAAACAAAGAAGCAACAACAATACAAAGGAAAGGAAGGGAAGGCAGGAAAGAGGGTGAGGAAGAAAAAACTTGCAGAAGCAGAGATTTTGGAAATGGTGAATAAAAATCAGGCAAATAAGCTGGGCATAAGAGGCTCACTCGTGAGTAATCAACCCCAGCACTCAGGAGGCTTATACAGGAGATCCCAACATTTTCAAGGCCTCCAAAGTTAAGTTCCAGTTCAGCCTAAGCTACAGTTTAAGTCTCTCTCAAAAGATAAACCACGGTGCCAGGAGTGCTGGCATATGCCAGTAAATGCAACACTTGGGAGGGGGAGACAGGAGGATCAGGGCTAGTCTAAGCTACCTGAGATCCTGTGCCAGAAACCAACCAAACAGCAGCACATGGTAACTGCTAGGGACAGGATAAAACTACTATTCTATATGCAGTGCCTTTTTGAACAGAAGTAATTTCTTAATATGAACCTTTATTTTCTAAGTATATACCTAGTTTCTTTCTCTTTTGTTTTGTTTTATTTTTCAAGAGAGTTTCTCTCTGTGTAGCCTTGGCTGTCTTGGAGTTGCTTTGTAGACGAGCCTAGTCTCAAACTCAGAGAACCGCCTGCCTCTGCCTCCAAGTGCTAGGATTATAGGCATACGCCACCAAGCCAAGGCTTCTAGTTCCTTTTAAAGTTCAAGAAACCTATGAAATCAAAAAACTTCAAAGGGAGACTGGGTAGAAAAAAACTGAATTAAAAAAAAAGCCCACACACATATATTATAACCACAAAAATGTGTCTTTATAGACATACTGTAAACAGATGTTCCTATGGGAAGAAAAGATTTGTGTGTATGGTCCTAAACATTTCCACATTGTTTGAATTTTTATTTAACATGTACTCATGCATCATTTTACAAGGAGGTTCTAAATTTAAAAAATGTAACATGCAGAAAGTTATTAACAGGTACCCAACGGGAAGGGCCATGGTAAACTTTTGTCCTTCTCTGCAGAACTATGTGAACAGTATGAGCAAGTCATTCTTCGCAACTTTTGCCTTCGTGAACTCTTCTACCGCTCTTAAAACGGTCCGGGTCTACTTCCTGGCTAGTGTCTCTATCTTACATATTATCCCTATAAGCTCTTTAAAGATCATTTGGAGCATGCTTATTAGGATTGTTTCACTTGTACATATATCAAGACAGCAATAAATTTTTTTAAAAAAAGAAACCAATCACAATAAAATGAACAGCAACAACGATAACAAAAATAATAATGATGATGACAATGAGCAATGCTGGAAAGCTGACTTGGTGGTCGATAGCACTTACTGTGAGCTGGGCAGTGGAGGCACACACCTTTGGTCCCAGCACATGGGAGGCAGAGTAAGGTGGATTTTTATGAGTTCAAGGCCAGCCTAGTCTACAAAGTGAGTTCCAGGATAGCCAGGGCTACACAAAGAAACCTGTCTCAAGAAAAAAAAAAACACCAGAGAGAGAGAGAGAGACAGCACTTACTGAGAGAGGGCACTTACTGTTCTTTAAATGGACTTGAGTATGAATCCTAGCACCTATGTAAGTAGTTCACAATTGTCTGTAACTCTAGCTCCCAGGAATCAGATGCCTCTGGCCCCTTAAGGGAACTGCACTCACATGCATATACCCACATACATACACGTAATTAAAAATAAGAATCTTGTCAGCCAGGCGTCGTGGGGTGGCACACACATGTTATGGCAGCACTTGGAGCCAAAGGCAGGCACAGGCAGGCCTGGTCTACAAAGCAAGTCCAGGAGAACCAGGGCTACACAGAGAAACCTTGTCTCAAACAAACAAACAAAAACAAAAATAAATAAAAATTAATTAATTAATTAAAAATCTTTAAAAAAAAAAAACCCACAGATGACAACTTAAATGACTTCAAATCTATAGGAAGAGACTTTTTTGAAGTATATTTTGATGTAACAATAAGTGGTTATTTTTTTATAAGAGACAAACAGGTACACTAACAAGAGAATTCAGAAGCAGCCAAAATGGATCAGGAAATTCTAGAACACTTTTTTTCAAGTGGTATTAAGCTTAGGTCTTAAAGAAAGCATAAAATGGTTCTCGCAAGAGCTGTGCATCCTTCTAAGCTGGCACTCCATAAGGACAAAGCCATGCATCTTTCTAAGCTGGCACTTCGTAAGGACGAAGCCTTTTTGTATCAGTTCCTCAGCTGAAATCTTTCCAGAAAATCCAAACCCAGCTAGTTCGTGAATTGGAGAAAAAGTTCAGTGGGAAGCAGGTAGCCTTCCTTGCTCAGAGGAGGATTCTGGCAACCCGGAAAAGCTGCAAGAAAAATAAGTAGAAGCTCTCCAGAAGCGGCACCCTGACAGCAGAGCACGACGCCATCCTTGAGGGCTTGGTCTTCCCAAGTTAAATTTTGGTTATGAGGATCCATGTGAAACTGGATGGTAGGTGGCTCACAGAGGATCATTTAGACAAAGCAGAGCAGAGCAATGTGGAGCATAAGGAGGAAACCTTTTCTGGTGTGTACAAGCAGCTCACAGGCAAGATCCTTGAATTCTAGAGTTTCAGTTGTAAAGAAAAAGACTGAAGCGGGCATGGTAGCGCATGCCTTTTAATCCCAGCACTCAGGAGGCAGAGGCAGAGGTAGGTGGATCACTGTGAGTTCGAGGCCAGCCTGGTCTACAAAGCGAGTCAGGACAGCCAAGGCTACACAGAGAAACCCTGTCTCCAAAAGCCAAAAAAGAAAGAAAATGACTGAATAAAGTGTCATTCATAGTTGAATGAATGAAAGAAAGAAAAAAAGAAAGGTTACCCTGGTGGTAAGTGGTGGCACAGGCCTTTAATCCCAGTGCTAGGGAGGCAGAGACAGTCGGATCTCTTGAGTTTGAAGCCAGCCTGGTCTACAGAGCAAGTTCTAGGACAGCCAGAACTACACAGAAAATCCCTGTCTCAAAAACAAAAAAAAGAAAGCATAAAGTTAAAGAATACCAGTATGTGTATGTGGGGACGGGGGAGTGGAGGTGGGTGGGAACCTATTTCTAATAAGCAAGAAATCTTATGTCATAGTAATTGATTAACTAAGAGGGAGACAATGATACAGCTAAAAGCGATTTTCAAGCATACAGAATAAAATGAATATACATTTACATTTTTGTATATTAGAGCCTACCACCCACACCAAAGCATTCCAAGTGGCTAATGGCCCACATGGCCACGCTTTAGCTCTATCAGCCAAGTACCTAGGCTATTCAGTGCACCATAAGGCATCTGAAATCTCTGCCGGGTGGCAGTTAAGTATAAAGCATGTTTTGACAGACACTAGACTTAACCTTGTCCAAAATTATCAAAGTGAACAATGGTACAAGTGCCACAAGCAGCCACTAAGCACTTTACCAGGTAGAACAAGAGGATAAGTGCCAGTGCAACAGCTCAGCAGGTTGTCACCAAGCCTGACCTGAGTTTGATTCCCTGACCCCACATGGCACAAAGAATCAACTCTCACACGTTTTGTGACTGATTGTGACTGATACAACAAACTCATGTGCGTGCACATAAACGATAGGGAGAAAAAAATTAGATAGAAAGAAGGATGGATGGATGGAAGGATGTAAAATACAAAACAAAACAGGATAGGAACTGAATGACACAAGCTGCCCTGCTCCCTCCCATGAGGTTCCTCTTATCTCCTGCAAAACCTTCGTGTTCTTTTATTTACTTTGGTCTCTGGAGAGTTTTTGCTACATTTGTACACAGAGTCCAACCCTCAGGAGGTAGGAGGTAAAACAAGACTCCCCCACTGTGGCTCTGTCGTCATCACCCCAGCAGAGCAGAGCCATCTCTATGCACACTTTCACCTCTGCTCACTTTGTCATTCTGCTCACACCTGAACCTTCATTACTCACACCCAAATATGAAGTGAATGCCAACTTCAAGGAGTGGGTTACCCTGTCTCTTCAACATCTACATTATAAGTTTGTTTTAGTACTGTAAGCAGAAAGAAAGTGCAAAGTGAGAAGTATTATTTATAAATAATTTAAGCTAACATAAATCACACCTGATATATGACTGTATTCTTCAATAATCCTCCTTAGGATAGGGATATGTTACTGCTTAGAAGCCAAATCCAGCTGGGCGTGGTGGTGCATGCCTGTAATCCCAGCACTTGGGAGGCAGAGGCAGAGGCAGGTGGATCTCTGAGAGTTCAAGGCCAGGCTGGTCTACAAAATGAGTCCAGGACAGCTAAGTCTACATAAAGAAACCCTGTCTTGAGAAAACAAACAAACAAACAAACCAAATGTAGCCTTCTATTGTACTTAATTTTACTGGCACACAATCACATCCTCACTTCTATGTACTCTACTTTCTCGCTTCATTTGTATGGCAGTGTGGGAGGCACTGTGATCAGAACAATCTAAATATTTGTTATCTGTCCCTTCACACACAAAAATATACAATGACCTTTCCTCTTTACCATTGTTTCATAAGGAACAATTCTGAGCTGCAAGGTAAAAATCTTTCCTAAAAACATATTAACATATTCTGAAGTCTACTAATTCTAGTTAGCAAGCTAAAAGACAAAGTACAACACGCTGTTAATTTGTTGGGGATTAGAAAAAAAGCCTAGTGGATTTCAGAATTAAGGAAGTGGCTATCACTGGATCGCAGCCGCCAAACTGAAGTTCAATCCCTTCAGGACTTCTGACCGAAGCAAGAACTGCAAATGCCATTTCTATGCACCTTCTCATATTCGGAGGAAGATCGTGTCTTCCCCTCTTTCCAAAGAGAATGCCCATTCAAAAGCACGATGAAGTGCAGGTTTTCCCAGGACACTACAAAGGCCAGCAGATTAGTAAAGTGGTCCAGGTGTACAGGAAAAAGTACGTCATCTACATCGAACGAGTGCAGCAAAAGGCTAATGGTAGTAGCACTGTCCACGTGGGCACACCAGGCTAGAGCTGGACAAAGAAGGTAAGACCCTGGAAAGGAAAGCCAAGTCCCAACAAGTAGGAAATTAAAAGGGCAAATTCAAGGAAGAAACCATCGAGAAGATGCAAGAGTAAAGGCCTCTCATTAAAGACTGTTTAAGTAGTTAAAAAAAAAAAAACAGTCAAGGCTACACAGAGAAACCCCTGTTTTAAAAAGCCAAAAAAAAAAAAAAAAAAAAAAAAGAAAGAAGGAAAAAAAGAAAGAAAAAACCAAAAGAGAAAAATAGAATTAAGGAACATCATATACAATTCAGATGAATATAAAATGTACATTATTTAAAGGCTGAAACTTTACTAGCCAGATACAAAATGTGATTAGCTCCAGGACAATCCAATAGCAAAGATCTAAAGCATTTCCCTACCCACAAAAATAAAAATAATTTTCTTCCCTGAGAGGGTCATACATAGGAGCAGATTAGAACATGGGCATAACAGAATTAACATGCCCTATATTATAAAGATACCAGCAAGATAGGTGAAAAATGTATTTTTACACTCAGTTATAAACAGCTAGTAATTTTTTTGGAGGTGGTGGGTTCCAGACAGGGTCTCTCTGTGTAGCCTTGGCTGTCTGAGACTCACTTTGTAGACCAGGCTGGCCTCGAACTGACAGTTATCCGCCTGTCTCTGCCTCCCAAGTACTGGGATTAAAGGCATGCGCCATCATGCTCAGCCAGCCAGTAATTTTTAAAAATAAAATCACAGCATCTAATTTTTATTTTATTTTATTGTTTTTCGAGACAGAGTTTCTCTGTGTATCCTTGACTGTTCTGGACTCACTTTATAGACCAAGGCTGGCCTCGAACTCAGAGATCCACCTGCCTCTGCCTCCCAACTACTGGGATTAAGGCAGGCACCACCACGGCCAGGCAAGCATCTAATTTTTAAAAACCACTCTAATGACATTTTATTTTGCATTTTATTTAATGCTGCCTTTGCCAGAGGTGACATAAAGCACAGGTTCCTAAAATCTGCAGGTGGTACAAAGCTGGAAAAACAGCAATAATGTTAAAATCTTAAGAGAAACTGATAAAAGTGAGACATGCTCTGGTGCTGGATCTGGAAGTCCTTAACAGTGATGCACGTGAAGACGACCAATTTTAAGTGAAACTCAAACCGTGCCTCAGTGTGGTTCTTACCAGTTTCCCTTGCTTTAAAAGGGTTCTTTACAGCTCCCACTTAGCAGCATCTCTTGCTGCTCCACACATGCCCTACCAGCTTCATCCTTCAGGATCCAATTTAGATCGTCTCCTATCTGAGAGCTTCCCCAACTCTCAGCAACAGTAACCAGTCTCCTCGTCCATGTTTCCACTATGCTGGCCTCATAAGAAATATGTCACTTGTACTACTTATCATATTAGAGACGTTTCTCACTAGGGAGACAAATTATCTCAGCATTTTCAAAATCTCTCCAAAGAAATATGGCAAGAGTAAACACATAGACCCTCAATGGATGGTCCATTCATTTTTATGTGTGTTTAGGCAGAGGAAGAGAGGAAATGTCTTTTCTTTGGGTAAGTTGCATAATCTCTCTGAACGTGGTTCCTCTTCTATAAAATGGAGGTATGCTTCATAAAAAGTTTATGTAAAAAAATTAAATGAGATAATTCTAAACAAATATCCATAGTATACATGGACTCAAAACAAGTATGGATTTATTTTTATTTTATTTTGTTTTATTTTTGGTCAAGGATTGTTATGTGCAAAGAAGATCCTAAGACAGTGGTTATCAACCTTCCTAATGCTGCGACCCTTCAATATAGCCCTTATGTTGAAGTCCTGGCCTCACTTTGTAGACCAGGCTGGCCTCGAACTCAGTGATTGGCCTGCCTCTGCCTCCAGAATGCTGGGATTAAAGGTGTGAGCCACCACACCCGGCATGCTGAGCCATCCATCCTGCTGGCCCAATTTTCACTGTATTTTGATGAACATCAGGATATAGTAAACAACCTAAAACCCAATTTGTTGGCAAAGAAAGCTAAAGGTGTGAAGACTCCCTAGAATTATGATTTTATTTTTTAATAGGTATGTGGCTATTTGCTTGCCATGTTTATCTATGCACCACACACATGCCTGGTGCCCATGGAAGCCAGAAGTTATTGGATTACCTGGAACTAGAGTTTTACACAGTTGTGAGCTGCAATGTGAGTCCTGGGAACTGAACCCACGTCTTCTAGAAGAATAGCCAATGTTCTTAACTGCTAACATCTTCCCAGCCCCAGCACTGCTTAGACATGGAGCCTAAGTTCATCAGCCCTTGCATGCAGGCGGCCACGAGTTCGTCAATATAACAAAGATGATGCAGGAGGCCATGTGTTCATCAATATAACAAAGATGATGCAGGGGGCCATGTGTTCATCAATATAACAAAGATGACACTAAGACCTCACAGATCTATCTCCCCCGCCCCGTGCCACAACTTGTTCTGAAGCACCTTGGGATACTCTCGTACTCTTAGGCTGAGAAAAGTCATCCCTTCAGAGTCCCACACAAGTCTAAAGAATTACTATTGTCCATTCTTCAAGAAGACTACCTATAGAATTATTATCTTAAACATAAAAATAAAGTGTTTCCAGACTGAAATTATTAACTTATTCTTTTTTGTTGTTGTTGTTTTGTTTTTCAAGACAGGGTCTCTCTGTGTAGCCTTGGCTATCCTGGACTCACTTTGTAGACCAGGCTGGCCTCAGACTCACAGCAACCCACCTGCCTCTGCCTCCCGAGTGCTGGGATTAAAGGCATGCCCCATCATGCCCAGCTATTAACTTATTCTTAAATAAGTCTGTTCTCCAGTTAGCAGATTTCATTTCTTACTCCACTCAGGATCAGCTTTGCATCCACTGGACATAGTTAAATGGATGAGCTCAGAGGACAAGCAAAACCAAACTGAGAAGCTACACAATAAATAGTGAGACAAAATGGATTTTTTTGTTGTTTTTTGAGACAGGGTCTCTCTGTGTCTTGGCTGTCCTGGACTCACACTGTAGACCAGGCTGGCCTCGAACTCACAGCGATCCACCGGAGTGCTGGGATAAAAGGCGTGCGCCACCACGGCCCGGCTGACAAAATGGATTATTATTTCAATCCATTATGATACAACTACTGATACACACACTTTGACTGAAGAAAGCTCTGTGTTAACATGAAACAGCATAACCTGCTAAGCATAGGAAAGATAAAGCTGAGGGTGGTGGTGCATGCCTTTAATACCAGCACTTGGGGAGGCAGAAGCAAGCAGATCTCTCTAAGTTCAAGGCCAGCATGGTCTATAAACTGAATTCCAGAACAGCCAAGGCAGAGAAACTGTCTCAAAAAACAAAGAAAGAAAAACAAGAAAGGAAGGAAGAATGAGTGAGCTGAAAAAACATTTAGGAAACTCTGCTCTACCCTAGGAAAAAATGACTTCTGAGCACAACATGAGGAACAAGCGGCCAACTTATCCCCGAAAAAGAGCTAAACACACATAACTTGAAGACACTAGTTTGAAAGACTATCTATCCACATTCCCTTGAAAAGTGCATGCTCACCAAACAGCTTTCCACTGTAACTAGATTTTACATACCCTGTCACCAATGTGAGAACTGGCTGGTATGAAAAGCATTTTGCTCCATGATAAATTGATTGCACCAGGTGTGGTGGCACATGCCCGTAATCCCAGAGCTCAAGTGCAGGAAGATCTCACGTTCCTAGCCAGCTTGGGCTACACAGCCAAAACTTGTCATTCATAAACAAATAAATAGCATCCTGATTTGTGCACTTACTACCTCTAGCTTAATCACGGAGGATACAATAAAGGCCAATGCTGCGCGGACAATAGAGAACGGTGTCATCTATACAAACCTAGGAGGTTAACTTGACTAGCTAGCTTGTAGATCTAGCTTCTTTGTGCACATTTCTACAACCTTTGACAACAGGCAGAATTCTTCATATAAAGCACCACGTGAGAGTAAGCTGCAGAAAGCAAAGTCAAGGGCCTTAGGAATATAAATTAAAATCCTAGTGTCATCAAGTGCTAAAGATACGATTACAATTGCAATCCTAAAGTTTAATCAATATCCTGAAACCTTTCCTCACTTATGAAAAGGGCTCAGTTAACACAAGGAAGTGATGAACAACAAAAACAATGGATTATAAGCTAGTCAAATCTTTTTCACTACAACTGTTTCATTGGAAATTTCACTTGTTCCAGGTTGAAACAAGCTGTACTGCTTACTAGTCTGAGGTGGAAGAGATTTTTAAACTTTACATGGATTCAAAGATGTAAAATTTCAATTCTAAACAGAAAAAAGTCACTGGATAGTACAATACATCATTAAGAAACCATATTTAAGATGTATAATTTCTAGTATTCAGAGCCAACTGTCATTTTTTTAACAATTCATAACCAAAAACAAAAATTGGGGGCCAATCAAAATTATAGTAAATCCTCACCTGACATGAAACTAAATTATGCTCTTTCACATGTATACTTTTCTACAGTTAATGTGCTATTTGTAATAGGTTTTTCTCAGAGAACAGGTCAAACGAGTTAGCAATTAGTTCAGAAACATTTAGTCCAGACCATTTAAATAGAGAAAATTGTGAGCCGGGTGTGGTGAGGCATGTCTGTAACCCCAGCACTTGGGAGGCAGAGACAGGAGGATCGCTCGGAGTTGGAGGCCAGCCTGATCTAAAAGGTGAGACCAGAACAGCCAAGGCTACACAGAGAAACCCCATCTGTGGGGAGAGGGGAGGAAACTGTGCTGTAATATGACCGACAGTCCATCTTGGTCACAGTCTCTATGTTAAAGAACATGTGGTCTCAGAGAAACCTAGCACACTCTTCAGAAAGAGGTGACCGCCACCTTGGCCTAGGAAGGAAAGAGGAAGAGACAGAACACCATTCAGCAATGAAAAGTTTCTGACAAACTACTAACCAGGAAGTTACAGAGGTGTGCTGGGAAGCGAGCAAAGCTAGAAGCTGGAAGAAAACCTCTCTGAGACTAATTATGGCAGAAACTTATATTCAAGAATCAAAAAGGAAAATGAAGTAAGTGAGCATAAGTAAGTGTTCAGACAAATACAAGTTTTTCAAAATATAAAAGGTAATCTTTAAATCCATACAAAGCAACTTAAGACGTAAGTTAAAGCAAGTTTCCTTCTATTTCTACAGATCATCATATACCATCCACCCTAATGCATTTTTGGAAAGAAGACTTTTTACCATATAAGAAAATGGGGAGATAATTAAAGACTTAACACAACTAAATGCCAGGCTTCTATTTCACAGCCAATTCAAAAACCGTTAAGGATTAAATATCTAAGAACACAATGCAATTTTGTTTAAGGCAAATGATCAAGTATCTGTTACCAAATTAATCATCTCTATTAAACTGTTTGTGACTTCCAAAACCTCAATGCTTCAGCACTGAGAAAATAAGAGATTTTTTTTGTTTTGTTTTAAGCCACCTTTAAATGTTTTAATATTAATACTACAAAGCATACAATTCCTCACTTTTTGTGTTAGGATACCAAAAATATTTGTTTGTTTTGTCTTGTTTTTCAAGACAGGGTTTCTCTGTATGGCTTTGGCTGTCCTCGACTTGCTTTGTACACCGGGCTAGCCTCAAACTCAAAGAGGCCAAAAATCTTTATTTTATCATTTCAGATATCTCTATGATTAAAATAATTCATCTCAGGAACCAAAGTACACCAAGGATTTTTAATTCACAGGGGATAAAAGTCAAATTTACCTCGCCCTCTACAGTGAGGCCAGCCTCTTTTGTTGTTTGGTTAGAGGCACTGTTTGTTTTTTAGGGTCTTTACTTTGTCTTCCAGACAAGCCCAAAACTCACTCTGTAGCCCAGACTAGCCTTGAACTTGCAGACCCAGTTTAGTCTCCTGAGTGTGTGACAAAAGAGCCTTTTCAAAAGATTGCTTATATCAAAGGAAAAGAGGAGCTCGGGATGTAAGCCTATATACTAACTATTTTCTTGGTACTCTTAAGTTCAGAAATGTTATTAAGGACTCTAGCTTAAACTTCAGAAGAAAATATGAAGACATCATCCTTGCACAGTTACCCAACTCAAATCCACTTAAGAAGTTACATGAATGCGCTCAAAGTAATAAAACAAGTCTGAACAGGAGCCCAGTGAGCTGTGCACTCCTACTTAAAGGTACTATTTGATTAAAGTACTATCTACTTCTCTAAATATAACAAGTTTACCTGTAACCCCTTCTAGGGAACTGAAGGGGGATATGTGTGTCTTACTTGGAACTGACTTTTGTAACCTCACTACTCCTTTCTCAGACAGCTGCAGGGTTTGACTAGAGACCTCCCAGGATCAAGCCTTTCCTCCCCCCACCCCCACCCCCGGCCCCCACACTCAGAAATCCTCCTACACACAACGCATTTGGTGGCTATTAACACAAAGTTTCTAACCCACAAAGACGTCTGCGTGGAGGATAAAGAATGTGCAAAGGGTGAAGTGGGGGGGGGGGGGGGGTGAGGCTGTTCCCCGTGACTGATCGATTCAGGCTCTCATTTAGAGACCCTGTTTTAAACCCGGGTCACTGAAACATACCCGCGCCGCTTCGTGTCACTGAGCCAGGGAAGCTCTTGGATGTACCAAGCAATGGACTGAAAATCTGGGAGTTGAAACTACTTCTGGTCTGCACCAGCTTCGGGTTCTTATCAAAACAAAAGCTGTGGCACATGTCAGGCGGCCCACATGCTCGCGCGGGAGAAGGGGGGCGGGGGGGGGGGGGGGGGGGGGGGGGGGGGGAGTTGCCGATAAAGAGGCGACAGACTGAAGCTGGAGTTGAACTTGTCTAACCAACCTCTCCCGACTCCCACCGCCCCAGCGCCTGCCTACAAGAAAAGGAAAACGACGGGCGTCCGGGACCCAGCTGTCTCTCACTCCTCTCCCCAAGCTCGGCCCGACTTCTTCCTCGCCGGTCTCCCGGGGGCGGGGACGCCGAGTTCCCGGGGGACCCGAGTTAGTCACCAAGAAGAGGCGGTGACAGAGCGCGCGCGCGGCTCGCGTCGCTCACTCCCAGGCCTAGGCGGCGCGGAACGCGAGGCCGCCGCTCGGGACACCCGTGCCCCCAACGCCCCCGGCCCTGTCCTCTATCTGCGCCCCCTTGACCGGCGAAGAGACCCCCTCGCCCCTGGGACGAGCCACCACTCCTGCCCCGGTCCCCACCTTAGCCCTGGCAGCCGTCTCCCCCCACCCCAACACACACACCCCAAACGTCAGAAGCCACGCGCGACCGCGAAAACCCAGTCCCGGGCGGGCCGTTTCCTGCCCTCGGGGTCAGGGATTCCCTCTCCCGGCTGCGGGACCGCGGGCGGCGCGAGGCTGACCCGGCGGGGATCCCGGAACCGGCGGCCGAGCGCGTGCAGCCGCGGCGGGGAGGGGCGAGGCGGGGAGTTTCCGCCCGCCCGGCGAGCGCGGTGGCTCCGAGCGGTCCCCGGCCTCCGCGGGGGCCCAGCCGCCAGCCGCCCCACGCGGTCACGGCGCGCCGCGGGGGAGGGGGGCGGCCCGGCCACCCGTCACTAGCCCGGGAGAGAAAGAGACAGCCAAGACAAAAGGGCGCGGGGGCGGCCGTCCCCACTGACCCGGCGCCCGCGCCGCGGCCGGCCTTACTCGTAGTGGCGGAAGATCTCGTTGGTGACTTTACAGTAGAAAACTTCCTCGTCCGGCCGCAGGTCTCCCGGCGGCTTCTGCCTCACGAAGGGCTTTCGGTGAAGCAACGGCATCTCTCGGCTGCTCCCGTCCGCCCCGCGTCCCTAAGCAAATTGGAGGGAAAGGAAAAGCCGGTAAGGTGGGGAGCGCCGGGGCTGCTCGGCTGCCTTTTGTGTCACTGACGAGCCCGGTCCTCGCCGCCGCCGGTGTGCCGAGTCAGTCGGGCGGCCGGGGCCCCGGCGCGCCCCGAGGGAGCCTCACAATGGGGCGGACGCCCCGCTGCGGGCGGGTGGTGCGGCGGCCCCCTCCTCCAGCGCCGCTCCGGGCCGCCGCACCGCCGGGTCCCGGGACTGGCAATGTGCTCGACGCCGAGCCGAGCCGAGCCGAGCCGAGCCGGCGCATCCCGGAGCTAGGCGGCCACGGACGGACCCCCGGACGCCGCCGCGCTTTGTTCCCGGATCCCCGGGACGCCGGCTCGTGAGCCCCTCACCTGCGAGCGCTTGCCCACCGCCGCACCTTCCCACGAGGATCGCCCCGAGGGCCTGGCCCGCCCCGCCCCGGAGTCTCTCCCGGCCGCCGCCGCCGCTGCTCGCGCTGCCACTGCCGGGCTCCGCGCGGGGATCGCGTCCCGCCGGCACTTCCCCGCCTCTCCGCGCTCCTGGGAAGTTTCTGAGCTACTTTCGGCTCTGAAGGAGGAAGAGCAGTGGGGAGGAGCTTTGCGCTTCTCGCTTCTACCTTTTTATTGGCTACTGGATGACTTTTACAGCCTGTCACTGATACAGGAAGAGACGGCGAAGAGCCTGGGAGAGCCACATTATTAATTAATGGAGCAACCCCTCGTGAAGAATCAGAAGCATCCTCCATGTTTGCGATTATCGGCCAGAAGATCTAGGAAAAGCGCTAGTGTTCCTTAAACACATGGCTGACGAAGTAAAGCCTTCATCTTTTTCAATGGGCCACCAGCGCTCAGCTTTTGAACTGGAAAGGAGATTCCAATTCCGATTTAAACTGCACTTTGAAGAAGGGAAGAATGAGAAACGAAATTGTTAAAAACTCTCAAAGTATTTTGCATGGGTAAACATCCATCTTGAAGAAAATACCTTTCTTGACACCAGCCCGTCTTAATACTTAAAACAACTCAAATGTTTGGATAGCTCAGGAAAACACAAGTTTGAAATGTTATCACACTTATAGGATCCCCAACATATTTTAAACTAAACACACACTTTAAAAAAGTAATATATACACTCCTATAAGTAATTTAAGGTCAACATTTAGTTCAATTAGAATCAACAATGAAATGTCTCATAAAACAATTTTCCCATATCAGTAATTTTCACTTATGAAAACAATTTTAATACTTACGAGACCTGGGACTTTTGAATTGAAAAGAATACTCTAGAAATCGTTCAAAGTGTTCACCAGCTGAAAATAATACTCTAAATTGGAAATCAACCAAAATTTTCACCAGCTTTGCTCTGATGGCCTTTTTTTTTTTTTTTTTTTAAACCATCACTTTTATTTGTTGTTTGCATATGAGAATTAGTCTAAAAGTAATCCTGAGCCGGGCGTGGTGGCGCACGCCTTTAACCCCAGCACTCCGGAGGCAGAGGCAGGCGGATCGCTGAGTTCGAGGCCAGCCTGGACTACAAAGTGAGTCCAGGACAGTCAAGGCTACACAGAGAAACCGTCTCGGGAAAAAAAAAAAAAGTAATCCTGAAGCATATTTATCCAATAAAATGCTACTTTTTTCTAATTACTAACACTGTGAAATGATTTCAGTAACTGGAATCAGCCAGGCTTAGTGGCACAGGCCTTTAATCCCAGCACTTGAGAGGCAGAGGCAGGCGTATATCTGTGAGTTCCAGGCCAGCCTGGTCTACAGAGCGAGTTCTAAGACAGCCAGAGCTGTTACACAAAGAAACCCTGTCTTGAAAAAACAAAAAAATAAAATGACATAAAAAAAATCATTAAAAGTATGTGTACATACACATTTTTAGATGATCATAGTTGCAGAAAATTAGAAGTCTCCCAGTGGCAAATATATACTTAAACCTGTATAAACTTTTCAGAAAAAGTACACACTTCTGGTGTTTTAAACTGGCCTCCAGGGGCTGGAGAGGTGGCTCAGTGGTTAAGAGCACAAACTGCAGCCTGGTGGTGGTGGTGCATGCCTTTAATCCCAGGTGGATCTCTGTGAATTGGAGGCCACCGTGGTCTACAAAGCTAGTCCAGGACAGTCTAGGCTACACAGAGAAACCCTATCTATCTCAAAAAACAAAACAAACACACACCAAAAAAAACACTTAAAAAATTAAAAACACGTTTATTTTATTTTTATTATAAATACAAATATTGATTAAATTATTTTATTATCCTTTCAAAATTGATATTTTAGTCTTTTTGTTTGTTTGTTTGTTTTTGTTTTTTTTTGAGAAAGGGTTTCTCTATAACAGAGCCCTGGCTGTTGTGGGCTAGCTTTGAAGACCAGACTGGCCTCAACTCACAGAGATCATCCTGCCTCTGCCTCTGAGTGCTGGGATTAAAGGCATGCCCCACTACACTCGATCCTTTTTGTCATTTTTTAAGACTGGGTCTTGCTATATGGCCCAAGCTGAACTGGTTCTAGCTGTTGCAAATTTGAAATCCTCCTGCCTTAGCTTCCTGAGTGCTGGGATTACAAGAGTGTGCCACTAACCCCAGCTCACCATTTCTCTTCAAGTTATTCTATACAATTACTACTAAAAGCTTACTTAATTATTATGACTTATTTATGTATTTTGATGCCATGATTACTTCCTGGCTTTTGAAAATAAAAAGCTCATTACTATATTCAGAAAGTACAGAATACTGTCACAAAAATGACTTTGTATTTTTTTAGAAAAATACTGTAAAATAAGCCATGAAAGCTAGAATAACAGATAAAGGAGAAATCAATTAAAGTTATTACCATTTTAAATATAGTTAAATTGTAATTTTAGTTCCTTTTATGTACCAGAACAGCATACTAGCTCATTTAAGAGCCAAGTGCTGGGTGGTGGTAGAGAGATGGCTCAGTCATTAGGAACACTGGCTGCTCTTCCAGAGGACCAAGGTTCAGTTCCCAGATCTCACATGGCAGCAGCTTAAAACTATCTGTAACTCCTGTTCCAAGGGATCCGACACCCTCATACAGACAAAACACCAATGCACATAAAATAAATCATTTTTTAAGGCAAGTGTATTCCAGTCTCCAAAAAGTAATAGTCTGTGGGGAAGAGATCAAAGCACATCCTAGACAGGAGTTACGTGAGTCCTAACAGTCACGAGTAATACAATCCAAAAAGAAGAGTAGAGAAAAAGTAAAAAGACAAACAGAAGGAAGTCCCAAGATCTGCCTGATCGTCCGTCTAAGAGGCTATCTGTAGGATATGATTGGATACTCCACTTTATCCAAGTACAGTCCCTTCCCTGCCCTCCCCCATTAGTCACCCATCTGGGTGACCACACCACTCTAAGATATAAATAGGCTAGCAACACAGGTGTGTATTAATCTAACATCCTCAAGGTGTAATTTGGTAAAGTGTCAATTTGAGAAGCTATGCTGCTTTTAGACACATTACAATAAAATAAGACTGTCAAGTGTAAGTTTTAAAACCTTGAGCTTGGTTACTTTTCCTATCTTATGAAAAGTGGTTTTGTGAGCAACTTATCAATTAGCTATAGAAGACACCATTGGAATCTTTTCAGTTTTTCCTTTTGTGCCTGAGGAAATGAATCATAAGAGCTAGAATCCAGGCCCCGAACAGTCTTTTTAGACCACACATTTTCAATAAGATTTGATAAAAATGTAATTTTCTTTCATATTCTACTTCCCTATAGAATTTTTAAAACCCTGTTACAATCCTTGCTAAACTACAAAAATATTATAGAGCTGTCTTGATAATCATCAGAAATAATTTTTTGAGAGTTATTGAGAATTTCAACCCCTCAGGACAGGAGCGGGGGAGAGGAGAATGAATTATCAAGAATGTGGTCATTAGCCGGGCGT
>OU015742.1:150467606-150480926 GCA_907169655.1 Acomys percivali
ATTCCAGAGTTAGGTATCCATAGCAACCCTCACTTACACAAATACCCATGCCTATAAAAACTCTGAAATTTTTCAAGAAACGGGGCTTGATCAGAATCCAGACTTGCCCTCATTTCTTTGTGTCTCCTGTCCCCTCACTTGTCTGCCCCCTCCACAGGTACCCATTGAAGACCCCGCAGGCCAAGACAGCTCAGTGGCCCATGACTGTGATCCCAGCATTTGGGATGCGGACACAGGAGTAGCACAAGTTCAAGGTCATCCCTGTCTGCAGAGTGACTCTGACACTAACCTGGGATATGAAAGAGAGTGTGCTGGCAGGCTTGATTTCAACTGGACACAAACTGGAGTTATCTGAAAGGAGGGAACCTCAGTTGAGCAAATGCCTCCCTAAGATCTGACTGTAGGACATTTTCTTAATTACTGATTTATAGGGGAGGGCCCAGTCTATTGTGGGTAATGCCACTCCTGGCCTTTGGTTCTATAAGAAAGCAGGCTGAACAAGAAGCCTAGGGTAGCAAGCCATGAGCAGCACCCCTCCATGGCCTCTGCAGCAGCTCCCGCCTCCAGGTTAGAGCTCCTGTCCTGACTTCCTTCAGTGATGAGCTGTGATGTGGAAGCATCCACTGAATAAACTCTTTCCTCCCCAACTTGCTTTGGTCATGGTGTTTCATCACAGCAAAGGTGAACCTACTAAGACAGCTATCCTGCAGAAATTATGATCTTTGATCTCAGTGAGAACGAAAAGTACCTCATGAGTGCCAGGTGATGAGGATCAGGTGCGCATTTGGCGCCAAGGCTCCATCAGTAAGAAGGTGCCACTTGCCTGAGATCACCTATCTCCCCTCTAACCGGCTCCTTAAAAATAGCTTCCTAGTCACATGGCAGAATCCCATCTGCCTTGCTAGCTGCTCTGTTGAAATCCAGTTCTCTCTTCCCCTTCGCCTTCTTTCTTCATCACTGCCTTGCTTCTCTACTGGCTTTCCTCCCAGACCCGGGAGAGAACAGAGTGAGCCTCATCAACAGGAACCATTCAAATGTGGCAGATCTTATACGCTACATGCAATTTCAGATAACAAAACGCTTGAAACCGCTAAGAAAGACTTCAGTAATTACCTTTGCTTTGGCGTTGGAAAGTTACAGGCTGACTGACTGTCAAATGGCTGGGAATGTGTTCTATTTACTGGTCTTCTCCTTCCAGCAGTTAAAAACCAGTAACCTAAAGCCGTGCAGGCTCAACATTCTATTAAGATTAATCAGAAGTAGCCAAGCCCACATTGCTGTGACAAGGCCGCTCACCATCAGGTATAGGGAAGCAAAGGTGTGTGTGCTAAAACGCTTACTAGACGTGACAAAGGCTGAGCAGTGAAATGAATTATCAGAAAAAAGGCAGCTGTCTTTCCTGTTATTCTTGGTCCACAAGTCTGAGAAATGGATGCTGTGATCCAAAAGAAGGTGTCGTCTAAGACTGAGGCCTTTAGGGACAAATGCAGGTCCATGTTTCTGTTTGTGTCAGATGCAAGCAGGATGCTGAGACTGGAAAGCAAGGGCAGACAGGCAGCCTTGTGGGTGGCCCTGAGTCCACTAGTGCCTCAGCAGAGCAGAGGGCTGGCAGTGTACCATTTTAATGCTGTTTTTATTGTCCTTTCTCTCTCTCACTGAAGGAAAGCAGCAGATTTTGTTTTGTTTTACTTTTTGTTTTGTTTTTGAGATAGAGTTTCTCTAGGTAGCTCTAGCTGTCCTAAAGCTCAATATGTAGACCAGGCTGGCCTAGAACTCAGAGATCTGCCTACTTCTGTCACCCCAATACCAGGATTTAAAGCCGGCACTATCATGCCCAGTTTACTTTTTGTTTTTCTGAATAAATGTCTCACACATTTACCTGCACGTATGTACACCAGGCTGACCCAGAACTGGCGTGTAGCTCAGTCTGTCCTCAAAACAAGACAATCCTCTTGCCTCGGCTTGCCAAATGCTAGGGCTACAGATGTCAAGCTTTGGATAACAACCACCACACATATAGACAAAGATAAAAACTACTTAGTGGTTGCTTTTTCTTTTCTGTCTTTTTTCTAATTTTTGTTTGTTTGTTTGTTAGACAGGGTTTCTCTGTGTAACCCTGGACGTCCTGGAACTCACTCTGTAGACCAGGCTGGGCTTGAATTCACAGAGATTCCCCCTGCCTTTGCCTCCTGAGCACTGGGATTACAGGTGTGCGCCACTGCGCCTGGCTCTAGTTAGTGTTCGAAGCCTTTCAGGTTAGTGAGAATCTGCACTAGTCTGCTAGCTTGAAGGGACGAAAGCTAGCTTTAACTCAAAGAACAGTAAGTACCACGAAACGTTAAGAGAAAAAGGAGCATTTTGCAGGGTGTTCTTTGAAGTCAATGAGGCTTGAGTTTGAATCCCACCTCTGTCACCTGGAGCTGTAAAGTACACAATAACCTACATTGCTCATTCTTTCTGCCTGTTGATGATCTGGACATGAGCTTGGTGACTGGCCCTGGAATGAGTTTTAAACCACACAGTCACCCTTAGGAGCATTCTTCTCTACTGCTGTTGGGAAGTAGAAAAAGACACACAAAAAATTACTTTCTCTTGAAATAGTCCCATTATATAACACTGGCTGGCCTTGAACTTATGATATGGATCAGGCTAGCTTCGAATTTACAGAGATCATATACCTCCTCAGTGTTGGAATTAAGGTGTGCATCACCATGTCTAGATTAAAAAAGCAACTTTTAAGGTATTATGATTAATAATTATTTGTTGAGTCCGAGTCTGTTTTTGACACTTTATGTGCCCCCAAACTGAAATTTATGTAATAATCCAAGTATTAAATATCTATATTAATATAAGAGATTTCTGAGATAGATAATGATAGTGTAAATAAACTTTTTCTGTGTGTATAAAACTCCTATACACATTAAACATAAAATGAAAAACATTTGCATATTATGAGCATTTATGAAAATGCAAGGTGATCATTAGAAAACAACACAGGTTCTCAGAGTACCATTCTATTTGGTTGGTTGGTTGGTTTTTGTTTTTGTTTTTTGGGTTTTTTTTTTTTGGTTTTTTTGAGACAGGGTTTCTTTGTGTAGCCTTGGCTGTCCTGGACTCCCTTTGTAGACCAGGCTGGCCTTGAACTCACAGCGATCCGACTGCCTCTGCCTCCCAAGTGCTGGGATTAAAGGCATGCACCACCACCGCCCGGCACCCTACACCTTTTTTGATAAGGTTATTTGGTGGGCTTCACAGGAGAATCTGGAACCTGCTTTCATTTTTCATTATGGTTGAACCATGAGCAGAACTGATGGCTATAGTAAAAACTATTTATGGGTATGCAATTTCAGCTGCCAAGGAATTAAAATTTCTCAAACCAAAACAGAAACTAGTAGCGAGAAGTCAGATTATATCGGTTCATGGCAAGATTTTGTTTGTTTTTCGAGTCAGAGTTTCTCTGTGTAGTCCTGGTTGTCCTGGACTCACTTTGTAGACCAGGCTGGCCTCGAACTCACAGCCAGTGCCTTGACTCATGGCAAGAATTTTTAAGGAATACTACAGTATGTGTATGTGCCTGAGTGTATGTATATGTATTACACGCAGGCAAGAGCCAACAGAGGCAAGAAGGGGTCATTAGATCACCTGGAACTGGAGTTACAGGTGGTGGTGAGCCACCCTGTAGGTGCTAAAAACTGAACTCAGGTCCTCTGCAAAACCAACAAGTGTTCTTAAACACTGAGCGAGCCTTCTCCATCCCATGACAAAAATATTTAAAGCAGAGGGCAGACATCCAGACAGGAGTACATCTGTGAGTCCTTACAGTGAGTAGGCAAGGCAGGAACCCCCACCCCACCCCACTCCCCCACCCCCCAAGACACGGTTTCTCTGTGTAGCCTTGGCTGGCCTGGACTCCCTTTGTAGACCAGGCTGGCCTCGAACTCACACTGCCTCCCAAGTGCAGGGATTAAAGGCATGAGCCACCACGCCCGGCTTAAGGCAGAACATTTTAAATGGGTGTCAGAACAGAAAGCTGTACAGGAAGGTAATTATCAGGAAGTAAAATTTGTTTATCAAGAACAGCAAAGAAATGGCGAAGTTTTGCCAAGCCAGGCAGTTATAACCACCACGAAGTCCTGGGAACACAGTTTCGCGTGTGATGCTCTCAGATCACTGTTGGTTTCCAGGGACACCCCATCAGAAGACAAACGCATCCTTCCTGCTTTTGAAATAACCAGAACCCTAACAATGGCAGCCTGTAATTGTAGAGTGTTCCCTCTCAACCCCGATGCAATTAGGGGGCTTTAAAACTACCAGTGCCAAAGGCTCCAACCTCCAACCAATTAAATCAGTCTCTGAGGGAGCAGGCCCAGTCCTCAGGAGTGTTCAAAAGCTCCCCCAGGTGAATTTAATGTGCAGTGAAAGTCAGCAATTGCTCCCCTAGGGGGGAGTTCCTCTTGTACACTGCTCTTCAACTTTAACATGTGCACAGTAAATTGAGGAGGGGTTGTTAAAATGCAGGGTTTGATTTAGCAAGTCTGGTCTGGGAACTAAGATTAGCAATTCATAATAATCTCCCAAGTAGTATCAGTGGGTTTGGTACTCAGCTCACACTTAGAGTCACGGGCTGTAGGGAGGGTGCTTACAGTGAATTCGGGCCTGTATCAAAGTGTGATACTGGGGTTCAAGAGAGGCTCAATAATTAAGAGTACTGGCTGCACATCTAGTGGACCCAGGTTCAGTCGCTAGCGACTACACGGTGTCTTACAACCATCTGTTGCCCCTGTGCCCAATGCCCTCTTCTGGCCTCTGTGGGCACCAGGCACTCAGTCAAAACACTTGTGCACACATAAAATTTAATATTGGATAAAGATCTCTACATATTAATTCGGATGATTATACAAAGAAGACAACAGATTATTTTTATCTTGGAATTACAATTTAAGAATATTTTCACTGGCTGAAATAAGGTAAAACGTATTCCTTACGAGGCTGAAGAGATTGTTCAGTAGTTTAAAAAAGCATTTTTTATGCTCTTGCAGAGACCCCGGGTTCAGTTTCTAGCACCCACATAATAAACCATTCGTACCTCCACTTTCAGAGGATCCAATGCCTTCTGGCCTCCAAAGCCACAGACATTCATACAGGCAAAACGCTATAGACATGAAATAATCTCTTAGAAAGTATTCCTTAGGCCAGTCACAGTGGTGCACACCTGTAATCCCAGCACCCAGGGAGATAGAGGCAGGCCAATCTCTGTGAGTTAGAGGCTGGCCTGGTCTACAGAGAGTTCTTGGCTAGCCAGGACTACAAAGAGAGACACAAATTTTTTTTGTTTTGTTTTTATTTTTTAGTTTTGGTTTTTCAAGATGAGTTTTCTCTGTAACCTGGAGTATCTTTGTAAACCAGGCCGTCCTCGAACTCACAGGGATCTGCCTGCCTCTGCCTCCTGAGTGCTGGGATCAGAGGCGTGCGCCAGAGTACCTCTGTTTTCTAAGTTCAATTCCCAGAACCCATATAGTAGCTGAAACTGTCTATGACTCCAGTTCCAGAGGATCTGCTGCTGTCTTTTGGCCTCTGGGGCAGCAGGCATGAAGGCAAAACACCTTGCAAATAAAATAAAATAAAATAAAATTTTTTTTTAATGAAAAATAAGATAATTCTGACATTTAAAGCAGCAATTAATATATTGAAAGAAGAACGGTAACAGAAAAAAAGAAAGAAAGAAAGAGAGCCAGGAGCTTTCAGAAGGCAGGGGCCTTCTGAGCGCTCCCAGCACGTCATAGAGAAATCACATCCTAAAAAAACAAAACCAAACAACCAAACAAACAACCAAACAGAAAGTGGTAGGTGGAGCTTTAGAGGGCTAGAGAGATGGCCCTGTGGTTAAGAGCAATGTCTATTCTTCCAGAGGTCCTGAGTTCAATTCCCAGCAATCACATGGTGGATCACAACCATCTACACTGGGATCTGATGCCTTCTTCCGGCATGCAGGTGAACATACAGACAGAGCGCCCATATATAAAATAAATAAATAAAAAGAAGAGAGGGCTTTAGAACACCGATAACCATCAGATAGGAAGAAAAACATGGACTCATAAAGTAGAATTATATACTGATGATTTTTTTTTGTTTTGTTTTGTTTTTTGTTTTTTTGTTTTTTTGAGACAGGGTTTCTCTCTGTGTAGCCTTAGCTGTCCTGGAGTCACTTTGTAGACCAGGCTGTCCTCAAACTTACAGAGATCTGCCAGCCTCTGCCTCTGCCTCCCAAGTGCTGGGATTAAAGGCGTGCGCCACCACGCCTGCCTCATACCAATGCTTTTTAAACTATGGTGGGGCTACACCCCATACACTTACTGTCTGCTGAAAATACTTGGACTAAGCACATAAGACAGCTAATCTGGACATCATTGCTTTTAGCTCAGCCTACTTTGAACATATTCAGAAGAACTATATTAACCTATAGCTAGCCAAACTTATCTATCCAAAGCTTATTTTGTAATGAAGTGTAGAATATCTCATGTAATTTATTCTTGTATTTGAAAACACCCTAAACACTTCAGCAACATTTTGGCCTGCCACGCGTCTGCTGCTCCCTGCTGTGATTTCATGGTTCCCTGGGAGCTGTGACAGCTGCCCAGCATTCCAAGGGGCTCTCATGCTGCCCACAGCTAGCTCCAGAAGACTGAAATTCACATTCAAAGCACAATTTCTTTTTCAGTAGGTACCAGTTGCTTTTGCACCTTAATACATGGAAATTTCTCAAGTCGAACCATCCTAAGTTTCTGCCCATCTTTTACGTTAGTGGTTGAATTTGAGGAAATGAAATAGAAAGTGTCTGAGTGGCTACTGTAAAAATAAAAAAATGAGAGGAGACTGGAAGTGAGGAAACAAAGTAAGATGGAAGGGTGCACTGGGGACCTGTGGGCATGAATTTGAAACTTGGTGGGCACAAATTTGCAGTGTAACAAATCACAAGAGCCATGCCCACCACCCCACCCCACCCCCAGCATTACTCAGCAAGTCAGAAGCAGACAGGCTCAGTATGGATGAGAAGTTCTAGGCCAGGGAGAAGAGAACTTTAGAGTCAGGGAGTTAGGTATGCTCGCAAAGATTGGCCGGAGGGCTGGAGAGATGACACAGTGGTTGAGAGCACTTCCTGTTCTTGAGGACCACCTGGATCCCAGTGATGGTTCACAACCATTCCTAACTCCAATTCCAGAGAATCGGTTCGTTCTTCTGGCCTCTGAAGACAAGAGGCACACAGATGGTGCATGTACATACACGCGGGCGAAATACTCATACATAAATATAAATAAAAGAACATAAATTTTTAAAATGTTTTGGGCTGGAGAGATGGCTTAGAGGTTAAGAGCACTGTCTGCTCTTCCAGAGGTCCTGAGTTCAATTCCCAGCAACCACATGGTGGCTCACAACCATCTATAATATGATCTGGTGCTCTCTACTGGCCTGCAGGTGTACACTGTATACATAATAAATAAATAAATCTTTTTAAAAGAATGTTTGATGAGAGAGAGGGGTGGGAGAGGGCGAGCGGCAGGTGTGGTTGTGTGACTTGGATGACCCGGGAGGGAGTGGTAGGCAGATCTCTGTGTGTCCTAGGCCAGCAGGAACTACATGGTCAGGCCCTAGAGAGAGGAAGGGTAGGAAATGACCACTGGGAAAGGGGTGTTAGCTAAAGATGAGGAACAGGGACCCCTCACCTTGTCATTGATACAGATGGGAAGAAATGAGATAAAGTCATAAAGCAGAAGAGCTAACCCTTTTTTTTTTTAGATGAGCTCAAGGCACAAGGGTGGGGGCGGGGGGCACACAGGTGGGTCAGTTTTCTATATGGTTTCTGCATAAAAACTCACACGCTTCTCAAAACAGCCACAGTGGATTTATTTTCTACCATGAACCATGTAAGACATGCACTCTCATACTTCTGTTGCAGTTTTAGAAAAATAAGTCTGTAAAATTCCCTACTGCCAGGCCTTTGTGCTGTTTTATACATTTTTTTCCCTATAAAAGCATATGCCCTTCTTTGTCAGCTAGTAGTCTAAGTCTACGGACGTGTGTGTGTGTGTGTGTGTGTGTGTGTGTGTGTGTGTGTCGGCAGAGGTAGGAAACCCTGAGCAGCAGACGTGTTCTGTGACCAATCAGAATACCCAGGAAAGTCTACAATGACTCTGCTCTTTGGGTTACACTCACTCCCTTGAGGAGTCTCTTAGACCTACGCAAATTCTTTTTTTTTTGGTTTTTCGAGACAGAGTTTCTCTGTGTAGCCTTGGCTGTCCTGGACCCGTTTTGTAGACCAGGCTGGCCTCGAACTCACAGCGATCCACCTGCCTCTGCCTCCCGAGTGCTGGGATTATAGGCGTGCGCCACCACGCCCGGCTGACCTATGCAAATTCTGCTCTGGAAAACTCCAGAATGATCCAGAATTTGAGAACTAGACTAGTAAGTTTCTCATCCAGTCAATGAAACTGAGTGGAGCTACAGGTATCAGCTACTTTCCACTAAGCCCTGAGTGTAACACAGCCAGACATTCTATTGCTGCAATCCATTGGCTTTTCTGTTTCCATCTTCTGTTAGGCTGATGTATATATATGGCTGTGCTATAATATTATTTATGGGGCTCAGATCCTGGGAAGGCTCAGTGGGTAAGGGCACTTGCTGCCAGGACTGAGTTTGATCCCTGCAACTCTAGTGGCAGAAGGAGAGAATTGACTCCTGAAAGTTTTGCCCTGCAAACATGCAGACACATTCCCCTCCACCCTTCTCAATGTGAACAATACCTGAATAAAGAGATTGGTGTAAGGTGTATCTGTACACACTGGGAATGGGTCTCTTATCCTCCCTACCATGATTCGGAAACTATCTTTTTTTTTTTTTTTTGGTTATTTGAGACAAGGTCTCTCTGTTAGCCTTGGCTGTCCTGGAGTCACTTTGTAGACCAGGCTGGCCTCGAACTCACAGCGATCCGCCTGCCTCTGTCTCCCAAGTGCTGGGATTACAGGTGTGCGCCACCACGCCCGGCGGAAACTATCTTTATAACAAGAATTACAGTCTATTGCACTCTGCCTTTATCACCTGCAATCTGCCATCTCAGCTAGGCTGGGGATACATTCTCACCCCCTAGATTGTAGAAGAGAAAACAGTAGCCAAACAATCATTAATGACTTACTCAAGATCATAGAATTTGTTGGTAGGTTAGTTTTTAAACTTTGGATATGTTTTGACACTTCCTGACATATTCTTTCTTTTGTTTTTGCTGGGTTTGTTTTTTAGATCTCTCTCTCTCTCTCTCTCTCCCTCCCTCCCTCCCTCATTCCTCTTTCCCTCCCTCACTACATGGCTGTCCTGGAGCTCCATATATAGACCAGGCTGGCCTTGAACTTACAGAGATCTGCCTGCCTCAACTTCCCTAGTACTGACATCAAAAGTGTGTGCCATCACATCTGGCTCTACCATATACTTTCTCTTCATTATAAGAAGTGAGACCTTTGGTAATGTCTAGTAGAAATGCTCTAAATGTTTTGTTTCTTTCTGAGGGATTAAATCCTAAGAGTTAACCCTCATGCATCATTGTGTGAGAGATTCTTCCTAGGAAGAGTCAACATATACCCTTATTTACCCAGGAAGGAAGGCTAACTTGGTAAGCCAATGAGGTTTATTGGATTCCTTATAGAATTATGGGTGAGGGGTTAGGGAATAGAAATGAGTCAGACAGCTGCATAACCAAAGCCCACCCCATCATGGGTTACAGCTCACAATGTCTGGAAATCTGAAGCACAGGGCACAGCCTGGAGGCAGTTTAACAAGTTGGAGAGTGTCCTTTTCAGGTGCTTCAAGTGACCTGAACTTCTTCCAGTCAGTTAAACTGGTCATTGTTTCTTCCACATCGGAGCTTGTTCCTAGCAGCTTAGCAGAAAGTATTGAAGTCTACTGTTTAAAATACTCTTGGGGAGGAAATGGGCTAGTGAGTCTAGTCTGTTTCAGGGACTTCCTGTGCTATGTTGAATTGTTTACTTCCTGACTGAATCAGCTTCTCTGTTACACTTCACCTTCCCTTAGAACATCCTGTTCCACCTACAAGTAAAACATCCTGTATTAAGTTTTCCCTCCAAAATGGAAGTCTAAACTTGAGAAAACTACTGAATAAGATGCATATTTAGCACACACTGTAAAGATGGGTTATACCCATAACCTCTAAACATGTTTTTATATTGTTTACTAGAAAGAAGGACTCTGTAAACTTTTTTTTTTTTGAGTAAATATCTAATAAAGGAAAAATAACCACAATATATAAAAGAGCTGTGCTGGCTAGTTTTATGTCAAGTTGACACAAAGTAAGTCATCTGAAAGGGAGAGAACCTTATTTAGTTCCCGTCCTGACTTCCTTCAGTGATGGACTATGATGTGGATGTGTAAGTCAAATAAATCCTTTCATCCTCAACTTACTTTTGGTCATGGTGTTTCACTACAGCAACAAAAACCTTAACTAAGACATTAGCAGTACTTTCTGACTTTCCAAAACATTGCCACTATTTTTTGTTTTGCTTTGCTTTTTTGCGGGGGAGGGGGGAGGTTTGGTGTTTGGTTTTTGGAGACAGAGTTTCTCTGTGTAGCCTTGGCTGTCATCGACTTACTTTGAAGACCAGGCTGACCTCAAACTGCCTGCCTCTGCCTCCTGGAGTGCTGGGATTAAAGGCATGTGCCACCATGCTGGCTTTGCTTTGGTTTTTTTGAGACAGGGTTGCTGTGTCTAGCCTTGGCTATCATGGACTCACTTCGCAGACCAGGCTGGCTTCGAATCCTGAGTGCTGGGATAAAAGGCGTGTGCCACCACACTCAGTGACCCTAATTTAAATAGTTTATCACTGTATCTAGTGTTTACTAAACACATTTCCTGTTGCCAAACATAATGATAGTTTTGGTTTTTTGCAAATGTTTTTTACATTTATTCCTTTATTTATTAAGGTGTTGGGGACAGTAGGCCATATGGCCAGTGTTCAGCCATCTTGTCAGAGCCTACACCTTTAGGTTCCTATTTCTCCAGCAGTCTGTCATTTACCAGAAACCAGCTGACCCTGGTTTGGCAGTTAGACACCCGTTGTGGTTTATTGTGGGGGACGGTCATTCTAAGACCCCCGAGCTCATAGTAAGAGCTACTCCTTTCTGGCTATAAACTATCTTTTCCAGTAAGACTACTGGTAAAAATCAGATTAAAGGGCAGCTGCCTGCGAGCAGCAGTTCTGGGAACTTTTTCCTGACTAACCAGATCTTCTACAACTTTCCTTTCTCTCTGGAATTTCTCCCTCTTCTGTGATTATATCAGCTGTGAAAGTAGATGCCTGCTGGAGCATTCCAGAGTTAGGTATCCATAGCAACCCTCACTTACACAAATACCCATGCCTATAAAAACTCTGAAATTTTTCAAGAAACGGGGCTTGATCAGAATCCAGACTTGCCCTCATTTCTTTGTGTCTCCTGTCCCCCCACTTGTCTGCCCCCTCCACAGGTACCCGTTGAAGACCACACAGGCCAGGACATTAAGGGGTATGCATGCCACAGTACACGTGTAAAGGTCAGGGGACACTGCGCAGGAGTTGGTTCTCTTGTTCAACAATGTGAGTCCAGAGTGTGGAATTCAGGCCATTGTTCTCCACAGCAGGGGCCTTCACCTGCTGAGCCACTTTATCAGCTGTGAGAACAGTTGTGCATAAGATTATTTATTCTCAAGACCAGGCCAATAGCATCTGTCTATTGTTCGGTATCAGTATTCTACAGTAGACCTTAGTTGTCATCAGAGACAATGAATCACTGGCTACTTCATTGGACACCTAAAACTAAAAGCTCGAGGGGGTTAGGGGATCCATATACAATCTGGCACTGGGTTACTTCTGACCCTGGGTGGGAGCTAAGTGGCTCAGTGGACCTGGAGATGGGGGAGGGGGGTTGGGGGAGGCTGGAGGGGTGGGGGCTGGGGTGAAGGGGGGTTGGGGGGGCACTGGAAAGCAGGAATTGTGTCAATTACCCTCCTCCTCCATCCAACCAGTGTGTCTTAAGAGTAGAAGGAAGTTATTTGAAGTGTGACTGCCAAGTTCTTTTCCAGCTCCATCTCTACCAACCAAGGCGCAGCACCCTGAAGAAAGGCAGCAAGGAGGCCTGAAGCTTCTGGAAGACTGTCCCAAGAATAATCCTCGGCTGCCTCAGGGCAGTGCCCCACTCCCAACCCCTGCAGAGCTGGGACCAAAAGCCTGGGCCACCACACCCAGCCTTTTTCAAAGGCGTTATACTCAAATACTTTCTTCCGTGCCCTGATTATCTATCTTACAGTGTGCTGCTGTACAGTATCTGGAACGTGTGCATTTTGCAAGCATAGTGATGCTACAGCCCCAGCCCTAAGGTCTTTTCTGTTTGTTTGTTTGTTTGTTTGTTTGTTTGTTTTTGAGATAGGGTTTCTCTGTGTTAGCTTGGCTGTCCTTGACTCGCTTTGTAGACCAGGCTGGCCTCGAACTCACAGAGACCCACCTGCCTCTGCCTTCCAAGTGCTGGGATTAAAGGCATGCGCCACCATGTCCGGCTCCCTAAGGTCTTAATTTTGTTTGGTTTTGGTTTTTGAGATGAGGTCTCACTATATAACCTTGCTGGCCTGGAACTCACTATGTAGACCAGGCTGGCTTCCAACTCATAGACATCCACCTGCTTCAGCACTCTCCACTGTTGAGATTAAAAGCCTTCACCGCCACAGAGTTTTAATTTTGATGAAGTTTGATTCTTTTTTGAGGGGAGAGGAGGCTTATACTTTTCATGACATATCTGAGATGACCTAACCAACTATAGTGCCTATTTTCTTCTAAGAGTTTCTCTCTTTAGTTATTCATTTATTTTTATCTGTATGGGTGTATTTATTTTTATGTGTTTTGCCTGCATGTGTGTCTATGAATCACACGAGTCCAGAGCCAGCAAAGGGAACTGGATTCCTTGGAACTGAAATTATGGACTGTTGTGAACTGCCATACAGGTGCTGGGAATTGAGCCTAGACTCCTGAGAGAGCAAGAATTGCTCTCCACCTGCCAATCCCACCCCCTGGTTCTTGGTTTTGTTTTGTTTGTTTGTTTTAAAAAAACTATAGAAATGATCTCTGAAAGTATAGTCTTTGTTTATTTTGAAAACAGATCTTATTTATTTATTTAAATCTTTTTTTTATGATGGAACCCAGCCTAGGATGGACACACACACACACACACACACACACACATACATACACACACACACACACACACACACACACACACACACACACACACACA
>OU015742.1:150480936-150494788 GCA_907169655.1 Acomys percivali
CACACACACACACACACACACACACACACACACACACACACACACACTAAGCAAGTATTCTGCCTCTAAAGTATACTCCAATCTTGGGTTGATTTTTTTAATATAGTTGGGTTGAAAGCCCAACTTTTTTTTTTTTTTCAAAACAGGGTTTTAAAAAGCATTCTGTATATTAAATTGTTAATAAGATTACACTGTGGGCTGTTGAAAGGGGGGAATTTTAATTCAATAGACCAGTTCTATAAGCTGGGCGCTTGGTGCACGCCTTTAATCCCAGCACTCGGGAGGCAGAGGCAGGTGGATCGCGGTGAGTTCGAGGCCAGCCTGGTCTACAGAGTGAGTCCTGGACAGTCAAGGCTACACAGAGAGACCCTGTCTCAAAAAAACCAAAAAAATTAAAAAAAAAAAAGACCAGTTCTATAGATTGCATAGGTTGAGTGTTAGTTGTACCACAGTATCTTAGCTGCCTACAAAGCTTTGTGGGAAAAGAGACCAGCATTAGGAACAATACTTTAAAATGAAGAAAGAGATTGTTAGAGGAAAAAAAATAAAAGAAATTAATGTTGTGCTTCAGTAACAGGATTTGTGGGCAACTGGTACCAAGACCCTTCCCCTGGTATGTGCCATTAAGGATTTTATAGTTAGAAACTGGATGTGAGCCAGGTATGGTGGCACACTCCTTTAATCCCAGCACTCTGGAGGCAGAGGAAGGTGGATCTCTGAGTTCTACACCAGCCTGGTCTACAGAGTGATTTGCAGGCCAGCCAAGTGCTCCACAGAGAAACCCTGTCTCAGAAAAACAAACAAACAAACACAAATAACAAAACAGAAAGAAAGAAAGAAAGAAAGAAAGAAAGAAAGAAAGAAAGAAAGAAAGCTGAATCTAAAAGTATACTCTGATGTTCATGTGAAATAAAGATTTTCTTGGCTGCTTATTGTAGGTCATTTTTGTTTTCTCCCCAGAGTTAACCAACCTGTGGGTCCTCGACCACTCTAAAGAAAGTTAAAGCCACTTTCACCCACACGCACTGTGGCATCCTTGGCATCTCCGCATCCCTGTCTGGGGTCCTCCTGGCTACATGGGGACCAAGCAGCGCGCTTGGCTTCAGGCCTCGTCGGTGAAGCCAGAGGCTGATAAGCCAGAGGACTCGGGGAGCAGGGGAGGGGGTGCTCTGTGGGGCTTCTGCTCTGAGGTCAGTGCCCCGCCCTGGACGCTGCGAGGCCAGCTGCCCCTGGAGACTGGCCAAAGGCCAGGATGGCACTCAATCTCTTTAGAGCACCATGCATGTTTCTGCGGAAAACACTTTGAAGGACTCAATGCAACAATTTGGAGGAAGTTCTAATTCTGCGTTTTCCATGCCAGAGATTCTCACCCCTACGGGAGGGGTAAACTGAGGAAGACGAGAGGAGCTCAATAGCGCATCCCAGGCCTCACAGAAGAACCAAGCCTGGGAAAGAAGAAAGACCCAGAAATGTTTACAGGCCCAGCCTCTGAGGCTAGGACTCCTGTCTTGTCATCGGGTTAAGGACCTAGAGGACAAATGCCCTTTCCTGTCATTTACACAAATGCTGAATTCCAGTTGGTTCTTTCTTTTTGTTTGTTTGTTTGTTTGTTTTTCGAGACAGGGTTTCTCTGTGTAGCCTTGGCTGTCCTGGACCCGCTTTGTAGACCAGGCTGGCCTCGAACTCACAGCGATCCACCTGCCTCTGCCTCCCGAGTGCTGGGATTACAGGCGTGCGCCACCACGCCCGGCTCCAGTTGGTTCTTTCAAAGATGGCTCAGGCCACCTCAGGCTGTATGTGCAGGTGGCTAAGTAAGCACCCTGTCATAGCTGATTGTAATTGAAAAAGAAAAAGCAGCTGGGAGTGGTGGCACACGCCTTTAATCCCAGCACTCGGGAGGTAGAGGTGGGCGGATCGCTGTGAGTTCGAGGCCAGCCTGGTCTACAAAGTGAGTCCAGGACAGCCAAGGCTAACACAGAGAGACCCTGTCTTGAAAAAAACCAAAAAAAAAAAAAAGAAAGAAAAGAAAAGAAAAGAAAAGAAAAAGAAAAAGCAGAAAGGAATCCCAAAAGATTTGTGTGCCTAACGTCTCTTCCCAGCTACTTAATTACAATTACATAAGATGCACACTTTCACTGGAGATCTGTGAAGATAATTTCTCTACATGCCTAAACGGAGCCCAAATAGTAGTGAGGGCTCGTGATATAGAGGGAGAAGTCCAGGACTTGGGATCAGAGCAAGTGCTGAAACTTCGCCTTTTGAAGTAACTGGCATTAAATATAGGGGAAGAATATTGTAAAGTGGTATGTGTTAGCTTTACAGCAAGTGTTTTGATTAAAAATGGATATGAAGGCCGCCCTGGGGTTGCTGCTCCTGCAGAGAAGTCTGGCTGGGTTCCCAGCACCTACACGGCAGCTCACAACCCTGGGCAGTGCATTCATGCAGTACACAGACATGTGCAGGCAAAACACATAAATAAAAATTAACAAATATTTTTAAAAGGTCACCCGTTTGTGGCCATGGTTATTTATATATTTTTTTATCTTTAGAGTCCAAATGATAATTTCCTTTGTTTTATTTGTAACTGACCACCACTTTATTTTATTTTTTTAAAGATTTGTTTATTATTTATACAATATCCTGCCCACACGCATGCCTGCCCACCACAAGAAGGCACCAGATCTCATTACAGATGATTGTAAGCTACCATGTGGTTGCTGGGAATTGAACTCGGGACCTTTGAAAGAGCAGATGGTGCTCTTAAACCTCTGAGCCATCGCTCCAGCCCTCACCACTTTATTTTTATTATTTATTTATTTGTTTGTTTTTAAGGAAAGCATGGGTTATTTTTTTCATACAGTTCTAGGGTACAGCCCATCATGGCATCATGGAAGCAAGAGCTTGAGGCAGATGGCCACACTGTCTACAGTCAAGAAGCAAAGCTTACTTTTTAACGGTTATTCAGTCCAGTCAGCAGCCACCATTAAAGCAAGTCTTTCCAACTCACCCTAGCCGGATGTTTGTCTCCTGTGGGGTTTTAGGTCTCATCAGTATTAATCATCACATGGAATTTTCTATCTTGGACATAGATCAAGGTATGAACGTGGCCCTTGAAATGAACGTGGCTCTGGGTTTGAGATGTGATGATGTAATACTGCTATGATAAAGGACAAATAATGCAAGGCACAAGATAGATATGCTGTCTATATTAAGTAATAAGAATATAATAGAAAGAAAGTGATTTAACTTTACAGGTAGTAAATTTTTCAGCATAACATCATTTATACAATAATCAGTTAAATTTTTTTTTTTTGAGACAGGGTTTCTCTGTGTAGTCTTGACTGTCCAGACTCTCTTTGTAGACCAGGCTGGCCTCAAACTCACAAAGATCCACCTGCCTCTGCCTCCCGAGTGCTGGGATAAAGGTTTTGCCACCGTGTCCTGCTATTTGGTTTTTGAAAGGGTCTCCTGATCCTCCCTCCTCCCTCCCACAAGTTCTGGGATTACAGGTATGGGTCACCAGCCCCAGCAATTTTACCTCTTTTTGTTTGTTAGAACCACAAAGACTGAGCACTGGAATGTTGTGCCTGTGAAAGGTGAAGACAGTAGCAAGAGCCAGACTGAGTTTGTCTGAGTCTAGAGGAACAGGTGGGCCAAGCCACTGCAGTAGAGAGGAAGGGGAGGAACCAGAAGACAGGTAAGGGTTATATAATGGAAGTATGGCACTGAGATGCCAGGGCCAATGTTGACATTAAGTCAGAACCAAAATGAGTCACAAATTAAGATACCAAAAATGATGCTTTGAGCACGCCTATAATCCCAGCACTCGAGAGGCAGAGGCAGGCGAATCGCTGAGGCCAGCCTGGTCTACAAAGTGAGTCCAGGACAGCCAAGGCTACACAGAGAAACCCTGTCTTGAAAAACCTTTAAAAAAAAAATGATGCTTTGCTGGACCAGAGACAAAGAACAAAGATGAGTCCTGCTGCCCCAGGGGGAAAATGCAGGTGCCTTCCTTGAGTCAAGTTTTGTACACAAGTAAATGCAGCCTGAAAACTCCAGTTTCCGTTTGGTTTTCCATGATCCTCACTGTCTTTAAAAACAAATAAACAAACAAAAAAGCAAAACACAAAACCAAAAAGAGCTGGGCAGTGATAGTACACACCTTCAATCCGAGCACTAGGGAGGCAAAAGCAGGTGGATCTCTGTGAGTTCAAAGCCGGCCAAGTCTACATAGTGAGTTCCAGGACAGCCAGGGCTACACAGAGAAACCCTGTCTCAGAAAAAAAAAATCTCATATTTGCTGAATAGTTGGTCTATTATTACTGGCCTTTCTCAGCCTAGTCTTAAAAGAAATGATTGGAGACATGCATATCTTGCCCAGATATTAGCTATTTTAATTTTTCTTATGAGGGACACAATTAAGAAAAACATTTAAAGCCGGGTGTGGTGGCGCACGCCTATAATCCCAGCACTCGGGAGGCAGAGGCAGGTAGATCGCTGTGAGTTTGAGGCCAGCCTGGTCTACAAAGTGAGTCCAGGACAGCCAAGGCTACACAGAGAAACCCTGTCTCGAAAAACCAAAAAAAAAAGAAAAAAAAGAAAAACATTTAAAAGTACATAAGTGGAGCCTGGCATGGTGGCACACGCCTTTAATACCAGTACTCAGGAGGCAGAGGCAGGTGGATCCCTGTGAGTTCGAGGCCAGCCTGGTCTACAAAGGGAGTCCAGGACAGCCAAGGCTACACAGAGAAACTCTGTCTCAAACAAACAAACAAACAAACAAAAAAGTACATTAATGGAAAATGTTTGTTTGTTTGTTTGTTTGTTTTCGAGACACAGTTTCTCTGTGTAGCCTTGGCTGCCTCTGCCTCCGGAGTGCTGGAAAACAATTCTTTTTTTTTTTTTTTTTTGAGACAGGGTCTCTCTGTGTAGCCCTGGCTGTCCTGAACTTGCTTTGTAGACCAGGTGGAAAACAATTCTTTTTTTTTTTTTTTTTTGGTTTTTTTCGAGACAGGGTTTCTCTGTGTAGCCTTGGCCATCCTGGACTCACTTTGTAGACCAGGCTGGCCTCGAACTCACAGCGATCTACCTGCCTCTGCCTCCCGAGTGCTGGGATTAAAGGCGTGCGCCACCACGCCCGGCTGGAAAACAATTCTTAACCTTACCACTTTTGGGAGTTAAGAGGCCTTTATCATAGTTTTGTCATTAGAATTTTTTTTTTCTTTTAAAAAAGCTGGGCATGTTGGTACGCTCCTGTAATCCCAGTACTTGGGACTAAGTGAGTCCAAGACAGCCAGAGCTACACAGAGAAACCCTGTTTGGGGGAGGGGAGAACTCCCTCTTTTGTCCAGGCTGGCCTTGAAGTCCTAAACTCAACTTCCTAAATTACTGTAACTATAGAGGTGTGTCACATTCCCCAGATTGTCATCAGAATTCCTCGGGGCATTTTGATTTGTTCATTTATAGTAAAGTGGTTTTTCTTCTTTCCATTTCCAGGAAAGACTAACCCAGGTATGACGACACAGTCCTGTATTCTGGGCACTTTGGAGTTTGAGGCAGGAGAAGTGTGAGTTCAAAACCACCCTGTGTCCCACAGCAAGACTGTGTGTCGGGTACTTTTGTGTCTCTGTAACAAAAAGCTGATAGATACAGCCTAAGGAAGGAGATACTTGCGCAGGTGATCAGTGCTAGACTGTCCCTCCATGGTAGAAGATGAGGCAGGAGAAGTTCACATCCTGGATGACTAGGAGGCATCCTGTGAGTTGGTAGCCAGGGACTGACTAGTCATCACCTTCAAAGTCCTGGCCACTCCTGCCAGTTAAGTCCTTCTTCCTAAAGGCTCCACAGGTTCCCAGAATATTCCTACCCACTGAGGAACTAGTGTTAACATCCTGGGGTGAGGGGTGGGGAATCAACTCTCCCCTCCTGTTTGGTGTTTATTTTTTCTTCCAGATTTTATTTATTTTTGTTTTATGTGTATGAATGTTCACCTGAATTTGTGTCTGTGCACCACCATGCATGCAGTACCTGAAGAGGCCAGAAAAGGGACTGGAGTTACAGACAGTTGTGAGCTGCTATGTGGGTGCTGGGAATTGAACCCAAGTCCTCTGGAAGAGCAAGCCAGTGCTTTTAACCATGGAGCCATCTCTCTAGCCCCAAATTTAGTGTTTTTTTTTAAATGATATATTAAAAAAGAAAAAAAGCAACAATGAAAAACATGTCACATGTTCTAGAAAGCTCCAGTAAGGGTCCATGAGCAAAGGGACAGAGCAGAAACGCTCATTGAACTGCATGTGTACACAGAATAGGCTTGTTATTTTAAGCCACAAACAACTATTGGGTAACAGCAAAAGCACTGTATGAACAGCCATTGCCACTTATAGCTATTTTCAAGAGACTGCCATACTTCCTAAGGACTATAATGAAACCTGTCATGTTCAGTGTTGTCCCACATCTAAATGACAGTTGACTGGTGTGGCATCTGCCCAGTGTGGCCAGTTGGAACTTCTCCCTAGGAGCTGAAAAAGAACCCTCTCTTCTTGTTTGTACATTTATTTTTAAACTAATTAATTAATTAGAGAGAGAGTCTCATGATGTAGTCCTGGGTGGCCAAAACTCACAATATGGACTAGGCCTTGAACTCCCAGAGATCTGCTTATGCCTGCCTCCTGAATGCCGCCATGCCCAGCTGGTTTGTAAGTCTGAGAGCTGTCAGGGCAACCTGGGCATGGAGGAACCAGAGGAACTCCTTGGAGATGCCTCATTGGTTAAAGACTCTTGCCTCCAAGCCTAAGTTGAATCCCATGGTAGACAGAGAGAACTGAGTCCTGCAAATTGCCTTCTGCTCTCCACAGTCACATCGCGGCACAGTATGACAACACACACACACACACACACACACACCATAAAATAAATAAATAAGTGCAATTAAAAAAAGAACCTAGGTGGAGAGCAAGTGGAAAGAGGCCCATGTATAGGGGGCTGGAGAGATGGCTCAATGGTTAAGAGCACTGGCTGCTTTTCCAGAGGTCTTGAGTTCAATTCCCAGCAACCACATGGAGGCTTATAACCATTTTTAATGGAATCTGAATCCTTCTTCTATGTGCACGAAGGCAGAGCACTCCTATACATAAAATAAGTAAATAAATATATACATACATAAACAAAGAAAGAAATAAAAGAAAAACTTAAAAGAAAAGACAATTTAAAAAAAGAAGCTAATGTATAAAAAGAGGGGAGACAGAAGAGAGCAGGTCCTTTCAACATTAACGGGCTCCTGTGTGCAGTTTAATGTGTACCTGAGGGCTGTGAATCACTTCTCTCTTTACATTTTTAAACATTTTATTTTATTTTATTTTATTTATTTTTTTAAAATATTTTTATTTATTATTATGTGCACGGTGTTCTGCCTGCATGTACACCTGCATGCCAGAAGAGGGCATCAGATCACATCATAGATGGCTGTGAGCCACCATGTGGGTGCTGGGAATTGAACTCAGGACCTCTGGAAGAGCAGGCAGCGCTCTTAACCACTGAGCCATCTCTCCAGCCCCCATTTTTAAACATTTTAAACCCTGTGCCCCCATGTTTAAAGTTGATTTGGTGTTCTAGTTGGCTTGACACTTGGGTAGTTGGTTGCATTGTTCATATACAGATTTTACTGTTTACGTTACATAGCAGTATATACTGATATATGTATACACATCACAACACACACACACATTTCTTGAGAGCAGCCATGCACAAAGCATGCAATGAGGTTGCTATACTCTCGATCCTAGGATGTGACTAACTGGGGGAAAACGTTGAAGCAGGCATGCTTGGAGAAGTGACATAGCACCAAGTGCCAGGTTTGAAGGGCATCAAGAGCCTGTGTAGAGCTGGCAGTGATGTCGGTGGTGGGTGGAACCCTTAAATTAACCAGTTCAAGCACTACACAAGTGCCACCCGGTAGTAGTGTGCAGCTGTAAGGGTTTCTAATTTTGTGAAACTGATGTCCTCCCAGGATGTCATCATACAACAAAAAAGACATACATGTCTGACCTCCGACAGCCGAGGCCATGACATGGTGCGACATGAGAAGACCTTACATTGCAGTGATTTTTTTGTTGTTGTTGTTTTGTTTGTTTTTCGAGACAGGGTTTCTCTGTGTAGCCTTGACTGTCCTGGACTCACTTTGTAGTCCAGACTGGCCTCGAACTCACAGCGATCCGCCTGCCTCTGCCTCCCGAGTGCTGGGATTAAAGGCGTGGGCCACCACGCCCGGCACATTGCAGTGGTTTTTTTGGATCCTCTCAAAGTCTTTCTGTACCCTCTTCAAGCCTCATCAGGAGTTAGTCATCTTCATAAGATTCTTTTTTTTCCCCCCCCAAGAAGCACAGGACACTAAGGAAGATTCCTTTATTAATCATGGTGGAGACTCAGTCACCTACCAAAGGTCCTTCATCTTACTTCCTACAGGTAACCCAGCGGCCCAGGGTGGACAGCCTTTCGGTTTGATCGCCTTGTAGTCACTGGCAACCACCTGCTTGTCAGCCTCTCTCCGCTGTTTCTTACCTGCATCAGTGCCTAATTCTGGCTGCAGATTCTTCATTGGGGGGCGGGGAGGCACCAGCACATCCCACCTACACAGGCACACTGGAGTCTCCATGCGGCACAAGGACCTGACCATCACAGCTTGAAGGAGGAGCTCCCGGCCCCTTCCTCCAGCAGAAAGGGAATCCGGCTGAATCTGCATCGCAGCCACTTCCAGCACTGTGGTTTTGGGGAAAACCACTTATCTTTCCAAGCCACAGAAGTTAAGAAACATTCAGCAACTCACGATCTGGACTGTATTTCGTAACATTAGGAATAACAGACTTAAAGATGTTCATGCTACGCTAGACTAAATTAAGAAGGCCCTTTCTTTCTTTTTGATGTGCCCCAGTGTGGCACATTCAAGGGCCAGCTTGAAGTTTGCAGTCATCCTATAGTCTTTGCCAGAGACAGTTTTTTCATCTTTTCCTAAGGAAAGTGCTGCCATATTGGATATCCAACATGTCCCTTTAGATTGTCTTTCATGACAATAATGAGAGCCTTCATCTGCAAAGCTCTCCATTAAGACAATTGATGGCACAGGCCGTGCAAAGAGCACCAACTCCAACAACTACAATCTTATCCTAGGGGCCTGTCCCCCTTCAGAAGATTCACAGACAGCTCATCCTTGAAGTTCACTGATCTGGACTTGAAACCCAGAGTGCAGATTGCAAGTACCAGGGCCACTTTAGCAGGACTCAGTCAGCAGTGCCAGCACCATTTTAAAGTCTTTGGAGACAAGATCTCACTCTGCAGCCCAGACTGGACTAGCTTAGACTGGTCTCAAACTTGCAGGAATCTTCCTGTCTCAGCCTACCAAGTGCTGGGATTATAGGTGTGAGCCATCATGCCTGGCTATAAACTCACCTTAGTAGCTAAGCAAGGACCTATTTGTGTTCCTGTGACTTGTAACCATGAAACCTCTTTTAACTGGGCGTGGTGATACTTAGTCCTACAGTCCTAGTACTTGGGAGGTAGACATTCAAGGCCAGCCTGGGCTACATAGGGATTTGGAAGCCAGCCTGGGTTACAATGTATCAAGAAAAAAGGAAAGAAGGAAACAAGAAAGAAAGAAAAGAGGGAAGAAGGAAGAAGGAACCCAAGTAGACACACTTAATCTACCCCTGGTTTACACTTGAATAAGGCGTATATTTCTTTACATATTTAATTTTAATTAAAAAAAATGTATATCGGCCTGTTGGTGCACACCTTTAATCCCAGCACTCCGGAGGCAGAGGCAGGAGGATGACTATAAGTTCAAGGCCGGCCTGGTCTACAAATTGAGTCCAGGACAGCCAAGGCTACACAGAGAAACTGTCTCGAAAAGCCAAAGCAAACAAACAAACAAAAAAGTGTATGTTTTTGTGTGTGTCTGTATATGTGTGTATGTCTGTGTGTGTGTGTCTCTGTGTGCGTGTGTCTGTGTGTGTGTTTAGTGCCCACAGTGGTCAGAGGCTTTGGATCACCTTGGAACTAGAGTTAAAGGTGGTTGTGAGGCCCCCAATGTGGGTGTGAGAACCAAACTCAGGTCCTCTGCATGAGCACTTGTTCTTAACCCCCGAGCTGTCTCTCCAGCTCCTGTATTTGGTTTTTGCATTTTTAAACCATTTATCATTTTATTTATGTTTTGCCTGTGTGTATGTCTGTCTGTGCACTGCATGCATGTCCGGTGATGGAGGCCGGAAGAGGGTTGTTGGATCCTTGGAAGAAGTTACAGACTGCTGTGAGCCACCATCTAGAAGCTGGGATTCTGACCTTGATCCACCGGAAGAGCTGCCAGTGCTCTTAAATTCTCAACCATCTCTCCAGCTCCCCGAGTTTGCTTTGTAACCTAAGAAGTATGACTTTACAACATCTATAATAAAGATTGGCACTCCTCATAGTAAAAACTGCACAAGAATGTACCAAAATCCACGTAACCCCTCATTTTCAAGTGAGAAAACTGCAGGTTAAGTGACAAAGTCATACAACAGGCTGTAGGAGCAGAACACCTGCGTATCTCACTGCTCCCTCCGGTACAAAGCGGCATCTCTTCAGGGAAGCATTTGGATGCACCGTAGAGCAGTGTTTTTGCTTGTTTTGGGTGCACTAGCTGCACAGTCAGTGAATCAGAGCAGAGTTAACAAGGACCTACCAGGGAGAGCCAACAAACAAGGCATGGTGAGTGGTGATTAAATACTATGCTACAAGCACTTAATGGTAAAAATAAATGCCTACTTTTTTTTATTAGTCATAGAAGGACTCTATTCGTTGCACAGATATACATAACAACTTCAGGAGCAGTTGTATCTAGATTGAAGAAAACAATTCAAGACCATATGAGATGGGGTACAAATTACTCAGGTTTATCTAAACTTCCTTGAAACTTGGGTGTTAGCTCATAAACTTCCTGTTTGGTCATAATGGAGAGCCAGAGGATTGGAACAGTCCACCTCTCTCAATCTAGTCCTACAGTTGATTAAAACTGCTAATTTGAGCCAACTGTTGTGCTGTGTTTGGGAGAGTCACCTGTAAAGTGGGAAAGATATGCCCAGGTTTTTGAATGAAAGGAAGTTCGGTGAACATGTGACTTGCTGGAAGGCACCGCAGAGAGCAGAAGGTGTAATTGGCATCTTTCGTTGTCTGCTCCTACTGCAGCAGCTGCTGCTGTCACTGCTAGCACATTGGCGGCTCAGAGTCACAGGTGTCTAAGTTTAGATAGCATCTGTCTGCCACACTGGATTGTGTCTTATATTTCCCTGGGGGTTGTGGGTGGTAACAGAGAACCCTGTGCTGTGACCATGTGGACTCCTTCCTACTCTTGGTTTCTCCTAAGCAGGTAGGGCAGCTTTTTTTGTTGTTGTTGTTTTTGTTTTTCGAGACAGGATTTCTCTGTGTAGCCTTGGCTGCCCTTGACTCTCTTTGTAGACCAGACTGGCCTCGAACTCACAGCGATCCATCTGCCTCTGCCTCTCAAGTGCTGGGATTAAAGGCAAGCACCTTTTTGGTTGGGGGTGGGGGTAGGGGTGGGGTGCAAGGATGGGAGGGTGGACCTGGGGAGGAATGGGAAGCCAGTGTGATCTCGTGCATTGTATGAAATTCCCAAATAGTTAATAAACATTATTTGGGGGAGGGGAATCTGAAAAGAAAGAAAGAGAAAAGGCAAAACCCACCATGCCCAGATGTTAACTATATACATCTTATTTTAGAAGGAAGGAAGGCTGGGCATCACAGCACTTCAGAGGCAGGGGAATCTATGTGCGTTTATGACCATCATGGTCTGTGTGTTCTAGGACTAGAGAGAGCCTGTCTTGAAAAAAAAAGAAAGAGGCAGAGGCAGGCGGATCGTTTTGAGTTCAAGGCCAGCCTGGACTACAAAGTGAGTCCAGGACAGCCAAGGCTACACAGAGAAACCCTGTCTCGAAAAACCAAAAATTAAAAATTAAAAATTAAAAATAAAGAAAGAAAAGGGCAGCCAAGGCTGCACAGTGAAACCTCGTCTTGTGGGGTGGGGGGAGGGGAAGGAAAAAAGAAGGAAATGAAGGAAGAAAAATGAAGGAAGAAACAAAGGTCTGAGAGGTAGAATGCTAACCTGATACACATAAGGCCTGGAGGATTCCTAGCAACACAAACAAAAATGTACACAATGCATAGTGACTGTCACATCTATAGCCTCTTTTGATGCAAACAAGTATGCATTTTTAGTGCCACATAATCTATCATTGAGAAAGAGCTATTATTTACCAGAGTTATATGTTAATTATATATTACATGGATATCATTAGCTGTGTGGTTGAACCTGTTAGCGTGTATGCAGAGAAGGGACTCCGAGTAGTCTATTTCACTTCATTACACACCTGTACTTGAAGGTATGTAGTTACGTTTAATAGGTCATGTAGCATAGAAGATATTATGCCAAACAAAATTATAGTTGGCGGTTTATTTACCTGTCTAGCTTCTCTGCCCTTCTGCCAAGTAGAATGTGTGCTTGAGGGCTACAAAGAGCCTGTGTGGTTTTCTGTTTGTTTCGGTTTTTGTTTTTATTACAGACATGGATTTTCACCTTGTCTGTTTTTGTTCATAATTGCACTGCTGTCCTCAACAGCCTGACTCAAACAGTAACATAAAAGTATGTAAATACACGTTGAATGAATCAGAAATAGGGAAGGAACTATAGGAGATTTTTTAAAACATTGAGAGGTTGGAGCGAAGGCTGAGCAGGTTAACCCACTTGCCAGGCAAGTGTGAATACCACGTACATGACAGGCAGTCATGGCAGCCTGGCTGGCGGTATCCTAGCACTTTAGGAAACACTGGATTCTCAGGGAAAACTGGATGGCTAGCTGAGTCAGAGGCTCTGGGTTCAAGTCAGTGGTCCTGCCTATGCATAAGATAGAGAGCTGAAAGCAGACCGCTCAAGGCAACCTCTGATTACCATTCGTGCTGTGTAACCTGTACACATACGCTCTCCCATGTGCCCAAAACACTGGAAAGTCTGCACATGCATACTTGCATACACCATACAACACACTTTAAAAAGTTTAAAAAAAGAAAACAGAGAGCATGGGTTTTATAAAACACCATAAGCAGAAGTTCTAGAAGATTCCCCACACCCATCCCATTCTAAAATAAATCAGATTTATTCAGGGTTTCAAGTTATTCTGTGTCCCGACTTTGAAGTGCATCACTGGCTTACTGATGATATAATTAGGCAGTGACACTAATTGCTAGAGTTCAAAGATGAGTAAGGAAGGGGATTTGTGATGCAGAGTCAAAGGTAGCCTTTGGCCTCTGAGTAAGCGTTTGAGGCAGGCCATCACTGCCTGTGGGCAGATGTGTAAGCCGACAGGGTGAACAGGAAGGAGCAAACTCATTTGCTCATCCCCGTGGGTTTCTCTCTCCTAAAATGTTGTATTATGTTTGTTTAATTTGGTTTTTTTTTAAATGTGCCAGTTGCTAGAGAGGTGTGCACACCTTTAATCCCAGCACTTGGGAGGCAGAGGCAGGCAGATCGCTGTGAGTCCGAGGCCAGCCTGGTCTACAAAGTGAGTTCAGAGCAGCCAAGGCTACACAGAGAAACCCTGTCTCAAAAAACAACAAACAACCCCCCCCCCCCAAAATATAGCCAGTTGTAGTGGTGCATGCCTTTAATCCCAGCATTTGGTAGGCAGAGACTGAAGGATGTCTGTGAGTTTGAGGACAGCCTGGTATACTACATAGTGAATTCTAGGTCAGGACTACAGAGAGACACACTCTCTCTCTCTCTCTCTCTCTCTCTCTCTCTCTCTCTCTCTCTCTC
>OU015742.1:150494798-150515308 GCA_907169655.1 Acomys percivali
CTCTCTCTCTCTCTCTCTCTCTCTCTCTCTCTCTCTCTCTCTCTCTCCCTCTCTCTCTCAGTGAAAATCAATTATTGTGTTTATCTTATTATTTGTTATGTTTATGAATGGTATTGTGTGTATGTGTGCGCGTGTGTGTGTGTGTGTGCGCGCGCGCGCAGATGAGAGAGAGAGAGAGAGAGAAAGAGAGAGAGAGAGGGAGAGCACGCATGCCAGGCGCCTGTGGAAGCCAGAGGAGTGTCAGAGGCACTGGAACTGGAGTTACAGACAGTTGTGAGCTGCCGTGTGAGTGCTAGAAATCTCTAGAAGAGCTCTTAACTGCTGGGCTAGTTCCTAGTCCCTTATTTTGTACTTCTATGTGTCTGTGTCCATGAATGAGTGTCACAATGTACATTTGGGTGTGAGAGGCCATCTTTCAGGGGTGGGTTCTCTCTTTCCACCATGTGGGCTCTGAGGATCGGTGGTGGAAAGTACTATTAGCTGCTGAGACATCAGCTCCTTTTGTGGGTGTCTCTTTAACTTCGTTCTTTATCCTTCATTGCTCCAAACTAAAGGAATGCTTAGCTCCGGAGAATTGAAGCAACCAATTTAGTAAAAAGGCAACTTATACAATTTTAGCAGAATTAGTTGAAATGTATAAATAGGTTTAATGGAAGGTAAGAAAAAGCCTCTAGAAGTTGGCGAGATCTTCTAGAGAACTCAGGCTCAATGCTCAGCACCCACCTGGTGGTTCACAACCATGTTCCAGGGGACCTGCTCCCCTCTTATGGCGTCTGCAGGCAGCAGCCACACACCTGGTTTACAGATGTACATGCTGACAAAAAAACCATAACAGATAAAGTATATAAATAAAAAATTAAAAAGAAAATCCCATTTAAAATAATAATTATTATAATAATTATAATAATAAAATTAAAAACTTATTATTAGGCCGGGCGTGGTGGCGCACGCCTTTAAGCCCAGCACTCGGGAGGCAGAGGCTGGCAGATCGCTGTGAGTTCAAGGCCAGCCTGGTCTACAAAGTGAGTCCAGGATGGCCAAAGCTACACAGAGAAACCCTGTCTCGAAAAACCAAAAAATAAAAAAATATTATTATTGTTATTATTATCTGCAGCTTTTAAAAGCTTGAACTTAAATATTTTCAGTTATGATATGTGTGTGTTTGTTGGGAGCAGGGAGTGGCTAGTGTGTGCATGTGTGGGTGCCCATGAAGGCCAGAAGCGTTGGCCCTGCTGGAACTGGACTTGCAGGTTGTTGTGAGCACTTGTGGAAGCTAAGAACCAAATGCCAGTGCTCGGCATGGGTAGTGAGCTCTTAACCACTGACTCATCTGTCCAGTCCCCAAAGCTTTGAGGTTTAACACATTTTAAAATTCAGATCTAAAGAGCCAGAGGTGGTGGCACACACCTTTAATCCCAGCACTCGGGAGGCAGAGGCAGGTGGATCAGTGTGAGTTGAAGGCCAGCCTGGTCTACAAAGCAAATCTAGGACAGCCAAGGCTACACAGAGAAATGTGCTCTCTCTCTCTCTCTCTCTCTCTCTCTCTCTCTCTCTCTCTCTCTCTAGTTTTTTGAGACAGGGTGTGCCACTACAGCCTAGTTTGAGAAATGCTGTCTTAAAAAGCCAAAAAGCCAAAAAAGGAAAAAAAAAAATCCAAATTAGAAAGATAGCTTCTTTCAGTTGGTTGCTTGATTGATTGTTTGACTGATTGATTCTGTTTTTCTCAGACAGTCAGGCTCCATAACTCACTATGTAACCCAGGCTGGCCTCAAACTCCAGTACCGTCCTGACACAGGCTTTCCTGTTTAATTTGTTTACTTACATTTAAAAGAAAATTTGTATAAACTTTATTACTTTTTTTTTTGAGACAGGGTTTCTCTGTGTAGCCTTGGTTGGTCTGGGGTCTCTTTGTAGACCAGGCTGGCCTCGAACTCAGAGATCCGCCTGTCTCTGCCCCCCAAGCGCTGGCATTAAAGGCATGCGCCACCACACCCAGTTTAAACTTTATTACTTAAAGAGCTTGCAAATAAAAACAAACAAAAACAACTACCACCAAGAATATGGTTTTGTTTTGTTTTCTCTTTGTAGCCTTGTCTGTCCTGAACTCACTTAAAAAAAAAAAAAAAAGATATATTTATTTGTTATTTATACAGTATTCAGCTTGTGTGTATGTCTGTGTGCCAGAAGAGGGCACCAGATCTCACTATAGATGGTTGTGAGCCACCATGTGGTTGCTGGGAACTGAACTCAGGACCATTGGAAGAACAGTGCTCTTAAACTCTGATTCATTTCTCCAGCCCCTGAACTCACTTTTTAATCCCAGGCCGGCCTTGAACTCACAGAGATCCACCTGCCTGTGCCTCACCAAGTGCTGGGATTAAAAGTATGTGCCACCACTGCCCAGCTAAGAATATGTTTTTAAGTCAACTAATTAGAATTTTCAGGTGATTGTTTTCTAGCTATCACACAATGGTGGCTGGTGTATTAAATAGACATGTGCATCTTCAGGCTAGGCCTGGGAAGATGGCTCAGAGGTTAATAGCACTGGCTGCTCTTCCAAAGGTCGTGAGTTCAATTCCCAGTAACGACATGGTGGCACACAACCATCTATTATGATATTTGGCACCCTCTTCTGGCCTGGTTGCTCACATGCAGGCAGACACTCTATATATAATAAATAAATAAAATTTAAAAACTAAACAAAACACATCTTCAGGCTGTGATCACTTGTACCAAAGAGTCCTTGTCTCCAGAATTGTTCTGAGCTACTTCCAAACTAGGAGTATATTCTTTTTCAGGATAGTAGAGAAATAATTAGGGACTTTCAATTAGAAAAACAAAAAACAAAAACAAAACGGCAATTAAAAAAAAAACTTGTTTCTAAATGAAAAAGCATGACTACATTTCTTGCGAACTTAGAAGCACAATTATCACACAGTTGTTTACCAGCATGGAGGCCTTTTCTGGGTAATAAATACCTTGGTTGGGAAGGAATGAGTCTTTTAGCTGGGTGGTGGTGGTGCATGCCTTTCATTCCAACACTCAGGAAGCAGAGGCAGACAGAGTTTGAGGCCAGCCTGGTCTACAACACAAGTCCAGGACAGCCAAGGCTACACAAAGAAACCCTGTCTTGAAAAACAAACAAAAGAGCCGGGCATGGTGGCGCATGCCTTTAATCCCAGCACTCGGGAGGCAGAGGTGGGGGGATCGCTGTGAGTTCGAGGCCAGCTTGGTCTACAAAGTGAGTCCAGGACAGCCAAGGCTACACAGAGAAACCCTGTCTCAAAAAACCAAAACAAAACAAAACAAAACAAAACAAAACAAAAAATTAAAACTTGGAGCTGGTAGCTGGCTCAGTGGTTGTAAGAGCACTTGCTGCTCTTTCCCAACACCCACACCATGTAGCTCAAAACCACCTGTAATTCCAGCTTGAGGGGATCCGACGCTGTCCCCGGCCTCCACAGGTACTCACACACATGGAGCATACAGATATATGTATGCATGATATACAGCATACATGCATAAAAATAAATCTTTTTAATTAAGCAAAACTAGTCATGGTGGCACATGGGTGGAACTAACACTTGAGGGGCTGTCTCAAAAGCATAAAGATTTGAGTTCCTCACAGGCCTGTATGCAAAGGTTTGCCTGGTGCTACAGTCATCTTAAGGGCAGTTCATAAACTGTGTATTGAACTGGGTGCAGTGGCACAGGCCTGTAATCCCAGCACCTGGGAGGCAGAGGCAGGCAGATCTCTGAGTTCGAGGCTAGCCTGGTCTACAAAGCGAGTCCTGGATAGCCAAGGCAACACAGAGAAACCCTGTCTGGAAAAACCAAAAACCAAAAACCAAAATCCAAAATCCAAAAAAAACCCAGTGTATTGGCAAGGATTGTTTTCTTCCAGAATGTTGTAGTGCTGGCCTTATGTCTTTAATTCACACATAGCCCAGGTTATCCTCAAACTAACTGTGTATCCAAGGCTAGCCTAGATCTTCTTTCTGACCCTCTCGCCCCAGCCTCACAAGTACGGGAATTACAGGTGTGCACCACACACACGGCTCACTATTGGCTTTCTTTGTTTTGCCTTATGGACCCACCCAGTGGGTCCCACACAGCTTGCAGCTTCCCTCACTGAGCCAGTGAGAGAGGAGAAGGAGATTGGACGGATGGTCAAGTCTTTGTTATTCTAATCACAGGCAGAACACTATCATGTTGCCATATTTTACACATTAAAAACAAGTTCTAGCCCATCATGGAGGAGGAAAATTGCACAAGATGTGCAAACAGCAGATGGGGTGATGGGGGAGCCGCGCTGAAGGAGCCTATGGCAGGGACAATGAAAAGAAGGAAATCACCAAGTGAGAATGCCAGCTCAGCAGGAGTCATCGCGAAGGAATATCTCTCATGCACTGAGATGGTGTTACTGATAATGATCCCCTTATGACTCTGTGGTTAGGAATGGAAAGACGGCTGAGCGAAGTAGGAACGCTTTCCACGAGAACAAAGGCGGTTTTATGATTTGAATCACTATTTGTAGTTCGTGGCTGTTTTTGACAGCACAAACAGGTTTCCCCTCCCCCTCAAGACAGCAAGGTGGTGCCGAGATTTAGAATTCAAAAGCAACTGTGGGCCAGCCACGGTGGTACACAGTTGGAATCGCAGCAGCGGAGAGGAGGCGTCCCAGCTTGCGGGTTATCGGACTATGCGGTAGAACCCATAGAAAAATTCAAGTCAGAAAAGCAACCTCCTCCTCGCCCCAAATTTTGGGATACTGTAGTCATCGTCAAAAACATATTTAAGTGCTTACTTTGTGTTATATTAGAGCCATACGAGACGACATTTGTTCTCAATTAGTCTGGGACAAGGTTTGTAACCAATGAAATAAAAGCCTTGAAAACTATTTATGTATTTTGTTTTGTTGTTGAAACATTTATTTTCATTTCATGTGTGTGGGCGTCTTGCCTGCATATATGTCTAAGTACTTCATTTGTGCCTGGTGCTGGTGGAGGCCGGAAGTGAGCAGTGGGTTCTTGGAACTGCAGTTACCGAGAGCTGCGAGCTGGTATTTAGGTGATGAGAATTGAACTGGGGTCCTCTGGAGGAGAAGCCAGCGCTCTTAACCACTGCGCTGGCTCCCCAGCTCCAGGAACCAGGCTCTGACTGTCTCATATTCTGTGTCCTAAAGTCAAAAGAAGAAAAAATTTGAAAAATCAGTGAGGTAGAGTAGCACATACCTGAAATTCCAGGAAAAAAAAAAAAGAATAACCTCTGCAATTTTCTTGGGGAGCATTCATTTATGTTTTCATTCATTATTTTCAATACAGTTTTTGAGTACCTACTGTGTGCCAGGCACATACTTTCTATGCCCTCCCTTGCTTTTCTCCCTTTTCTTTTTTTGGGGGTGGTGGTGGTGGTGGTTTGGTTTTTCAAGGCAGGGGCTCTCTCTGTAGCCTTGGCTGACCTGGAACTCACTCTCTGTACACCAAGCTGGCCTCGAACTCACAGAGATCTGCCTGCCTCTGCCTCCCGAGTGCTGGGATTAAAGGCATGTGTCACCACACCCGACCTATTTTTCGGCTTTTTTGAGACAGAGTTTCTCTGTGTAGCCTTGGCTATTCTAGACTCACTTTGTAGACCAGGCTGGCCTTGAACTCACAGCAATTTGCCTTCCTCTGCCTCCAAGTGCTGGGATTACAGGTCTGCACTACCGACATAACTCATTGTGATTATATTACTTTAATTAAGAAGAAGAAGAGGAGGAGGAGGAGGAGGAGGAGGAGGAGGAGGAAGAGGAGGAAGCAGCAGCCAGGTGTGGTGGCACATGCCTTTAATTCCAGCACTCGGGAGGCGGAGGCAGAGGCAGGCAGATCACTGTGAGTTTGAGGCCAAGCTAGTCTACACAGTGAGTCCAGGACAGCCAAGGCTACACAGAGAGACCCTGTCTCAAAAAAAAAAAAAAAAAAAAAGGCCAAAGTGTTGTGTATTGTTAGATGGTAGGGATATATTCTCTCATATTTTCAACTCGTGTGTTTATCATCTCACGTCCAGACCCGGCATGCTTTAATGCATGTGAGTAGTTTACATTATTCATTTGTACTTAAAACATATTTAAAAATCATTTGGGGTGTGCATGTGCACGCGTGCGTGCAAGCAAGTGCTGTGCATGCCATGCCTGTAGAGGCCAGAGAACAGCTTTGGAGAGTTGTTCTCTGTTTCTACCACAGGTCTGGAGATCCAAGCGTGATGTTCTAGTCCTCCTATGCCTTCCTTCCTAGTGCTGGGATTACAGGTATGTGCCACCATGCCTCCTTGACAGGACGCTGAGCAGCAAACCCAGGCCTTCACATGCTAGGCAAGCACTCTACCAACTGAGTTACATCTCAGACCCTAAATCAAAATATTATGTTGAAAACACTTAGTTCAGCCGGTCAGTGGTGGTGCACACTTTAAATCCTAGCCCTTGGGAGGCAGAGGTCGGCAGATCTCTGCATTTGAAGTCGGCCTGATCTACAGAATGAGTTCCAGGATAGCCAGGGCTACACAAGAAAACCCTGTCTCAAAAACAAACAAGCAAACAAACACACAAAGGGAAAAGAAAAGAAACCACTTAGTTCAATTGGTTACCAATATTCTGTTTTACGGCAGTGGGGGGACTAAGCCTAGACCTTGCCTGCATTCCGTGAACTCTTTGCCATAAACACTACTGCCAGCTTAAAATATTACCTGACTTACAAACTATTATCTGAATGAACAGTTACTGTAAAGGTGATTTGTAAATCAAGAATTCTTCTATTACTATTTCAAATATGCTATTAGGGGGATGGAGAGATGGCTCAGTGGTTAAAAACACTTGCTGCTCTTCTAGAGGACCCCATAATTGCAGTCATATGGGATCTGATGTCCTCTTCTGTTGTGCAGACATACATGCAGAGAAAAAAGCCCATATACCTAAAATACATGAATATATATTTTTAAAAGATTTATTTATTATGTATACAATTTTTTGCCTGAAAGTACACCTGCTAGCCGGAAGAAGGCACCAGAGATCATTATAGATGGTTGTGAGTCACCATGTGGTTGCTGGGAATTGAACTCTGGACCTTTGGATAAACTGGCAGTGCTCTTAACCTCTGAGCCATCTCTCCAGCCTGTGAATAAATTTTTAATGCAATTATATCAGAACATTAGAGGTGAACAAGAAAGCATCGGCCACCACTGTATGTGGGTTTTATCCATGAGCATCCTATCAGTATTCTTTGAAGATGATATGAAACAAGTGTGGCCCCAGGAGAGTGATGAAAATTCATAGCTGCTACTATTAAATGATTTACATGTCTAAAAAACTAAGACAGCTGTGATGGTGCTGGTGCATGCTGAGGCAGGAGAATAACTAGCTTGAAACCATCCTGGGTACACAGCAACTTCTAAAAAGAGACCCTTTTTTAAAGAGGGGAAAAACTTCATAGTTCTCTGAGACATTAAGACATGAATTCTTCAAGCAATTCAAAGCCAACCTTGGCTTGTCTAAAACACAACCATTAAAAATGTATCCTCAGAAACTTTTGGTAAAACACGTATTGTCTTTTCAATAAAGAAAACTTTGGAGCCAGGCATGGTGGTACACGCCTGTAATCAGCACTTGGGAGGCAGAGGCAGAGGCAGAGGCAGGAGGATCTCTGTGGATTCAAGGCCAGCATGGTCTACAGAGTGAGTTCCAGGACAGCCAAGGCTACACAGAGAAACCCTGTCTCGAACCAAAAAAGCAAAACAAAAAAACTTTGGAGTCAGTCACATCCTTGAATACTTGGCAAGTTACTCTGGGGAACCCCAAACATGTGTGAAACAATGGGTCTCTGGTGGGGCAAGGTTCTTAATGCCATGAACGGATAAACAACAGCATGTCAGGAATGCTAGGGGAGATCTTGGTACCTGGGATCTAGCTAGAGATTCACCAGACACTGTTTCCATAAGGGGTCTGTGGGCATCTGTGAAGGGAGCGACTGCATGCACTGTGGCCTGGGCAGCAGCTGGATTTTCACCTTACATTCTTACACAAACATCTGGTTTGTGCAACAGGGAAACTGAAGTTTGGAAAGCTTTGTGCTAATCCTTCTATGCCTTGGCCAAGATCTAGTATTTGGATTGTACTTTGAATTTAGTCAGTTTAATAGTTGATATACCTGCAGGGCAGTGGTGGTGCACACCTGTAATCCCAGCACTTGGGAGGCAGAGGCAGGTGGATCACTGTGAGTTTGAGGCCAGCCTGGTCTACAAAGCAAGTCCAGGACAATCAAGGCTACACATGCCTCTAGTCTCAGTACTTTGGAAGTGCAGGCAGGAGGATCACGGTCACATTCCATACACAGGACCATATATTGAGGTGAACTAGTTATTAAGAGCCTCTCTAGTAAAGGCTGTGAGATCTGATAAATTCTAACAGGATTTTGTATTTTTAAACTTATTTTTATGTTTTTATTTTATCTTGTTGGTTTTTCAAGACAGGGTTTGTCTGGGTAGCCCTGGCTGTCCTGGAACTCCCACTGTAGACCAGGCTGGCCTTGAACTCACTGAGGTCCTACTCTGTCTCCCAAGGGCTGGGATTAAAGGTGTGCACCCCCACTACCACCTGGCATGTTTTTATTTTTGACACAGGTCTCATTGTGTAACTTTGTCTGTCCTGGAACTTGCTATTTCACATTTTTGTTTTTTGTTTTTCGAGATAGGGTTTCTCTGTGTAGCCTTGGCTGTCCTGGACCCGCTTTGTAGACCAGGCTGGCCTCGAACTCACAGTGATCCACCTCTGCCTCCCTAGTGCTGGGATTATAGGTGTGCGCCACCACGCCCGGCTCCACATTTTTTTTTTTCATTTACAGGGTAGAAATATTTTGGAAAATTATGCTGCATCAGGAAGCCACTTTGCTTAGTAACCATCCCATCTGATTTCAAGAGAAGCCCAAGATGCTCGGCTGTAGAGAGCAGAGGACCACAGCACACACCTTCTCATGGGCAACCTTACTCAGGAGGGGCTCTCTCTGCTCTGGTCCATTACAGTGGTAACTGGCCAAATTAAAATCACATTCATGTTCAATGTCTCCTGTACCTACTACAAGCAAGTTTTTAAGTTGATAAGGGCAAAAACTATGGTGAAAGGGTGGGCGTTCAAAAATGCTGCAAATCTAGAAATGTTTATGACTTGAAGCTATAAAAAATAATTAGCAACTAAAATACTTAAAAATTATTTTATTTATTTGTTGATTTCAAGACAGGGTCTCTCTGTATAGCTCTAGCTGCCCTGGAACTCACTCTGTAGACCAGGCTGTCCTCGAATTTACAGAGATCTGCCTGCCTCTGCCTCCCAAGTGCCTGGATCAAAGGCGTGCGTCACCACCGCCCAGATATTTTATTTTAAATTGGGGTGTGTGCATAGGAGTGTAGGTGTTCATGGAGGCGAGAGGTGTCAGTTATAAGCAGTTAGAAGCTGTCTCTCATGGACGCTGGGAATGGAAGTCAGATCCTCTGCAAGAGAGCAAGTGCTCTTAACCACTGGCCCCCTAAAATACCCTTCATGCATCTTTTGTACAAGGTTTGAGGTATTACCTAATTACCTTTAAAAATTTATTATGTATACAGTGTTCTGCCTGCATGTATACCTGCATACCTGAAGAGGGTACCAGATTTCATTATAGATGGCTGTGAGCCACCATGTGGTTGCTAGGAATTGAACTCAGGACCTTTGGAAGAGCAGCCAGTGCTCTTAACCTCTGAGCCATCTCTCCATCCCCTAATTACCTTTTTGTTGCTGTTGTTTTTGTTTTGTTTTTTGAGACAGCAATTCTCTGTTTAGCTCTGGCTGTCCTGGATTTGCTTTGTAGACCAGGTTGGCCTGGAACTCACAGAGATCCTCCTGCCTCTGCCTCCCTGAGTGCTGGGATTACAGGTGTGCACCACTGTGTCTAGGTATGCTTCCCCAGTTTTCAAGCATTCTCCGTCTTATGCAGAGTCCAGAAATTGAAAAATACATTCTCTGTAACACTCAGGATTGTGTACGCTTAGCTCAGAAAATACAAGAAAATGAAAAGCTTGTGGTATTCCACCACCACCTGGGATGGTGTCAAGGGACCAGGATCAGCCTCTCATTAAACCAGCATAGGAAAAAAGCACCGAGCGAGAGGGCTACATAAAGAAGCTGCATATATAGTGATCCTACATATAAAAAATAAACTCATGAAATGACTCAGGTCAGTGTTTGCTTGGGCAGTAGGCAAGGGCGGGATGGATGACACACAAGAGGAAACTTGGAAGGATGGAGATGGGCCGTTTGGACACACCATGGTCATTCTGTCATTTCAGTAAAACTACTTACAACAACAACACTGGATATATTACTGGGAAGTAGTTAGAATTCTAAGTGTGTACAGAGCCTTGTAAATACGTATTTAACCATTACCACCTCTTTTCCTACCAGAGTTATTCTTTTTTATTTTAATTTGTTTTATTTATTTTTGGTCTCACATAGCCCAGGCTGACCTGGATCTTAATAGTAGTGGAGGATGACCTTGAACTCATCCTTCTGTCTCTACTTTCCGAGTGCAGGATTACAGGTGGGCAGCGCCATGCTGCAGCCTTGATCCTTCAGCTTTGCATATGCATGTCCCCTGGCCTCAGTACTAACTTGTCTATACCCCTAGTAACTTTTATTCTAGATGGGGAAAAAAAAGGCTAGCTTACCCATTGGTCTTAGACCCGATGCCTTATTGAGTTGGGGGCATCCTGTTTTGTTTTTTAGACCTCGGTTAGCAAGCTTCACCTCGCTTCAGGTGTACGATCGCTCATTCATAAAGTGAAATGTAACCCCAGTGCTGTAAATGGTTGACAACTATGAATATGGTGGGCATCCATCTAGGTCCCCAGGGACCTAATGAGAGCACAAATAGAAGACTGGGGCTTTCAGTTAGGGCTTTGTGCCAACATATAACAGAAATGGGCTGCAATGACCATGATGAACCTAGTGAGATTTGTGTAATTTTTTTTTTAAAGATTTGTTTTATGAGCCAGGCGGTGGTGGCACACACCTTTAATCCCAGCACTTGGGAGGCAGAGGCGGGATCTCTGTGAGTTTGAGGCCAGCCTGGTCTACAAAAAGTGAGTCCAGGACAGCCAGGGCTAACACAAAGAAACCCTGTCTCGAAAAACAAAACAAAACAAAAACACCAAAAAAACCAACCAAACAACAACAATCATCCTATCCTGGGCTCTTCAGGGACATAGTAAGTCGGATACGATGAGACCTGCCGTCTCCTCCTTTCTTGCATGAAAGAAGCCACTGTCAGGCTTCCTAGCGGCATGTAAAGTAAACTCAGAATAAAGGGGCAAACAAACATTTCAAATAAATACTTTAATTATCATACAATTTACTTATATGTACATACAACTGCTGTGTATGTGTAGTCATAGAGAACTACTGCAGGTACATGATCATGCATATACCACTTGAAAGGGAACATACAAAACGTATGGATTAACATACCACACTAGGGAGGGTTACTTCAGTGCTAGAGCACCTTATATAAGTGAATTTGCTCAAGAGCTTCTCCATCAATGTCCCTTTGTGGGTACACATCAAGGTTCAGTGGTATCTCTTCCACCCAGGAAGACAGCTGCATATTAATCTATGAGAAAAAAAAAGTATTAACAACATGAAATTTCAGAATGACTTTATTATTTGGAATTTGACAATATCACCTTAAGTAAGTTACACAACAGATTTTTAAAGGACTTATTTTTATATTTATAAATGTTTGTGTATACGCATGTATGTGTACTTTGTGCCTGGTCACCAAGAAGGCCCAAGAGGGTGTCACTCCCTGGCCCTGGAGTTAGAGCTCACCCACATGAGCTGCCACATGGGTGCTGGGAACAGAGCGCAGGTCCTCTGCATGAGCAGCAGGTGCTCTTAACTGCTGACCCAGCATCTCGCCAGACCCTTGCACAACAGGATTTTTACAATGGTAAAGTTTACATGAGTAATTTTTGTTTTACTCTGATTCTGGAACTTGAAATTTTTTCTGAAATACTTATAGATTTATTTATGTCTATGATGTCTTGCCTGCATGCAGACTGTGAACTACCAGTGTGTGCCTGCTGTCCATGGAGTCCTGAAGAGGGATTTTCCTGGAACTGGAGTTATGAAAGGTTGTGAGCCACCTTGTGGGCGCAGGTCATCTTTTAGAGCAAACAGTGATCCAACTGCTGAGCCATCACATGGGCCTGAAACTTGTTTTCTTAAATAAGAAAGCAACAAAGTCATCAAGTTTATATATAAGAGCTCTTCCATAAACTTCTTAGTTTGTGAAACAGGATGGCCTCTAGCCAACTCTCAATCTTCCTGCCCCAGCCTCCCATATAAGGGGAGTATAGGCTCTGCACCAACATGTTTAAGTTGCAATTTCTTTTTTCGAGACAGGGTTTCTTTGTGTAGCCTTAGCTGTCCTGGACTAACTTTGTAGATCAGGCTGGCCTCGAACTCACAGTGATCTGCCTGCCTCTGCCTCTTGAGTGCTGGGACTAAAGACGTGTGCCATCACCGTCCGGCTTAAGTTGCAAAGGTTTTAAACAACTGATTGTATTTATTATTTGTGTGGATGTTTACTCATGTGTCAGGTTAATGTTATCTCTCCAGACCTTATGAGTTTTTGTTTTGTTTTTTAATTTTTTAGGGTCAGGACTTCCTTATGTTGGATGGCCCTGAAGTCATTCATGAACTTCCTCGTGGCGGCCTCTGGATTGCTAAAATTACAGGTGCAATGGCTGTCTAGGCAGATCTGTGTGCACTGTAGGAAAGCTGTTATTTTGGGGCTGGGGAGATGTCTCGGCAGCTGAGAGCACTGGCGGCTCTTGCGGAGGACCCAGGTTTGGGTCTCTGCACTCACAGGGTGGCTCACAACCATTCCTCAGCACAGGCCCAGGGAACTTAATGCTCTTTCCACCAAAATGGGCATCAGGCACATATACTTGGTACACATTCATACATGCAGGCAAAAGTTACATGAACAAACCTTTAAAAACCTGTTATTTTGGTAAGTAAAAAAAAAAAAAATCCCAACTAAATTGGCTTACGAATATAAATTTTCTATTATAAATTATAAATTTAGAACTAATATATTTTGATTTTGGCTTTGGTTTTGGTTTTAAACAGAGTCTTGATGGGTGGTGGTGGCACACGCCTTTAATCCTAGCACTCGGGAGGCAGAGGCAGGTGGATCACTGTGAGTTCGAGGCCAGCCTGGTCTACAAAGTGAGTCCAGGACAGCCAAGGCTACACAGAGAAGCCCTGTCTCAAAAAACCAAAACAAAACAAAACACAGTAGAATTGGAGGCACATGCCTGAAATCCCAAATGGCCATCAGGCAGGCTTGTTACCCTCCTCCTTAGCTGTGATGTGGGTGCTAAGTCTCTTACCCACACTCGAGTATTTATTACCCTCCAACTATCACCCCACAGTTATTAAAACTGTGTAGTGAAACAAGGGAATCTATATCCACATATGAAATAAACCACAAAACAGTACTTTAGCGGCACAGTCTTGCTATTTCTAGAATGTTATAATAGTTTATCAGAAAAAAACAGTTTTGATAAGAGAAACGGTGAAGGGCTGGGGATATAGTACAGCACTTGCCTAACATGCACGAGCCCTATGGGCTTTCTGTTTGTTTGCATTTTCAACGACAGAGTTTCTCTGTATAGGCCTGGTTATCCTGGAACTCTCTTTATAGGCCAGGCTAGCTTTGAACTCAGAGGGCCTGTGTCTCCTTCCCAAGTGCAGAATTAAAGACCTGGGCCACCACAGCAGCTCAGGAGCGCTAGGTTTAATTCCCACCATCACCAAAACCAACCAACCAACCATCAGAGAAGTGGTTACATACCTGAAGACCCATGAGAGACTCTTGGAGACTTGGTACTGTCACTAAAAGTGAGCCTTGTTTTCTTACATTATGGATGATGTAGTCCCAGGCACTAGAACACATTAAAAACTGATATAATGAAACAACAGTAAGATAGTATTGCATATAAAGCAGAATAGAGATAGCTGTCTTGTTCAGTGCCTCCCCCCTCTCTCTCATGATGGGGAGAGAAAGAGAGCCTCAAGCATGCTAAGCAATCTTCTCTGACTCTAAGTTACAGCCCCAACTGAGGTTGGTGGCACACACCTGGAATCCTAGCACTGAAGGAAAACTGAGGCAAGAGGATCCTCTTGAGTTTGAGGCTAGCCTGGGGTACATAGTGAACATCAAGGCACCTGCCTTGGTTATGGAATTAGACCCCATCTCCACACAAGCAAGACAAACCTCTACATATAGTCTTTAATATAAAACCCAGCAACTGTATCTTCTTGTTTACACAAAGAAGTTGAAAACATTTATCTAAACTAAAGATCTATACGTGAATATTTACTGTAGTCTTATTCACAACTGTCCAAACTTGGAAGCAATCATGACATCCTTCAGCAGGGGAATGGATAAAGTGTGATATGGCCAGATAACAGCAGATTGTTCAGTAGTAAAAAGAAGTGTGTGCTCAAGCCATGAGGACTCGGAGCAAGCTCAAATGCCTGTTGCTGGAGACGGAACGTAAATGGAAAGGCTTGGGATTCTACCATCACATGCTGGAAACAACACCACGGGCTGCCGAGGCTGAGGCAAGAGTACAGGACCAAGAGCTGAGCAGGGGATTCTTAGGGCAGTGAAACTATTGTCCCTGTTTCAAGGCTGAGTGCATATCATCACACATTTGTGCACATACATAGGCTGCACGACACCAAGAGTCACTGTGGACTGGGGACTTCTGGTGACTATGGAGTACCCACGACCCATCATAACAAGCACATTGTTCTGGTGGGAGGAATGGTGGTGGCACAGACTCTGCAGGTGGGGGGGAGGGTACAGGAAGTCTTTATCTTTTTTACAGATTTGCTGAGAACTCAGGTGTCACACACACACAAAAAGGCAAAAACCTGATATGTTAGCTTATATCAGACACTGGATTTTTTTTTTTCCTGAATAAGGATGACAAAATAAAATGCAGATAGTATCTAGAAATCTAGATGAGCAAAATGTTTACCCACAGGAAACAGAACTACAGTAGAAATTGGCAAATTTTCCAGTTCCTGAGGGGTGTTGCCAAAGTTACGAGGTCAAAGTACTGAGATTAACAAGATGGGGCTGTGGGTTACTGTCAAGTTTCTGAGTAAGGAGAAATGAAGTTTTCAGAAGCACATAAGTCAAGCAGGATCAGCATCGAAGCCTTGTCATTTCTCCATGAAGCAAATGAAAATCAGCCCTTCAGACTGGAACCAGAGCTGAGAAGATGGCGAGTCCTTGAAAAACAAGGGCACCAAAGCCAGAAACCAAGCACAACTGTGTGTGGATGTGTACAGTGTGCAGATTAGAGCTTCTAAAACTCACATCAAGAGTGAAGTCGTACCTCATTTGGTTGGCTGTAGTATTCTGGGATGGAAATCTAGTAACACAGGGTACCTGCAGAGTTTAGTGGGACTAGCCAGTTCTAAAGGATATTGAAATGGGGCCTGCCGATGACGTCACAGTGCAGTGTGTGTTTGACCAGTTCTGTTTAACTCCCAGGTTGATACACATTGGACTTCACCACATGGTCTTGGTAGTTTACCACACCTGGGGAACACAGTCTTTGCAGTGTCAATTGTACTTATTTTTGGTTAAGGCTATGGCTAGTAGGTTTCGTAAGTTTCAGAACTTGTTAACAAGGTAATACAATGTTCAATAATGTTCAGTAATAAACGTCATCGTTTCAGCTAGCGCTATCTTTTTTAGTGTGATGTGGTTCCTAAAAATGATGTACTTTACAGGTCGACTTAATCCAAGACTGAAGAACTATATTAGCACAATCTTTTTGTCTATCCGAGACAGGACTTACAGAGCTCAGGATGCCCTGAACTGGCTGTTTAGCTGAATTCACTGCCACAGCATAAGTGCTGTGTCCTGGACCCCGACTAGGGGCAATCAGAAAAACTAGGGTGGACTGTGCCCTGGAATGGAGACGCTGCATCACCCTGGAAGCTCAGTGTGTTCATTATATGCAGTTGCACAGGCTAATGCGTGCAGCTGAACAAAGAGGCAGGGTAGCACACACAAGTAAACAAGGAGGCGGGGCTTATGGTGTACAGCTGGCAAGAAGACAGGCTTAGCTAACCTCAATAGCAGCAGTCTCTGGAGGGGAGCAGTCTTTAGGCCGGAAACACCCAGGGGAAGCTATGGTCATTTCCTACAATCACTATCAGCATCCGCACAGGGAGGACAGCGAGGCTTTGCTGCTCCCATGGGCCTAAGGCACTGAGGTGCTTGGCATGGCCACGACCACGTCAGTAACACACATTCACCCAGTACTTCACTGCTCCCTAAGTACAAGTTATTATATCAGGTAGCCACTACTTGTTCAGTGACTCTTGTAGTCTCGAGGAATGAATGTACGAAGAAAGCCGTTTGTAATTTTGTTTAGAGACAGGGTCACACTATGCAGCCCTGGCTGGCCTGGAACTCTCAGAGATCTGCTTGCCTCTGCCATCCCAGTGCTGGTATTAAAGGTGTGTGCCACCACACTAATCTAAATGTAGAACCTCCCCATCCCCCACAAAGTTCACCAACAGCTTACATCATCCTTCTGCATTCCCAATCTGTGTATTTCAAAGAGTTTAAGCTACTTTTCTTTCAATGCCTAATACATATACCAGTGATATTAATACCTTTCAACAATAACATAACATTTTGCTTATCTGCAACTAAATTTAAAAGTAAAAAAGCTGCTGGTGTGGTGATACATGCCTGTCATCCCAGCACCGGTGGGGGGTAGGGGGATGCTCAGTTTGAGGCCAGCCTGGGGTGCACAGAGAAGTGGTCAGACAGTTACACTTTTCTCACTAGCTGAAAATGGAATAAGTGGGCTGGAGAGATGGCTCAGAGGTTAAGAACACTGGCTGCTCCTCCTGAGTTCAATTCCCAGCAACCACATGGTGGCACACAACCATCTATAATGAGATCTGGTGCCCTCTCCTGGCACACAGGCACGCATGTATGCATAACATTGCATACATAATAAAAATAAATAAATCTTTAAAAAAAAAAGTGGAATAAGGAACCTGTTATTACTTCCTCAAGGACAGTGTTAGAGGACGGAGACGAAGCTTAGAGACAGAACACGTGCCTAGTACGTACAAGGCAGTTTTCCAGGCTAATAGTCTCATCTTCGCTGCAAGCCTCGGTTAGTCCATACTACTTTATGACAGGAGTGATGCTAGTGTTAGCTGTTGACTTGATAGAATCCAGAATCACCTGAGAAGGACCCTGGCTCCTGCTAAGGGCTATTTTGAGCAATTAACTGAGGTGGGAAGAGCTGAGCTAACTAGCATGCGCATGCGCACTGCTTCTCATCTGTGTGGATGCAGCTGACCAGATGCTTCGCTTTCCTGCTGCCTCGACTACCCTGTCACGCTGTAATCGGGAACTGAAGATCCTTTCTTCCTAAAGTTGCTTTTGTCAGAGAGTTTTATCACGGCAACAGAGAAAGAAACCAAGACAACGGGCTAGAAATACGGTGATATTTTACAGAGAAGAAAACCAAGGCAGAGAAGAGCGGTGTAAGAACCACTGGACACTCTGTTAACTGTACCCTAAGCACAGGCGTGACTCCTGCTGTCGCTTTATATCTGTCAAACACTGCGTGTTACAGGGACCGCTGAGACAGCCCAGTGTAAGGGCAGTTTACATAAAGCCCACTGACCTGAGCTTGATACCCAGAACACACAGTGGAGAGAACTGACTCCTGCAACTTTGCTTTTGACTTCTACACACTTACTCTGGCACATTCACACTCACAAATAAATAAATAAATGTAAACTAAAAAATTATTTTATGGGCTGGAGGCTGGAGAGATGGCTCAGAGGTTATAGAGCACTGGCTGCTCTTCCAAAGGTTCTGAGTTCAAGTCTCAGAAACCTCATGGTGGCTCACAACCATAAATAATGAGATCTGGCGCCCCCTTCTGGCATGCAGGCACACAAGCAGGCAGAGCACTGATACATAATTAATAAATCTTTTTTAAAAATTATATTACAAAGTCAGTTTTTGTCAAAATTTTACACTTTGTATTTAATCTGTTTCCTTCTTAAAATAAGTTGATATCATGTATGAAACTGCCAAAGAATAAATAAAAGTATTAATAAAACCAACTTGAGTGCTGGATGGTGGTGGTGCACGCCTTTAATTCCAGCACTGGGATGGCATAGAAGGGCAGATCTCTGTGTTCCAGGCCAGCCTGGTCTACAGAGTGAGTTTCAGGCCAGCCAGGACTACACAGAGAAACTCTGTCTTGAAAAACCAAACACCCCCCCCAAAAAAAAGAAAAAAGAAAAACCAAAACCCCAAAACAACAACAAATAAACCAACTTGAGTTTGTTACTTTAAAATGAGCATGAAACCATTCTACCTTGCCAATCTCTTCTCACACCTTGCTGGGTGTAGTTCAGTGAACAGATTTCTTGCTTCAGTAACATACCTGACCTGGTCAGCCTCAGTAAGAAAGTATTCGAAGACGTTATTCATTACAATGACATCAGCACTTTGCAGAAGTGAACTCTGGGTACATACGTCTGCATGAAGCACCTATAGAAGAATGAGCTTGTGTAAGACAATGAGGAGAGTGCATCAAGCAGCCGCGTAGGAGATGCCTGCTCGCTCAGTGATGCTGTGAGGACCACAGCTGAGGCACTTAGTATCTAGTAAAGCCCAGACGCTTGTAAAGAAGATTTGTCTTGAATGGAATTATTTGTTCCATTATTATTGTGTCTCCCGAATCATAATTATTTTAACCGAGTTCAGAGATTTTTCCATTATAATTACATTGTTAGATATCAGAGACAAAGGATCTAGATTTGAATTATGGCTCTGCCCAACTAGATTTGTACTCTTAGGTAGGTAGTTTTGTTTGTTTGTTTGTTTGTTTTATAGTGGTTATCAGTCCTGATTACACAATGTAAAAGTTATAAAGCTAGATATGAAAACCAAACCAAACCAAACCAAAAGCCCAAGGGGCTGGAACAGCAGCTCACTGGTTAAGAGGCTTTACTGTTCTTGCGGAGAACCAGGGTTTGGGTCCCAGTACCCACACGGGGGCTAACAGCTATCTGTAACTCCGTAGTTCCAGGAGACACAATACCCTCTTTTGATCCTGGTGGATACCAGACACACATGTGATGCAGACATACACGGCAAGCAAAACACTGAACACACAATTTAAAAAAAAAATCTTAAAAAAAAACCCATGCCCCTCAAAACCACTAAAGTAAATTATAAACTGTCAAATTTGTCAAATGTTCAAACTTGATTCTAAAATTCACTTCAATGTATTACTGCCAAAAACGTAAGCAAAATAATTTATTTAAATCTTATATAGAGCTAAAGATTTGGCTCAGCAGTTAAGGGCACTGAGCTTTTCCAGAGGACCCAGGTACGGGTATCAGCGCCCACATGGCAGCTCACAACCTTCTGTAACTCCAGTGTCAGGGAACCAATGCCCTCTTCTCATCTCTGCAGTCACCAGGTACCACATCTGGTGCACATACATACATGCAGGCAAACACACACTTAATAAAATAAATACATCTTAAAAAACCAAAAACACACAAAAAACAAAACCCAAGCCAGGTGGTGGTGGCGCACACCTTTAATCCCAGTACTCGGGAGGCAGAGGCAAGTGGATAGCTGTGAGTTTGAGGCCAGCCTGGTCTACAAAGCGAGTCCAGGACAGTCAAGGTTACACAGAGAGACCCTATCACAATCTCCCCCCCCAAAAAATCACCATAATGCTATTGATAGTGGGCTTGGGAGATACAAGCCAAGAAAAACATGTGGGTGTGTATTGGAATAATATTTTAAAAAGTGGTAAAAAATTCATAAAAATATAAACATCATAAATGTTTTTATCATCATATTTAAGAAACAAAAGCAAGCACTTGATCATTTGTTTATTAACTATGATTTTTCAGAGGTGTTAATTTCCACGCCCAAGTCAGAGTGTCTCTGTGTAATAGCCCTTGGCTGTCCTGGACTTTGTAGACCAGGCTGGCCTCGAACTCACAGACATCTTCCTGCCTCTGCCACTAAACATTGGGATTTCAGGTATGGACCACCATACCCTCAGAGGTCTTAATTTTTAAAGAAAGATTTATTTCCTTTTGTTTTATGTGTCTGGTTATTTTGCCTGCATGTCTGCTTGCGTACCATGTGTGTGCAGTGCCTGTGGAAGTCAGGAGAGGGCGTCAGAAACTGAGTTGGAGTTACAGACAATTGGTAGCTGCTACTATGTGGGTGCTGGGAATTGAATCTGGATCCTCTGCAATGCTCTTAACTGTGAGAGATCTTGCCAGCTCCCAATGAGTTCTTTCTTTCTTTCTTTCTTTCTTTCTTTCTTTCTTTCTTTCTTTC
>OU015742.1:150515318-150551686 GCA_907169655.1 Acomys percivali
CTTTCTTTCTTTCTTTCTTTCTTTCTTTCTTTCTTTCTTTCTTTCTTGATACACTGGCACAAGCTGGCTCTGAACTTATCTTCTGGGTGCTTTAGACATGTGCCACTATGGCTGGTTCTTGAAGATGGCTGCCTAGCAACACATGCAAAGACCAAGTGTCACTCTATAGCTTCACCATATATGTTTATAATATTTGTAGTATGTTTCAAAGCACACATGTCAATATTAAATTCGATTCAGTGATCTACTATAGGAAAAATGCCACCATATTCACGTTATCAACACTGATACTATTCCAGCTAATTATGTGACAATACATTTTTTGCATGGTTCTTTTTTCCGTCTTTCTTTCCCTCCCCTTGCTCCTCTTTCTTCTTCTGTGTGTATATGTGCATGAGCATGTGTGGAGCCAGAAGGGGGTGTCTTCCCCTCCTCCCCCTTCACCTTGCTGCCCCAAGGTAGGCAATAGTCTTTAAAAAAGAAAGCTGGGGGGAAGGTGGGCAGAGCGTTGCACATGCAATCCTGGCACTCGGAAGGCTGAGTGTCGGCCAATTCAAGACCAGCCTGGTGTCTGGCAAGTCTTAAACCCAATGCAACCTAACCCATCCAACGCCCAAGAATAACAGGAGCATTAGAATAAAAGTCATCAAACTGTGTCATCTATTCACAGTCTGAAAGTTAAGCATCGAAGAGTTGGTTTATGCCTAAAGCAGGCAGCAATGCTGGGAGTGGACAGCACCTGTTCCTGGCAAGAGTTGGTACTGCTGTGGCCATGTTTTGTTTGTTTTATTATAAATTGATCTAAGAACATTAGAAGTACTCATGATTTGGATTTATAACAAGAGCTACACTGAAGTAATATTTCCGAAACAAAAGTCATGCGCACATTTTGGGACACAGGAAATTGGACATGCTGTGTCCTTGGACATTGCCCAGTGTGCACTTTTAAAGATAGGGAACTAGAGAGACAGAGCCATCAAGTGACTTGCTCTGGACGTACAAAGGTTTCTTAGGCCCGGTGTACTTGTTATTCTTCTGAGTTATTTTTTTCTTTTTTGGGCTGGGATTAAAGGCGTATGCCACCACCACCGGCTCTTCTGAGTTCTTATCAAAGCTCAGTATACTATTTTATTTTAATATAGTACAAGGATAAAGAGGTTAGGCCGGGAGACAAGCCTCAGTCAGAGTACTTAGTGGGTTGAGGCAAGAGGATCAGAGTTCAAGGTTATCCTCATGGACATAGCAAGTTTGAGGCCAGCCTGAGCCACATGATCCCCTCCCCAAAACAAACAAACAAACAAACAAACAAACAGAGAGGGTAGTGAGAGGGGGAGAGGAGAGGAGAGAGAGTCAGTCAGTCACATGGTTCACTCTGTTTATAGTTGTCACTTGTGTTGTGGAGACAAACCAGGAGAGGAAACTGGACAGCTGGTGTTTGAAATTCCAAACCCAATTATTGCCACCAAGTAGAATTCAGGAGCCTGCCAATGGATCCTATTTTAACCTTAGCCTGTTACTTTAATAATAAAGCCAAGCTGTCACCTTGGATGGTGGCAGGCAAAGCTTTCGCTAGCAGAAGAAAGTATTTTCCACAGGTCGAGCAAGTCCACAAGCTGCACTTTACCCCATAAAGGACTGTGCCAAGTCTGGAGCCAACGTCAACCAAGACCTTTCCTGACAAGTCGGGGAGCACGTGGTGATAAATGAACTTCAACTCCACGAGGGAGAAGGAATGAGAGACAAAACCTGGGGAAAGAAGAGAATGAGCATTAATTAAGCTGTGCTTTTGCTTGTTGGTTGGTTTTCAAGACAGGGTCTCACTCTGTAGCTCTGACTGGCCTGGGGATCCCAGAGACCTACCCACCTCTACCGCAGAGAGCTGGGGTTCAGCCTGCACCAACATGCCAGGCTGGCTGCGGTTACTTCTATCCTTATCAGAGTTTTGCACCCCAGTTTCCGTGACAGCCTGACTCTGGTTTTCTTCTGACCTGGAGGGGAACTCCAAGACTCATGAGACCATGTCCTACATAGCATAACTGTCAGGAAGAATTATCTTGGTCATGGAAAAAAAACAAAACCTAGGTGTGGTGGCACACACCTTTAACCCCAGCATTCAGAGGCAGCGGCAGGCGGATCGCTGTGAGTTGGAGGCTATCCTGGTCTACAGAGTGAGTCAAGGACAGCCAAGGCTACACAGAGAAACAAACAAAAAGAAGATGGAGAAGATGGAGAAGGAGGAGGAGGAGGAGGAGGCAACTAAATGGAAGAAGGTGGACTAGTCTTCAGGAAGAGAGGGCAAGTGCATGCCTCAGAGGTGGGAGGGGCTAGGCCACTGCAGTCCCCTCCCCTCACAGCCCCTCACCATACCAGTGACTCCCCTTGCCATCTGAGTGCTTGTCAGAGTCATTCATGGTGACTCAGATTCATTAGTTATCTGAGCTGCTCTGCTCTGGGTTTCCATTCGTCATTTAAAACTGATTACATGGGGGACATAGACCAATCTTAAGACTTACGGTTGTCAAACCCAGTTCTATGAATGTTTACACATCAGCCATTTGGTACATGGTGCTTCAGTTTTTCCTCTAGCTCTGAGCCACATCTTTTTCCATCCTATGAATGTCATCTTTAGAGATGTGTCACTCCGTCAAAACAAAGCCCAAATAAACTTTTTTTTTTTTTTTTTTTTTGACTGCCTGTCTCTGTCCAACCCCATCCAGTAGTATTTCACCACCATCTGTCTTGCTAAGCAGGGGACTACCTCAGGTGGCGGGGAAGTTACACTTCTCACGGGAAGTCAGGCAGCATGTGGCCTATCTATCAATCTCGGTTGAAGAGCTATCTCTGACTAAGCAGTTTTTAGATGTGAAAGACATTAAGTAAACTGATCTCTAAAGACAGCTTTTTAAAAAACAGAACTGAACTCTATTACATTTCATCGCTCTACCCACCCACTTATCTACTTATTTGTGTGTGTGCCAGCGAGAGTGCATGTACTTGTGTGCCTCAGTGCACATGTGGCAGCTAGAGGACAGCTTGTGGAAGCTGGTGCTACTTCTCCCACGTGGACGCCAGTCACTGATCTCCGGTCATCAGGTTTGACACAAACACTTTGCCAACTGAGCCATCTGGCTGTAGTCTCCCTACTTCTTTTTTTTTTTTTTTTTTTTTTTTTTGGTTTTCTGAGACAGGGTTTCTCTGTGTAGCCTTGGCTGTCCTGGACTCACTTTGTAGACCAGGCTGGCCTCGAACTCACAGCGATCCGCCTGCCTCTGCCTCCCGAGTGCTGGGATTATAGGTGTGCGCCACCACGCCCGGCAGTCTCCCTACTTCTAATTTTGGTAATGGCAATGTTGGAGGTTAGATTTTATTCTAAAAAGTGTCCAATGGTCTGATCACAAACTTACATACAGGGGCTGGAGAGACGGCTCAGTATTTAAGTGCTCTTCCAGAGGTCCTGAGTTCAATTCCCAGCAACCACATGGTGGTTCATAACCATCTATAATGTGATCTGATACCCTCTTCTGCAGATAAATCACTCATATGCAATAAATAAAATAAATAAATCTTTAAAAAAACAAATTTACATACAGAAGACATGGGTTAAAAAAAAACACACTGAAGTCAGCTTTGCAAATGAGGATCTTACCCAAAGGTGCTGTTCGGTGTGAGCCACACATGGTGCAGTAGTTTCTGCTCATTTTTCCTTCTTCACATAATGAGTCAATAAACTCTTCATCATAAAGGAATGCATCAACGTGAACTGTGGGTTCTGGCTGCTGTCGTATCTGGAGAAACACATCAAAGGAAGCAGAGTACAAAGAAGCTTCTTTTTATTGCTAAATAAGGCAAAGCAGCAGAGCAAGGCACAGAAGACAGAGCTCTGATTCTCTTCTGTTTACTGCCCCTCCCTCTTTTTTTTTCCTTTCTGAGACACTGATAACTTGCTCTTTAATCTGGAAGGACACAAAACATGGCTGAGGTCTAACTTTGAGTCTTACATGTCAACCACCATCAAGATACTTGGCAAGGGCGTGGTGGCGCACGCCTTTAATCCCGCCGCTCGGAAGGCAGAGGCAGGTGGATCGCTGTGAGTTCGCTGCCAGCCTGGTCTACAAAGTGAGTCCAGGATGGCCAAGTCTACACAGGGAAACCCTGTTTCAAAAAACCAAAACAAATAAAAAGACACTTGGCCAAACATCTTTGCTCAGAAAGCCAAGTTTTCAAATTGCTAAAATAGTATTAAAACTTCAAGTTTATATATGTGGGTATCATAGTTCCTGTTTGTAATACCAGCATTTGAAAGACAGAGGCAGGAGTGCCTGAATTTGAGGTCAGCTCGAGCCATATAGTAAATTCAAGGCCAGGCTGGAGATTACAGCCTGTATCAAAAAACAAAACAGGCCGAACATGTGGCATATGACTTGATGCCACCACTTGGTATTCAGAGGCAGGTGGATTTCTGAGTTTGAGGACTGCCTGGTCTACAGAGTGAGTTTTAGGCCAGTCAAGGCTATAGTAGAACTGTCTCAAAAGTAAGTTAAGTTGGGTGGTGGTGGCTTGGCTATCCTGGAACTCACTGAACAGGCTGGCCTCAAACTCAGAGATCCACCTGCCTCCTGAGTGCTGGGATTGAAGGTATGTGCCACCACTGCCCAGTTTACTTTGCTCTTCTGAGATCCATTCTGAAGGACTGAGTATTTTCTAATAATTGTTAAATGTTCACAATGTCCATGTATTATTGAAATGTTCTGGGTTTAAGGCTGGGTGTGGTGATACACACCTGTAACCCCAGCACTCAAGACTGAGACCTCAATTTTGAGGCCAGCCAGTACTACAGAGCAAAACCTAAGCAATAAAACTCTATCAACCCACCAAATAGTCAAACAATACTCTCCATCAACCCCTCCCCCTGGGAAAAAAGTTGCAGGATTTCATTGCTCCACTCAGGTGTTATAGATGGAAGAAGAGGCTGGATTGTTAACTTCTGTTGAGTAGCCGAGGGGTGGTGGCACACACCTTTAATCCCAGCACTTGGGAGCCAGAGGCAGGTGATCTCTGTGAGTTCGAGGCCAGCCTGGACTACAGAGCTAGTTCCAGGTCAGCCTGGGCTGTTACATAGAGAAACCCTGTCTCAAAAACCAAACCAACCAACCAACCAAACAAAAATACTTGTTGAGATAATAGTACTGGGGAATCCAAAGGTTAAAGCCTCAAAAGAAAGGGGTGCATGACTGAAACCCCGAGTGGAAAACTGCTTAAAACTGCATTTAAAACTAGTGAGCTTAGAGAATGTGAGCTTAGGAAAAGCAGACTTCTTGCGCAGGACAAAAAGGAATGAACTTAGTTCAATATATTTACTTTTTGAAGGGCTAGCTGTTCTGAGCAAAGCACAGCTTCTAGAGGCAAACAGTTCCGAAGGTCATCGGCTATGTTCTTCAACATAATGTCATTGTTATCTTCAGTGAATTCATCAAAATCCCCTGAAAAAGAGTAAAAGGGAAAAAGAAATAGCCCCTGTTCTTACACTCATACCTAGACTGAGAGATTAAGGATGATGCATTTCCCAGTAGAGAAGCCGTCTACACACTGGCATGTCAGCTCTAATCCGAGTTCCATTTAAGACGGTGACTCTCTCAGGCTGCCGAGATGGCTCAGTAGGTAGAGACACTTCTTAAAGAGGCATGATGACTCAGTTCAACCCCTGGAAGCCACACGAGGGAGCGAAGAACTCCCACAAGCTGGCCCTGGCGTCCTAATATGTGCATGAAGCTGCACACACATCAAATAAACAAATAAAAAGCACACTTTACAAATAAAATACATTTTTTCTTTCCCCAAACTCATCATCAAATAAAAACAAAGATACAAGGAAATATGTAGTTTTTTAGTTTTTTGTTTTTGTTTTTTCGCGGCCAGGTTTTTCTGTGTGTAGTGTAGTCTTGGCTGTCCTGGAACTCACTTTGTAGATGGTGAAGATAAGTAATTTAAAATTTTAAACTTCTTTCTTTATATTCATGAATAGTTCTCTCTTGGTTTTCAGGGTGTTAAACCCACTAACAAATAATAAAGTATTTTATCTTTTGACGGAGTGAATCTTAGAAATTTTGGAGGTATTGTTCAAGGATTACTCAGAAGACTGACAGCCTTCATCTGAACATCCAGGCTCCAATAAAATGCATTCTTCAAGCCATGAACACAATAGGGCAGGGGCTGCTGAAGCCAGGCAGTAGAGTTCTTGGCTACTTGTACTGGCCTCTGGTTGATCGTAGCAACGCGTAAACAAGATGTGGTACCATGTGCCTGTAACTCCAAGAAGCAGGAAAGATCACAACTTAAGGTTTTCACTGGCTACATGGTGACTTTGAGGCTGGCCTAGGCTAACATAAGACCCAGCCTCAAAATATAAACCAAATAAACAAGAGTAATACTGACACCGACTGCTGCTCTGATGCGCTATAGCACAAGAGGAAAAATTAACACACACATAGTATGAAGTCTACTCTGAGGTCAGATAGGCCTTGAACTCATAGCAATCCCCCCTGCTTCAGCCTTCTGAAGTATTGTGATTATAGCTGTTACAAAGCCTGCCTAAAATAGCATATTTCCTTAAAAAAAATTTATTTGGTCTATGTGTATGAGTGTTTTGCCTGCATGCACGTGTGAGTACCATGTGTGTGCCCGAGGAGGTCAGAAGAGGGCATCAAATCCCTTGGAACTGGACATTTGGTTGTGAGCTGCCATGTGGGTACTAGGGACTGAGCCGGGTCCTCTGGAAGAGCAACAAGTGCTATTAACCCCTGAGCCATCTCTCCAGGCATCACACAGCAGATTCTCAAAGGCTGTGACCAACATCTGAATGGTCTTGTAAAAGGGCGGAAATAAAGATGGAAAGATATAGTAAAAGAGTGACAGGGAGCCTGTCTAGGTAAGGGTACAAAATAGTATCCATTTTTCTGTAGTTTCCACTTTCTATGAGTTAAACTGTATCATTTGTAAGTAGTTCAAAGACAATCTAAGACAGAACATAATTTATCTGGAAATGAAGCACTCTTTTAAAGTTTTATTTTAAATAATTTTTTCATATACATTTATATTATTACACATATATAAAATGAACAACATACAGCAAGAAGAACTACGAAACAACCAGGAATTATATTAGTGTTTTGGCTATTTGTATTTGGCAACCTTGAAGAAAAGATATTTCCTATCTTGGTGAGTCTAAGAATCTGAATGAAGCACTCTGAAGAGGCCAGCTTCTCCCCAGGATGCTAAATGACTGAATGAAACGGTAGATTGGAAAACAAAGTATTTTACCTTTCTCTGAAAAGACTATTGTAATTACGAGTTCTTGCTAGGGCATAAGGAACACAGGGTGCTCTCTTTCTTACTGTTAAAAGGAGCTATGATGACGCCAGACGTGGTGGGTCATATTGCTATGGGCTTAGTTCTCAGGAAGCCCGAGGCAGGAAGACTGTTGCCTTTGAAGCTAGCTCGGGCTACACGTGAAACTATCTCAAAAAACAAAAACAAACAACCCCCCCCCCCAAAAACAAAACCCAAATGCTGTGGGGATTAAGGGCAAAGCTGAGTGGTTGAACATATGCTTAGAGAGTGCAACGCCCCATTTTTGATCCCCAGCATCAAATCAGGAAGGGACAGAAAAATAAATAGTTCTAGAAACAAGTCAAGGACATCTTGAACGGAACATCATCCCATTTTCTCCATTTCTGCATCCCCCCAAACTTAGATCATGATCTTTGCCTGTCAGTCACTCTCTCCTTTTAAGGTTTGAGGCATGGTCTCTCACTGAATCTGGAGCGTATCAATTCAGCTAGACCCACTGCCAGCAAGTCCCAGGGATCCTTTCTCTCCACCTCCCCAGCGCTGGGATTACAGACACCTGCTGCCATGCCGTTTCTTAGTGGGCGCTGGTGATCCATTAGGTTCTCACGCTTACATAGCAAGCGCTTCACCCACTGAGCCGTCTCCCCAGCCTACAATCTTTTTGTAAAAACAATAAAAAGCAACAGATAGATAAAACATAAAAACTGCATAATATACAGAGTAATGAGATATTCTGATGCATGTCTATATTATTCAATATTTAAATCAGGTCAGAAGTATCTCCTATACATTTGATATTTCTTTATGGTGAAAACATTCAAAAACCTTTATTCTAGCTTTTTAAAATGTATGTCATAGCCTGGCACGCCTGTAATGCCAGCACTCAGGGAGGCAGAGGCAGGCGAATCTCTGTGAGTTGGAGGCCAGTCTGGTCTGCAGAGTGAGTTCTAGGACAGCCAGGACTACACAAAGAAACCCTGTCTCGGAAAAAACAAACAAACAAACAAAAACCCAAACAACAACAACAACAAAAACCTCAAATAAAGCTGGGCGGTGGTGGCGCACGCCTTTAATCCCAGCACTCGGGAGGCAGAGGCAGGCAGATCGCTGTGAGTTCGAAGCCAGCCTGGTCTACAAAGGGAGTCCAGGACAGCCAAGGCTACACAGAGAAACCCTGTCTCAGAAAACCAACAATAAAATAAAATTAAAAAAAACTCAAATAAAACATATGTCATTATTTTCTAGAGCCATCTTATTGTAAAATAGCACACAATTATCTTTTTGTTTTTTTAAAGACAGGGTCTCACTTTCCACCCTTGGCTGGCCTCGAACTTAGAGATCCACCTGCCTTTGCCTCCTGAGTGCCAGAATTAAAGGTGTGTACTACCACCATGTCCAGCTTCCTTTTTTTTTTTTTTTTGAGACAGGGTCTCTCTGTGTAGCCTTGGCTGTCCTAGACTCACTTTGTAGACCAGGCTGGCCTGGAACTCACAACGATCTGTCTCCCAAGTGCTGGGATTAAAGGTATCCGCCACCATGCCTGGCTATATATGCCATCCTTGCATGAACCCAAGTTCAGTTCCCACGCCCTAAGCCACCTATTACTCCAGCTCCCAGCCCTGAGCTTCCACCAGTGCCTATACCACCCTCCCTCCACATATCTGAAAGAAAATTTAAAATTTACTAATTTCATAATCAAAATTAAAACATGCTTAATTTGAGAAGTTAGTTTTGTTTATGTATTTTCCTAAATGTTCTTATTCTGTCCCAAGTGTTTTCTTTATTCACTGTCCCTGATTCATAATTGTTAATAGAAACTTTCAGACTTCAAAAGAAAGTTTTTAGCCAAGATGAGTAAAATTCATCTTATTATTTATAGTGGTTGGGACATATCATTTGAAAAGACTAACTAAGGGATCATTTCCCCCTGATAATGGCTATAAAAATATCACAAGGCAACTGATATATTATGGAAGTACGTAAAACTGGAAATCATTTTAAAGTATTTCTTTTCTTTTTTTTTTTTTTTTGGTTTTTTGAGACAGGGTTTCTCTGTGTAGCCTTAGCTGTCCTGGACCCGCTTTGTAGACCAGGCTGGCCTCGAACTCACAGCGATCCACCTGTCTCTGCCTCCCGAGTGCTGGGATTATAGGCGTGCGCCACCATGCCCGGCTTTAAAGTATTTCTCACACACATTTATTTATTGATGGTACACTGCCACTTTGTGCATTTGTGGGGTCAGAGGACAAGTGTGGCATCCATGCTTTCCTAGCATGTGGGTCCCAGGGATGGAACTCAGGGTGGAACTTGGCAGCAGATCCTTTAGCACTGAGCCGTCTCTCTGGCCTTTGAATTCACTTTAATATTAAATGATATTTATGCTAAGAAACTAAATTTGTTGAAGCTAGGCTTGGTGGCACACAGCTGTGACTCTAGCTATTCCAGAGGATTGCCTGAACCCATGAGTTTATAGCTGGTGTGAGGCAACATAATCAAACTGTCGGAAAAACAAATTTTACTGTTGAAACATTATCCGTCAAAAATTTTATTTATGGGCTGGAGAGATGGCTCAGAGGTTAGGAGCGCTTCTGCTGCCTGCTCTTCCAGAGGTCCTGAGTTTAATTCCCAGCAACCACATGGTGGTTCATATCCATCTATAATGAGATCTGGTACCCTCTTCTGGCACACAGGCAGAATACTATATACTAAATAAATTTATTTATTTTTTTGAGACAGGGTCTGAACATGTAGCTCTAGGGTTGAAATTCATTATGTAGACCAGGCTGACCTTGAACTCACAGAGATCTCTCTGCATTCCGAGTGCTGGGATTTAAGGGATGCACCACCGTGCCCAACTTTTAAAAAAGTTAAATTACATCTTATTTGTGCATATGTATAAGTCTGTGTAAGCACTTGTGTGGTAGAAAGGATGCATGCAGTCCTTCAGCCCTGAGTATTACTTACTCAAGTATTCAACAAGGCTTTTACAGTGTACTTTCAAATTTCCTGAATGATGTACTAAGTTGCTCTGAAGGAGCGATAAACCTGTTTTTTAGGATTCCAAGTGTGGGATCAGAATGGTCTCGTGAGAGAACAGGTGAGATTAATCCACTAGAAGACTGACCACCTCGTGCATGCGGGAGCTTGATTGTTGCCAGCTGAAAAGATCCCGTGAACAGACTCTGGGAGGAGATATATAAATGAGCCAGAATTGGAGGCGAGGCTTTTGGGAGACTTGGGATAGCTTTGGCTGTTCATCGCTGCACTTCGAGACGCTCCTAGAGCGAACCGCTGAGGGAAGGCTTCGGGGCTCCGGCTCCTGCTGAGGTTCTGGGTTCTGGTTACTCCAGATTCCAGCAGAAGAAATCAAATCCTGCTGATTGTGCCAAGAGAATCGTTCCTCGGAACTGATATCCTTACGGTTTTGTTATTGTGTCCATTAATCCTCATTTCCTATTCAGGTTGTAAGTGACGTGTGCTCGGTCACTAAGTTGTTAATAAAATATATTGGTTAAGAAAATTGAGCATACATTGCTCTGATAGATATGAGTAAGAATGGGAGGTCGTGGGCATGGTGGCACCTGCCTTTAAGCTCAGCACTCTTCTTTCCCCTCTCTACCACTGGGAGGCCGAGGCAAGGCAGCAAGGGTTCTAGGACAGCCTGGGACGAACAGCAAGTTCCTAACTCAAAACAACAACAAAGAACATATATTTCATCGAACTTCCTTCTACAGCATTGGATGGAGTCATAAAAACAAACTTGGTGGTTTTAATTCTCATTTATTCAATGACCAGTTAGAACAAACACCTTTTAACCCATGTGACAGCCATTTCAGAAGGGCCAGCCACAGTCCTTTGGGAAGTCTAGCCTGTGGGACTCGGCTGTTAAGGTGGAAGCCTGGCATTTCTGGAATGCCTCTGAGCTCAGTAGAAGATGACAGATTCCCTTTCTCAGCTGGTTTCCCTCTCTGCCTTATCTGGGAAACGCCAGGTCTTCTAAAGGAATGTCACATAGGCCTCAGGGAGATTAAAAGCCCAACCCTTTCCTGATAAGAAACCCTTTCAGCGGGCACCTGGGGATTCCTGGAAACACTCACCCTATACTAAAGCAAATGACCTATAACTGTGCCGGGAGATCTTTCCCCACCTGTAGGCTAAATGAGTCCTCTGTTCCCCTTCTCCTGATAGGACTGTGTTAACTGTATGCAAATGAGGTATCCTTGGCATCCCTAGCCCCAGAGACACATTCATCCTCAAAAACCCTCCCACTGAACAACAACAACAACAAATCTAAGCCTGTAATCCCAGCACTCAGGGAGGCAGAGGCAGGAGTACAGGACAGGCAGGGCTTCACAGAGAAACCCTGTCTGGAAAAACAAAACAAAACCCCTCCCACTGCCCAAGGTTTATAAGTCCTTGTTTCACAGGAAACAAGGAGGCCAGCATCATCTATTTCATCAAAGATTGTCTGATACTCGCCATTTATTCGGGGGGTGGGGGGTGGAAATAAGGGCTGCCCTTCTCCCAAAGAATTCATCGCTGGACCCTGGGGCTTGGCTGCTGGTCGGTCAGCCAAGAGCCACTACTGCCATTCCTGGCATTGGACTGCTGCCACCATTTCCCCACCACTGCTCGGCCTCCCGCAGTGCCTGCAAGAGGCTGGCCGTTCCTGAAGCAGCCGGCTATTTTGTCTGCTTAGACAAAACCCGGCTCACACCTGTCTCTCTCAGTTTTGAAGCTGAGCCAGCCTCCATTACCAAATCAGGCCAGGCCCTCGGTGCAGCCTGGCTCAGGTCCCTGAGGCCTGAGTTCCTTGACTCGGAGCTTCACCCTCTTCTGCCCCAAGAGTGCACTTCCAGCGTCATGCTCGATGGGGCAGGAGCGTCTCAGTAGAGGACCCAACAAAGTAGAGGTATCTGCTGGACATGGAAGGACAAAATCCATTTTCCTGAGCCTTTGTACCGCCCTCACTACACAACAGGCTGGCGTAACATCTGTCAGTCTTCCTTGCCTAGCCCCATTCCTTCAGTGAGAGCGTGAATGCCTCCAAAAAATCGGGGGGGGGGGGGGGGGAATCAAAACCAACAAATTATCTTTTGGGCTTCAGTGAGCTTTTCAGCCAAGTTAACTCTCCACAGGAGCACAAGAGGCTACCCAACTCAGGGGTACTTTTTACAAGTACACTCTGTGCCCTTCATGTCTCGGATCACATACCCCCACCCCCCAATACCAAGATGGGGATTCCTAGTTTCTCCTCCTCTGGCAGAAGCCCGAGGAACCACTCTTTGATTTTGTTCTTAGAACAAAAAGGAGTCTAGAACATAAAATCCTTGATCCTATATCGGGCTAGAGAAGGCCTCCTTAAAAGCATAATTTGGAAAGGCATGACCGGCTGGCATGTCAGGGTTTAAATAATAAACATTATGGCCGGGCATGGTGGCGCATGCCTTTAATCCCAGCACTGGGGAGGCAAAGGCAGGCGGATCTGTGAGTTCGAGGTCAGCCTGGTCTACAAAGAGAGCTCCAGGATAGCCAGGGCTATTACACAGAGAAACCCTGTCTACAAAAACAAAAACAAAAACAGAACATTACTTTCAGGCGCGGTGGCACACACTTGTAATCCCAGCACTCAGTGAGGCAGAGACAGGTGTTGGAGGTTGGTCTGGTATACTTTGATGGATATTGTTTGTACCTTGCCTAAGAGCTTAATCCTGTTTGACCAATAAAAAGCCATCCCACCTGGGCAGGGCAAATGGGACAGGCATGGCTAGGGTTCCTGAGTTTTGGGAAGACAGAATCTTGGGAGAGAGGAGAGATCGGAGAGGAAGGGCAGGAAGGAGGAAAGCCGGCGCTACGGGTTAGGTGGAGGAAGAAGCACATGGCCGGCATGGATGGAGATTTGGCCCAGATGATGATGATAAGCAAATATTTGGGATTCTGGATGGGAGGTAGCTTGATAGAAATTATTAGAAGCAGAAGGCATGGGACTGGGACAGATATCCCATATCTGACCCACTATGGGAAGTAGTTTAGGGGATTAATATCGGTCCTGCCCCAGGTTAACTAAGGCTATTTTAAAATATAACTGGTGTCTGTGTTTCATTGATTGCTAGCAGGTTAGAAAATACTGCCATAATAATAATTATAGGCTGTATAATAAACATTATAGGCTATACTGATAAGTTAACTGCAACAGGCAGCAGATCACTGTGAGTTCGAGGCCAGTCTTGTTTGGACAGCCAAGGCTACACAGAGAAACCTTGTTTCGGGAAAGCCAAAAAGAAAAGAAAAAAGAATGAAAAAGAAAGCATCCCAAAGGCCGGGCGGTGGTGGCACATGCCTTTAGTCCCAGCACTTCGGAGGCAGAGGCAGGTGGATTGCTGTGAGTTCAAGGCCAGCCTAGTCTACAAAGCGAGTGCAGGACAGCCAAGGATACACAGGGAAACCTTGTCTTGAAAAGCCAAAAAAAAAAAAAAAAAAAGCATCCCACATATCATAAAGATGGTAAGCATCCAAAAAGGGCAACCTTCAGCCCTGACAATGAGGGAAAACCCACAAAATCTTATGGGTCACTAAACTTTAGAAGGCTCACACCCCAAACCCGGTATAAAAATTTGGGGAAAACTATTTAAATGCCTAATCGACTCTGGAGCAGACGGGACTATTTCAAAATGATCTGAAGGCCCTTGGTCCACAACTAATGGGCACAGGCGGCTCCTCCCAGGCATACACCACAAAAGAGGCCTTCAAATGGAAGGATCCAGATGGTGCCGTTGGCCTTATCAGACTTATCTTGGATGTGGCCAGCAACCTGTCGGGGAGAGATATCTTAGAAGCCCTAGATGTGGCTCTCAGCAGTGACACGGAAAGTGAACGTGCCCAGAGAGAGGACTATGACTAACACCCTCCCAGGCGTCACCACTAGTTCTAATGGCTACTGTTAGGTATGACACTTCCTGCCTTGACTGGGGATCAGATGAGCCTGTCTGGGTTGAACAACGGCCTTTACCCAGGGAGAAACTAAAAGCTAACTCAGCTCAATAAAGAACAACTCCAACATATCCACCCCTCCCGTAGCCCATGGTGTACTCCCATCTTTGCAATTAAAAAGAATTCCAGGCGGGTAGCGGCTGTTATAAGACCTATAGGTCACCCACAAGACCATGCAGATCCAGGGATGCCCCCAAAGGGGCCTTCTTGTCTCCACAATCCCAGCCAATACTCCACCACAGGCTACAGATAATAAAGATTGTCTTTTCTCTAGCCCCCTCCAAAACAGATCATCAACATTTCACTTTTTCTTTTTTGGTTTTTCAAGACAGGGCTTCTCTGTACAACAGCCCTGGCTGTCCTGGAACTCGCTCTGTAGTCCAGGCTGGCCTTGAACTCATGGAGATCTACTAGCCTCTGCCTCCCAAGCGCTGGGATTAAAGGCATGCACTACCACTGCCCGGCTTTTTTTTTTTTTTTTTTTAAACATTTCACTTTTTCAAGGCCCCAAATTAACAACAACTCTGGGCCAGCCTCCAGATATGAATGTTGAGTCCTCACTATAAGCCAGCATATGGTTGCTGCAGCCCTGAAGCCATATTTAGACAAGGGAACACACATTTACCATTATATGAATGATATCTTGGCCTGGGGAGATAAAAAAAAAACTTTACACTATGACCTTAAAGATTTACTTGTCCTCTAAGAAAAATGGGATTCAAAATAGCCTTAAACAAGATACAACTCATTCCGCCATCCCCTTCTTGGGGGTGGAAATTTCCTTAACCTCAGTCTGTCCTCATAAGCCCATTCTAACATTTCCCCCCATATGTTAAATGTCAACCTCCAGAGTTTCTTGGGAAACCTCAACTGGCTCCGGCTGTCGCTGCCTATCCCTACAGCCCCTTTTTGACCTCCTAAAAGGAAATAAAATTCCCCACCCCTCAAACATTCACCTCTGAGCTCAAACAAGCCCTTTGCAAGATTATTGAGTTGTTTCAGGGCGTGTTGCTGCCCCAGGACACCAGACAAAGCCGTCCACCTCCTCACACTCAACCCTCCCCCACCAGCGTGTGGCCCTATGTAAGCTTCAGGGAGTTTTGGAATGGCTCCACTCTCCTACTGGTGGCATTCCCAGAATCCTAACAGAGGTTGATGCCCTGGCCTCTGTGATAAAGCTAGGAAGGGACATGGCTGTCTTCACTGAAGGAGGAGGGGAGAAAGTGGGGGACCTTCAGCCATGCTTTTCTACCCCAGGAGATGAACCCACCAAATATATATTTCTGAGAGCTCCCTGGCTGCTCCCCCAAGTTCAGGGAACTCTCACGCGATCTATATGACCCTTAAGGAAAAAGACCGCCCTTTCAACTTACTTTCTGACAGTGTGTATGTTGTTAACCTACTCCCCTGGCTCGCCAGAACCTTTGTCCAGCTAGATAAAGATCCGCGCTCCCCTCTGCTCATCCGTTTCCAATTTGATTCAACGGAGGACTGCTCCTCTCTTTGTCCAGCAAGTCTAATCGCATACTCCCTATCTGGTCCTTAGATCCGCCATTGTCTCGATGGGAATTTTTGTAGTCACTCGTGAACAAGGAGAGACCTTTCACTGAGGCACCCATGTTAAGCTTAGATTACAGTCTTGATTCCCCCATATTCCATCTAACCAACTACACTGGATCACAACTTGCAGCTCAGGCACCTCACTAATTACCACCCTTGCAATACAACAAATGGGAGTTAACCCCCAGGCCTCAAGGCCAGTGCCTTTTGGTAGATGTCACCCACGTACCCCTTTACAACAGCTCATCGATGCATGTATGTATGGATCTATCGTGTTTTGTCAAGACAGGGTTTCTTCTGTGCCTCCTTTCTGAGGCCCCTTATAGTTGTGGTACCAGCTAACACTACATTAACTGACCTCAAACCTAAGCTCCATCTTTAACCAACTTTTACAAGAAATGCCCCTCTTTGAAGCGCCCTATCCTTTCACCCTGTGTAGACTACCCCATGCCCACTACATGATGGATGGCAGGGTTGTCGCTATCAGATGTGTCAACCTTCCCTTGTTCCTCTGATGTGGAGGGATCTTTAGTCTCTGCACCAATTCAACAAGGAAAGATTGTTGTGTTCCTGCCATAGTTATTCCCCAGGTTTGTATGAGGAGGAAGAAGTGGCCCTCCTGCTCCAAAATTCAAGAGACAAAAGAGAGATTTTCATCCCTCTGTTGGTGAAACTAGGACTCACCCTGTCATCGGGAGCAGGGGGAACTGCTGGAGTGGCATTGGTACAGACCTACCTCCTGGCTGGGGACTTCAAAGACAAACTAGATCAAGCTATGGCCGCCATTATAGATAGTCTGGATGCCCTCCAATAACAAATGGCCACCCTTGCTGGGGTGGTATTACAAAACAGAAGTGCTCTGGACCTCTTGACAGCAGAACAGAGTGAAGGACTTGTGTCATCCTGCGGGAGGAATGCTGTTTCTATGTAGACGAATAAGGACTGGTTGAACAAAATATTAAGATCCTCTGAGACCTCTGCAGCAGTATGAGGTCCCAATACGCCTTCAATGACCCTGCCCCTTGTACTCCGATCCACTCTTTGCCTGGCTCTTACTCTTGATGGGCCCCATCGCAGCCACTGAGCCCTCTGTGCCCCAATAAGGCCTTCTCACTCCATGTCTTATACAGTTTCTCAAAAATCAAGTTACTAATATAGCCAAAGTCACAGCTAACCAAGTTCTCATACAGTATCAAGCTATTCCTGCAGATTATGCTGGCACATATGATGTTATGGCCCCATTATAAAAAACATACGGGGAAATGTGGGTTCTCAAGCCAGATGAGGTCGATGGTCATACCCCAGACTTCTCTCAGAGAGCACAGCAGGAGTGGGCTGCTCCATACCCAAATCAGGCCTGGGCCTACTCGACCCCATAGAGACAGAGGCCATGTCATGTTAGAGTCAGTTAAACTTCCGTTTCCCTGACAGAGAACTTGCTTCTCAGAAATCAGTGACTGGTGGTCTGCTAATCTAACTGAAATGCTTAGAAAGTGCTGCAGCACGGTCTCTCAAAGGCCTTGGTATTTGAATTGGTCACTAGTGTTTGCCTGTCTTCAGTCAGGTCCGTATAAGCAAATTAGGCACATTTCCTCCCTTGTTCTTTTGCCCCGCCCCCACTTGAGCTATAAAAGCCAGCCTCATGACGTCAATAAACGAGCTGTCCTCTCAAATAGTCTCGTGGGTCGTTCATACTCCCCACGGCCTGAGCCACTGCTCCCAGCTATCTCCTCCACAGCCCGAGACCGCTGGTGCCGATCAGTGCTGGGGGACCCACACCTCAATACCAATTTCCAAAGTGGATGTACTAATTTACATTCCTACCAACAGTATACAACAATAGCCCTCTTCTTCACGGTTTGCCAACACGACATTTTCGACCTTTTTCTTAATAGCCATTCCAAAAGGTGTGAGTCAACTTCCCATCTTCTACTCTCATTATTCCCTAATGTTTTTGCGCTAGGTGCCCCTCAGTTGTTTTATACGTTGTTTCCTACATACACAGCGCCTTGGTGACCTATTATCATCCCCCTTGCTCACCTTTAATTCATCACAGCGTGTAAGTACTAGGTCATATGACACTTATTATGCAGCCCTGTCATTAAGGAGACTTCTGGTCCCAGACAAGATGAACTTTCCCTCGCTCTCTTCTAAATACAACAAAATGTCCCATGAGCAATCCGACAGTCATCACAAAAGAACTTAAAAAAAAAAAAAAAAACCTAGATAGAAAGCCAACTGTTTAGTTACTGCAGAATCAGAGGAGGCACACTCTGGTAAACTGTTTGAAAATCTTAAACACAGCCTATACGGGGTAACAGAGGCCTGCAAGCTAGAACCGCCATAAGCATACACATAAAACAAAACAGAACAGGACAAAAATAACAAAAGCATAAGCCTAAGGAAAGCCTGTGTGGCTAGAGACGGAGAAAAGAACAGCAGGGATTACTAGGGAGTCCCAACCCCCACTCCACCTGGGCAGTGGAGGCCGATCTAGCAGCAGGGGAGCCTGCTGTCTCCAGGCCCTCGGTGCTCCGCCATCGCCTCATCGACTGCCCAGTAGCACAAAGCACAAGAGGCTGGTTTTGCCTTCTCTCATCAGTGAAGGGCAGATTAGCCACACAAGGTGATCCAGGAAGGTGTCTTCTGTTCTTGTAGAAAGGACTGAGTAAACAGCTAAAAAGAAGAAAGGGGTGCCCAGGTACCTACAAGGAAACCTCTGCAGCTAACGTTATATTGTATGATGGAAGACCGGGGACAAGGAGATGTCCATTTTTAACATTATTACTCAACTTAGCACTGAAAGTCAAAGTAGGAATAAGAATAAATGATATTTTAAGATGCATGTGATCACAGTAAAATGTGTGCTGCAAATATAGGTTTTTAAATTTTGTTTGTTTTTTTTTTGAGACAGGGTTTCTCTGTGTAACCTTGACTGTCCTAGACAAACTCTGTAGACCAGGCTGGCCTTGAACTCACAGAGATCCACCTGCCTCTGCCTCCCAAGTGCTGGGATCACAGGTGTGCGCCACCACGCCCAGCACAAATATAGTTCTTATTATGACAGAGTTCCAAGCCTGGAACACACTCTTAGGGAAACTGCTTAAAGCAGAGAAATAAGACCTTACCACAAAACAAACAAACAAACAAACAAACAAACAAACACGAAGAGACTTGACAAACACATGGTAACTGGAGGGAAGGAGAAGAGACACCTCTCCCATGGCGTGCGGGTGTTCATGCACCACCTGTAGTGCCTGACAGTATCAGTTAAAAGAATAACACACACTACGGAATCATTCTTGTAGATTCCCCAGACCTCTCAACTTCTTGTTAAATCCAGGCCCTCTATCTGATAAACCAACACACAGTCCCTTTAATGGTGTTTGGCATTTCAATATATATTAAATATGACAACTGAAAACCAGCCTTAACCTCTTTATGATCCTTCTGTCTCAGCCTCCTCAGTCCTATTTGATCCCTAAGTGACTAAAAAAGTGACTAATATTTCACTGTGGATACTAAATAGTTAAAGTCAAGAATACTGGTAATCACATAGAAAATAAAGAGAGCCCTGGATTATTCATACATTGCTGCTGGAATGATAAAACAACATATGCTGGGTTGGGATCTTTAATAGTAGCACATGAAAGGCCGAGGCAGGTGAGTCTCTGAGTGTGAGGCCAACCTGGGCTACGTACAGAGTACTAGGCTACACTTTTTTTCGGGTGGGTGGGGTCTCAAAAGGGATGGGGGAAGTGTAGTGGTGCATACCTTTACTCTCAGTACTCGGAGGCAGAGACAGGCTCTGAGTTTGACACCAGTCTGGTGAGTGCAGGATAGCAAGGGCTCTGTTACACCGAGAAACCTATCTTAAAAAACAAACAAACAACAAAACCCCCAAAACAAACAAAGACCAGACAGGCTACACAATGGGGAAAAAGCTTTCCCAACTCTCTATTAGAGATGGGATAAATATCTAAGAATTTCAAAAACTAAACACCAAAACCAAATCATTCTGTCAATAAATGGGCTAATGAACTGAATGGACTTCTCCAAGGAAGAAGCCCAAATGACTAATATTTGAAATGCAAATGAAAACTGCTTTGAGATTCCAATTCTTCCCATAGAACAGCTAGCATAGCAACAGCAAACCATAACAAATGCTACTGACGACATGGGGAAAAGGAATTCTTTTTGGCATATTTTATTGTTTTTAAATTTATTATTTAATTTATTATTAATAATAATAATTATTATTATGTATATTACACATATGTCTGTGTGAGGGTGTCAGATTAGAGACAGTTATGAGCTGCCATGTGGGTACTGGGAATTGAACGCAGGTCCTCTCAGAGAGCCAGTGCTTTTAACCTTGGAGCCATCTCTCCAGCCTCAGGAATACTTACATACACTGATGGGAATGGAAACTGGTACAGCTACTACAGAAGTCAGTATGGAGGTGCTTCACAAAGTACAAAAACAAACAAACAAACAAACAAACAAAAAACTCCAGGTTAACGCTGATCCGGCGGAGGAGGCGGCGGCCCGGGGCACTAGGAGGGTTGGGCGAGCGGGCTGCGGCTGCGGCCGGACTCCCGACCCGGGCCTCAGAGCCTGGGGAGCGGCCGCGGCGCGCAGATCGGGGCCGCTGTCACGACCGGAGGGGGGACTCTCAGCCTTTCCAGGCACTTAAATACTCGTCAGAGTCACCCCAGTAGTGGTGATCACAGACATGAAAAGATGCGAGACGCCACAGATCCTTCACCACCAAATAAAATGTTGCGGAGATCTGATAGTCCTGAAAATAAATACAGTGACAGCACAGGTCACAATAAAGCCAAGAATGTGCATACTCAAAGAGTCAGAGAAAGAGAAAGTGGGACCAGTTATTCTCCACAAGAAAATTCGCACAACCACAGTGCTCTTCATAGTTCAAATTCACATTCTTCTAATCCAAGCAATAATCCAAGCAAAACTTCAGATGCACCTTATGATTCTGCAGATGACTGGTCTGAGCACATTAGCTCATCTGGAAAAAAGTACTACTACAATTGTCGCACAGAAGTTTCACAGTGGGAAAAACCAAAAGAGGGGCTTGAAAGAGAACAGCGACAAAAAGAAGCAAATAAGTTGGCAGTTAATAGTTTCCCAAAAGACAGGGATTACAGAAGAGAGGTGATGCAAGCAGCAGCCACTAGTGGATTCACCAGTGGAAAATCCGCTCCAGGAGACAAATCAGTATCACATTCTTGCACAACTCCTTCCACATCCTCAGCCTGTGGCCTGAACCTTACACCTGCACCTCCAACATCTGCTACGACAGTACCTGTTTCTCCTGTTCCACAATCACCAATACCTCCATTACTTCAGGACCCAAATCTTCTCAGACAGTTGCTTCCTGCTCTGCAAGCCACGCTACAGCTTAATAATTCTAATGTGGACATATCCAAAATAAATGAAGTTCTTACAGCAGCTGTAACCCAAGCTTCCCTACAGTCTATCATCCACAAGTTTCTTACTGCTGGACCATCTGCTTTCAACATCACCTCTCTCATTTCTCAAGCTGCCCAGCTGTCTACACAAGCCCAACCATCTAATCAGTCTCCAATGTCTCTAACATCTGATGCTTCATCCCCGAGATCCTATGTGTCTCCAAGAATAAGCACACCTCAAACTAACCCAGTCCCTATTAAACCTTTGATTAGTACTCCACCTGTTTCATCACAGCCAAAGGTTAGTACTCCAGTAGTTAAGCAAGGACCAGTGTCACATTCTGCTACACAGCAGCCTGTAACTGCTGACAAGCAGCAGGGTCATGAACCTGTCTCTCCTCGAAGTCTTCAGCGCTTAAGCAGTCAGAGAAGTGCATCGCCTGGTCCAAATCATACTTGTAGTAGTAATGCATCAACTGCAGCTGTTGTGCCACAGAATGCATCTGCTCAGCCCGCGTGCTCACTGACACTGACTCTAGCAGCTCACTTCAATGATAATCTCATAAAACATGTTCAGGGGTGGCCTGCAGACCATGCAGAGAAACAGGCATCAAGATTGCGTGAGGAAGCCCATAATATGGGATGTGTTCATATGTCAGAAATATGTACTGAGTTAAAAAATTTGAGGTCTTTAGTTCGAGTATGTGAAATTCAAGCAACTTTGCGAGAGCAGAGGATACTATTTTTGAGACAACAAATTAAGGAACTCGAAAAGCTAAAAAATCAGAATTCCTTCATGGTTTGAAGATGTGAACAATTGCACATGATCTCATACAGGAACTGTAAATCTGTTGCCCACTCAAAACATTTTGAGCTGCATTTAAGTAGACTGTGGACTGTTAAGCTGGGCAAATAAAATGACAAGGGGACAGGGGTCTGTGAGAGTCAATTCAGGGGAGAGAGACAAGATTGATTTGTAAAACCCTTGAAATGTAGATTTCTTGTAGATGTATCTTCACGTTGTAAATATGTTGTGTAGAGTGAAGCCATGGGAAGCCATATGTAACAGAGCTTAGACATCTGAAACAATCAATGCTGAGGTGGCTAAATACCTAGCCTTTTACATGGAAACCTGTCTGCAAAATTAGCTTTTTAAAAAAAAAAAAATTGGGGGGGGGGTTAATTTATCATTCAGAAATCTTACATTTTCAAAAATCTAGTGCAAGCACCAGGTAATCTTGTGTCTGAGGATACAATTTTGAACCTTATGAGCGGTGTACAAATATCATGAGACAACTGATCAGCGCTTGCACCTGATCAAGAGCAGTGCTGCTCCATTTGTTTTGCAAAGAAATCTTTTCGTTCCCTGTATGTTCCATTCCCTCTGAAGTCCTTGGCCTGATTTTATCCATTTTTTAAGGTGCCCCTTTTCCTTTCTTAGGGCACTGTTTCTGTTGCACTTTTCTGTAACCTTCTCATTCCTGTGTACAGTAGCTGGAAGTTGCATATGATCGAACATAACCCGTTTGTATAAACTATTGAAATCCATTTGTACCCTGTAAGGATGGACTTAAAAGTACTGCTGGGCAAGTGTGCTGAAAGTACATTGACTGCTCAAATATAAGGAAGTGGCCCAATGAACAAGGTTGTGGGAGGGGAAAGGAGAAACAAAGCTAGTCAGATGTGAATTGTATCTGTTGTAATAAACATGTTTAAAAACAAACAAACAAACAAACAAAAAACCGCAGCCGGGCATGGTGGCGCACGCCTTTAATCCCAACACTCAGGAGGCAGAGGCAGGCGGATCGCTGTGAGTTCGAGGCCAGCCTGGTCTATAAAGTGAGTCCAGGGCAGCCAAGGCTACACAGAGAAACTGTCTCAAAAAACAAAAACAAAAACAAAAACAAAACCAACAAAAAACCCTATCATATAACGCAGCTATACCACTCCCCAAGGACTCTATGTCAACATACCACAGATAGAGGCACACTCATGTTCAGGTCTCCACTACTCATAATACATAAGAAATGGAGTCCCTATAGAGATATACTTCAACAGATGAACAGATAGATGTAAATGTCTGTGTGATCTGACTGGAATGCAGACATGCCACATACTGTTAGTGCCTCTTGTTGGAATACAGACTCACCCTTCATCTCAAGCAATGAAGGTCAAGTGAGTTTGTAGAAGGAAGCACCCATGTTTGAAAGTGATGTCTAATTAAATGAGGGGCAGGAAAAGTGATAAATGCAAGATTTCACAAAATAGGATATGTCAACACTCACCAGAATAGAGAAAAGAGAAGCTATTTGAGAGAGCAGAGAGAGCAAGAGTGAGGAGGAGAGAAAAGGAGAGAAGGCACTTTTACCGGGATGGTTCTATAAACAGGCTGAAGAGAGAACAAGCTAGATACAAGTGAAGACAGACAAGTAGGAGAATGAGAAGGAGCCAGAAGATTAGAACAGATGAGGGTAAGCAGAACAATTTAGTCAGAAGCTGAAAGAAGCCAGTTTGTATCAGTCAGCTTGGAGAGGGAGTTTGAGCCAGAACAGTTGAGTTGAGCCAGCCAGCCAGAGTTTAGAAAGAGCTGATTCAGCAGTAGGCGTCAGAGGCTGAAAACATTCTAGGCTTAGATTAGATTGCACGGAGGCTAGAAGCATCCAGGACTAGGCCTAGGTTACTGCCAGATAGAGGCAGTAAGCCTCCAAGATGGCAATTACACCTGCTTTTTGCTTTTACAGATAAAGAAAATGTGGCACATACATGCAATGGAATTTTATTTAACCATAAAGAAAAATGAAAATTTTTTGTTTTTGTTTTTTTTTAAAGATTTACTTATTTTATTTATTACATATGAGTGCTTTTCAGAAGAGGGCACAGCAGATCTCATTATAGATGGTTGTGAGCCATCAAGTGGTTGCTGGGAATTGAACTTAGGACCTCTGGAAGAGCACGTGGCGCTTTTAACCACTGAGCCATCTCTCTAGTTCCAGAAAAATGAAATCTTGACATGTAGGAAAATGGGTCCAGAAGTAATTCTATTGGCTCTACCTTTAGGCTTGCATAAACTAGGCAGGTCAAGGAGATCTGAAATCATAGCAGTTGGGAAGTAGACTCAGGGGCATCAAAAGTATAAGGTCATCTTCAGCTATTCAGGGAATTCAAGGCCAGTTGGGGAAATGTGAGAGTCTGCCAAAACAAACCAACTCACCATTTATGTGTTGAAATTTGTGTGTAATGTATCATTTACCAGAATAGGTGAGCATACTAATATACTTCTTGTTTTCGTTGATAACATAGGCAGGTACAGATGGGCTATCTTGTAATACCCAGAGGATTTGTAATTGGAGGCAGAGAGAACTTGGAGGATGCCCAGTTCAAGGCTAACCTGGGCTATAATGGGACCTTGTTTTTTATTTGTTTTGTTTTGTTTTGTTTTGAGACAAGGTCTCTCAGTGTAGTCTTGGCCGTTCTGGACTCCCTTTGTAGACCAAGCTGGCCTTGAACTCACAGCGATCCGCCTGCCTCTGCCTCCGAGTGCTGGGATTAAAGGCGTGCGCCACCATGCCCGGTTGGGACCTTGTTTTTTAAAAAACCAAACCAGAACACTCCTTCAAGCCAAGTGATCTGATTTCTTTTGTTTGTCGGTTTTTTCAAGCCAAGGTTTCTCTGTGTAGTCCTGGCTGTCCTGGAACACTGTTTGTAGACCAAGCTTGCCTCAAACTCACACAGATCCTCTGCCTCTCAAGCGCTGAGATTAAATGTTCTTTGGAGCCTGGTATGGTGGCGCACGCCTTTAAACCCTGCATGTAAGAGGCAGAGGAAGGTAGATGTCTGTAAGTTTGAGGCCATCCTGGTCTACAGAGTGAGTTCCTGAATAGCCAGGACTACACAGAGAAACCCTGTCTTAAAAAAACCAAACCAAACCAAACCAACCAACCAACCAACCACCTCCAAACCAAAAACCAACCAACCGAACAAACAAAAATGTTCTTCAGAAACTCAAGTTATTTTCTAATAAACTATACATACTTCCGGAGTAGAATGCTGGCTGCAGAGTGGGGTCACCTGCTGGCACTGCTCTTGCGGAGGACGTGAGTTTGGTTCTCAGCACTCACACCAGGAAGCTCACAACTGCCTGTACTTTCAGTGCCAAGAGATTCAACACTCCTTTCTGGCCTCTGCAGCACCGGTACACATGTAGCATTCACTCACACAGACACACAAATAAAAATAAATCTTTGAAAAGCAGAAATGTTACTGGTGAGATGGCTCAGTGAGTGAAGGCCTTTGCTGCTAAGCTTGACAGTGTGAGTTTGACACCAGGAATTCACACTGTAGGAGACCCAATGCCCCAAGTTGTCCTGATTTTCACATATACACTGTGATTGTCCCCACACCCCAACACACACACAAAATTTAAAAATATAAGTAAAAATATTCTTTTTATTCAGTGACACTGGGAGTAATTTTTTTTTAACTAAATTAACATCCAGAACAGACATTAAAGTCAATCCAACCTTGAACAATGGAGTCTCAATTGATGATTCTAAATCTGAGGACTTCAATTACAAATAATTCAACAACACTAAGTGGGACCTTATTTTAGTAACTGTGCAAGTGCCAGAGGAAGGCACAGAACATTTGTGGGTTACACGTATGCATGTGGATACCAGAGGAGAACCTCAGTGTCCCTCCTTGTTTCTGAGACAGGGTCTCTTACTGGAATTTGAGATCACCAATTAGGCTAAGTTTGCTGAGCAGGGATCCCACCCTCACCCCATCCCTGTCCCCCAGGGACCAGTATGTCTCTGCCTCCCCAGAGCTGGGACTCCGTGTGCTAGGATTACAAGTGCTGTGCCATGCCACATCTGCTTTTTACGTGACTTTTTATACTAATGCACTCATGGCTTAGGAAAGGAAACCCCCAAGAGCAGTTGGCACACCTGTAATCTCAGTAGTTTGGAAGCAACAGAGAAGTAGGAATGGAACTCTGGGCCTCATGGTTGAGCTCTGAGCACTTGGCTCTCGGAAGCGCCAAAGTCCTTGGCAATCAAAGACAGCACTAGGAAAAGCGGAATGTTAAACACACAAGGCTACCTTTTCAAGGGAAAAGATGTAGAACCTATTTCCCACCCAGAAAGCTGGGACTGGAGGTGGCTAATAGGCACTCTCAATCTGTGGGTCATGACCCCATTGGGGGTTGAATGACTCTTTCATGGGGCCACATATCAGATACTTACTTTATGATTCATAACAGTAGTATAATAACAGTTATGAAGTAACAACAGAAATAATTTTATGGCTGGAGGGGGTTCATTACGAATGAGGAGCTCTATTAAAGGGTGGCATCATCAGGAAGGTTGAGAACCCAGGCCATACCAAACTCCCACAAGCCGAACCAGACAATCTCTGCGCTATCTGTAAGTCAGAGACCACAGCAGATCCTCCGCTAGGCCCTGAAGATAACATGTACAGCCTATCTATAGAACCCATCTTCATGGAAGAAATGATGTGTACTTTGAGAAGGGTTTCAATGTAGTTATGCCTCCTTGTACAGACAGGATTGTGTTACACCAGGAAATGTTTTTCCAAATTGTACTATACTAAATATGCCTAAAATAAGTTGCCTAGTATCATCTGGAAGTCTGACAACACCGGTTACTGAGTCCTGTTGAACTGGATTTTCTTCTTACCTCACTAGGATCACTACTTGGCCGGCCCTGGTGTTTGCAGAGACCCTCTACACTTTATTATCACCCCAGCCTACCATATGTTTTTGGTTGTAAGCCTGAACCTTTAACTATTAAGCTATCTCTCCAGCTCCAACATTGCATTTTTGTAGTCATAATGCTTTTGGAATAAAGGACGTAACACAGAGGTATGTAGAACAACTCAAAGAAAGTTGGTGCTGTTATAAACAACTAGGTGATGGTGGATGACGTAGGCAACTTTAAAGAAGTGATAGAAGACAAGATGTTTATAGTGAGACCTGCCTTTAAAAAAGTATATTCTGTAAATTCCTATCTTGAAGCACTCTTCTTGAATGTGTATATAACCATAGAGCGGCGTCTCTCGCTTCCTATACTTTCCAAGATAAACCTTGGCTACGTGATACTTCAAGCCAATCTTAGTTTGGTGTTCCTGATTAAAATAATCTCCCAAGATGCTAGGCAATTATTATTATAGTATCTAAAGGCGTTGACTGTCTCTAACTACACTGCGAAGCTTTCTCCTAACAGGTCAAGGGTGAAGGTCTAAAATGGGAAGTTGGAGTTGAAGGTGCAGCTCAGTAGGTACATGGCTTGCACGGCTAGCCAAGGCCTGGGTTTGCTCTCCAGCATCAGCACACGGGGGACAGCTGTAGGAGGACCAGAGGCTCTAAACTATCCTCTGTTAAGTTTGAGGAATAGTGGGACAACATGAGACGTAGACTCAAAAAGTAAAAATACACTGGAGGTCACCGTCAAATAAGACTGTTTCAAGTACTGGGTCTGAATGAAAAGTAAGCTTAGAAGCCGCAGTGGTGGCGCACGCCTTTAATCCCAGTACTCAGGAGGCAGAGGCAGGCGGATCGCTGTGAGTTCGAGGCCAGCCTGGTCTACAAAGTGAGTCCAGGACAGCCAAGGCTACACAGAGAGACCTTGTCTCGAAAAACTTAAAAAAAAAAAGAAAAGTAAGCTTGGGGATTAACGTTTTGCAGTATTGAAATACAGCATACGTTGGTACAATGATCAAAAAAGGACGAGCAAATAAATAAAACAGTGCTTTCAGTAGGCTGTTCTTTGCTACAAAAGAATAGTTTTATCCACTAACTAGATCTAATCTTTCCTGGATTCTAATTTGTGGCTTTTCATTTTTACCATTAACGGTTTAAAGAAAGTCTTTTTTTCCCTCCCCATTCCCTGATATTATTATTTAATGGTCTATTTTACCATTTATAAAATAAATGTACTAAGTACACGTGGATTTTTTTTTTTTTAACCTTGAGGATAACTCTACAGCTTAAAAACCTTTCTTGCAAAGAGCTTTTCAAGGTAGTAACCGTCTGCTCGAGTAACTGAACAAAGGTTCTAGAAGCCCGTCTAAAGTCAGCACGGGAATCACAAAAAAATCTAAAGTTGGTTCTCGGGCATCCAATCCTAAAACCAATTCTGATGACTAGGCATCAATCAGGTGTGCAGCGGTCCAGAGCTGCCTAGCGACCCGGTGCCTAGCCCCGGCCCGCCCTGGTACCCAAAGATCAAAGAAGCGCCGGGCTCTAGCCATGACTGCTTACGGGTAGTTCTCATCCAGTGGAGCAGAGCCGGGACTTCTGCCGGAGCGGTAGTACTGAGCAGCTGAAGCACAGCTTGCCGAGCGGAGTCAAAGTCCATGGCGCAGCCAGCAAACCGGCCGGGAGCAGTCCTCACGGAGCACGCGCAGCCAGACACGCTCCCGCCGCGACCCCGCCCCCCACGGGACCTCCACTCTGGAAGGCTGACACGCTAAGCCCCGCCCCCTCGGGGGATCCCGCCCCCTCTCGGCGGCAGAGGGCGCAAGCGTCGCCCCCTGGCGGAGACCTCCGGCACGCTTTTTTTTCTTAAGGTGCCTCTTCGAGAGTCCTGACGTTTCCGCGACATTGCACCCGGAGAGAGCCTGCTTCGCCGCTGGCTTGCCGCCCCAGTGACGTAGAGGTAGAACACTAAGGTCAAAGGTCAGCTCAAGCAAAGAAACACCCTCTTAAACCCATAGCGGAGGCGAGCCTCAGAAACGCGGCTTTGTGCCCCGGAAGCGGAAGTGTGTTTTCTTCACGAAGGGCAGGACTACGCTGAGTGATGACGTCTCATTGGGGCGGAAGGTTCGGTGGCAGTCGTCGCTATTCCAGCTGGTGGGAGTTGGCTTCACGGTGCTGGGCTCTGAGCCCCTAGTTTTGTGTAGCTGGGAAGTTGGGCCGCGGGGGTCGTCCCTGTCCTTCTGCTTCCAGTGTTCCTGGGTTTCCTTCTGCGGCGTGGGGGGCCTCGCCAAGGACTCGCCGGCCCTGTGGGGCCACGGCTTGAGTGGTGCCTTTTGCGGTGAGTGTGGGGTTTTTCATTGCTCGGCGCTACTGAGAAGGTAGAGACGGGCAGCCGAACCCCCTAATTAGGACGAGACCCTTCTGCGGGAGTCTTCCCCCGTCGCCAATGGCTGTGGTCGCCGAGGCGGAGGTGCACCGACGCTTTTATCTTTTGCCCTCCATCGCAAGGTTTACGAAAGGATGCGCTGTGACCCTTTTTAGTTTGTCTTCAGATTTACCCGAGCCGCGTAAGAAGCGAGCATTTGTAGACCCGACTTACGGAAAGGCTTTCCTGAACAAGAGTTTAGATGAAGCTATTTGCTCGAAGCCTTTTGTGACGGATACCAGATTTTATGTTCCTATCTTTTAGTGCTTAGCGTTTTGTTCTTTATGTGGTAGAACAAATAAGAACTTTCAGTTCAGTGGCAGTGATAAGAGATACTGACTTGACGCTACCCACTATGCGTTAAAAATAAATAACTTTCTTATATCAGCTTTTCTGTTGCCAGCGTTCGTTTAGTTGTTAGATAGGCATTTGAACAAAATGTTTCCAGGCCTTTCTTTTTGTTTTTTGTTTAACTTGTAGGGGTAAAGTAACAAAAGGACACAAGCTCCAATATAGAGCTACTAGCAGTACAGTGGAGAAAAAGTCCATAAGTGAATAATGAGAAACTCTAATTAGGCATAAATAGGTATGGGACAGTGAAGAAAGTTAATGTGCCCCTTAAGAGATTTGTCTGAGTTATTTGCTGTTAAAAGTCTAGCCTCAATTTCCTAATAGGCTTATGAAGACGGAAGGAGGGTTAGGTAGTATATTTAGTACAGTACTTATAACATACTAGTAATGGTGCGAAGAGGAGGGAGACGTTTCCCTCAAACCTCAGCTTTTTAATATGACATTAGTATTTTCTGATTTAATAAATAATGACTATTATACAAGGAGTACTCCTGTAACTGTCTGCACCTGCTACTGGAATGGTCGCTTTTCTTTTCGAGATAGGCTTTTTTTCTGTGTGCCTCTGCAGGCAGAGAGGATCAGTTAAAAACTACAGCCTCTTGGGATATTATTAGTCTTGGTTGATTCGCTCTTTCATTTGCCCCTCATTGCTAGAATCCATAATCTTCCATAGACTCACCTTAAGATTTATCATCCCCATGTGTTGATTCCACACATCCTTCTCATTTGCCAACCATTTCCATGCATTTTTCTCTAACCTTCATTCTGATAGTTGACTCCATAGGTTCAAAGTAAACACACTGCTTTCATCTCCCATTGTCCACTAAAACATGTGATATGTCTGTGGAAGCAGCAATGTGTTTTGAGTTTTGACCCTTATTTGTTGAGTGTATTATGTGTTCAATTTTTAAAAAAGACAAAGCCACATGGGCCTAGCTACTTTGTAGGGAGGGAAGGGAAATTTGAGCACAGGAATTGGAGGTGAGCCTGGGCATCACTATCAGCGTAGCCTCCCTAAATATTGCAACAGAGTAGCGTAGTACAAGGACCACTTATGTAGACATTCTACTTAAGTTGCGGACTATTACAAGTAGCTAAGAGTCTTGAATTTTTTCTGTATTGACTTTTTTTTTCCTTTTGGTTTTTCAGGACAGGGTGTCTTCTTTTTGTAGTCTTGGCTGTTTTTTTTTTTTTAAATATTTTATTTTTAGTTTTAATCTATGTGCACTGGTGTGAAAGTGTCAGATCTTGGAGTTACAGACAGTTGTGAGCTGTCATATGGGTGCTGGGAATTGAACCCGGGTCCTTTGGAAGAGCAGGCAGTGCTCTTAACCACTGAGCCATCTCTCCAGCCCCAGTCTTGGCTGTTTTTGACTCACTTTGTAGACCAGGCTGGCCTCGAACTCATAGAGATCTGCCCACCTTTGCCTCCTAGAGTGCGTGTATTGATTTTTCTGACTTTCAAATTAGCTTTCCATTTATTGGTTAATGGTATCATTACACATCAGGCTATTTAAACTAGAGACATTGAAATACTTTTTTGTCTTGTTCCTTTTCTTTTTATAACCATTTGGCCTTTTGGTCCTGAAGACTGTCTCATGTGTATTTTGTTGTTGTTGTTCAGGAGTACATTTCTTCCAAACTTTTGAATTACGTTTGTAGTATTTGTAGATTTCTTTTTTAAGATTTATTCGTTTATTTATTATTGTGTATACAGTGCTCTGCCTCCATCTATACCTGAGTGCCAGAAGAGGGCATCAGATCTCATTATAGATGGCTGTGAGCCACCATGTGGGTGCTGGGAATTGAACTCAGGACCTTTGGAAGAGCAAGCAGTGCTCTTAACCTCTGAGCCATCTCTCCAGCCTGTTTGTAGACTTCTAACTCTTGGATTTTTCATCATTTGATGCTTTTCTTTCTTCTTCATTCCACCCTCCCTTGATTTTTTGAGACAGGGTTTCTCTGTGTAACAAGCTCTGGCTGTCCTGGAACTTGCTGTGTAGACCAGGCTGGCCTCAAACTCATATCAGTCTGCCTACTTCTGCTTCCCAAGTGCTAGGATTAAAGGCGTGTGCCACCACTGTCTGGTACATTTGCTGTTGTTTCTAAAGAGGTATTATTATATTCTATATTTTCAGGTATGTATGTGTATGTGTATATATACAGTTTTTGTTTTCCTTTTTGAGACAGGATCTTACTGTGTTGCCTTGGCTGATCTTGGGCATGATCTCAAATGCTCCTTCCTCAACTTCCTGAGTAAAAAAGTACACATACGGTGCTCTGCCTGAGGTATTTTGAAAGTTGAGGGCAGGTTTTCCTTCCTTTCATTTGCGGACACTGCTGAGTGTGCAGTGATCACTAGACCTGGCTTTTTCGCTTGTCTAATCAGAGCTTAGGTAAGATTTCTCCAGAACGTTGCATTATTTTTTTCCCCAATGTTAACTGTCCCTGGGGATTCTGACTGAGGATTTACTTTTGAGCCGATAGGCATTGTATACATGTAACTAATGGAACACTGCTTGAACTTGTCCCTTCTCTCTGCTTTTCCATTTCCTCCCTCAATGTTCTTTTCAGTTTCAAAAGCAATTGTTTCCAAGGAGTATGTGTGTGTTCGTTCATTTTTCCTCTTGGCAATATTTTCTGTAAAGATTCTTTTTATGATTGACCTGACAGCCAAAGAGTATCTTAAGAAAGTATTCCTCATAGGTTTTTTTTGTTTTTGTTTTTGTTTTCAAGATAGGGTTTCTCTGTGTCAGGTTTTTTTTCTTTCTTCTTCTTCCCTCCTGCCCTCTCTCCCTTCCTTCCTTCCTTTCTTTCTTCCTTCCTGGGCTAGAATCTGCTGTGTAGACCATGCTGGCCTCAGATCACAGAAGCCCTGGAGTCTCTTCCTTCTAAGTGCTTAAGTAAAAGATGTGCACTACTACACCCACCCTCTTGGTTTTTCAGTTACTGTTTTTTTTTTTTTTTTTTTTTTTTGGTTTTTTTGAGACAGGGTTTCTCTGTGTAGCCTTGGCTGTCCTGGACTCACTTTGTAGACCAGGCTGGCCTCGAACTCACAGCGATCCACCTGCCTCTGCCTCCCTTGTGCTGGGATTAAAGGCGTGCACCACCACGCCCGGCCAGTTACTGTTCTTTTTGTTTATTGGTTATAGTGTTGGGGAGGGAGGAAGGTGTATCTATGTGTGTGTGTATGTATGTGTTTGACCATGTGAACATGTGTGTGCAAGTCTAAGGAAGAGGCCAGAGTAGACAGTTGTATGTCTTCTTCCAGCCCTCTCTGCCTAACCCCTTGATTGAGACAGGCTCTTTTTTCCCCTTCTTTTCACTGTAAAATCTTTTTAAAATTATTATTTTTGAGATTATAGTTACAGCATTTCCCTCTTCTCTTTCTTCCCAACAAACTACACACACACACACACACACACACACACACACACACACACACACACTCCTATATACTCCTGCTCACTTTCAAATGCATGGCCTCTTTTTCATTAATTATTGTTACATATATATGCTTAGCATATATTCTTAAATACATAAATATACCCTGTATAGTTATAGATATTACTTGTATGTAAGTTTTCAGGCCTGACTATTTAGTATCAGATAACCAGGTGGTGTACTCCCATGAGGAAGACTGTTTCTCCTGCTCTTAACATTTCTTAGTTGCCTGTAGTTCCTTGGGTAAAGTGAAGCCATCTGAAGAGCTGTTGGTTATTGCCAGGATATTTGCGCCATTATTGCAACCTTGGTGCCATTGTGTCATCCCAGTTGTTGCTGTGGATTAAAGCCGTCATAGCTGGGTAGGACTCTTGGTTGCTTCCTGCCTGTGTGTGTGTGTGTGTGTGTGTGTGTGTGTGTGTGTTTGTGTGTTTGAGGCAGGGCTTCTCTGCGTAGCCTTGGCTGTCCTAGATTAGCTTTATAGGCCAGGCTGGCCTCAAACTCACAGAGATCCACCTGCCTCTGCCTCCTACGTGCTGGGATTAAAGGTGTGTGCCACCACCGCCCGGACTTTTTTTGGTTTTGTTTTTTGAGACTTGGTGTAGCCTTGACTGACCAGGACTTGGATCTTTTACTAAATCTAAAGCCCACTATTTTGGTTAGATGGCTGGCTGGTGAGCCTCCTGGATCTAGCCCTTGGTGTTGGGGTACGCACATCACAGCTTTTTATAGTGGGTGCTGGGAATTAAAACTCAGATCCTCATGTTTGCACAGCAAGTGCTCTTAGGCATTGAGCCATTTCCCCAGGCACTCAATTAGATTTAAAATTGTATTAATTTTCAGGGCAAGCATGGATTTATTAAGAAAAAGAGGAAACCTCCTGAGGATGGGAGGGGCTACAAGGGAGGAAAGTCCTTCTCTTTTAAAGTAAGCCTGTTCTATAGCCAGGTGGGCCTCAAACTCATGATCTTTCTGCCTCAGTAGGATATGCACTACCATGCCTAGCCTAATGGACGTTTTCCTCTACCTTTTCTTGCATTAGACTATGAGTGGAGTCTGGAGAGATAGTTCAGTTGGTAAAGTGAGGGCTTGAATCTAAATCATTTTCTCGGATTTTAAAACTCTTGGTAAAAATATAGCCAAGAATTGAGAATGATGCAGACCTTGTATTAATGTTTATGCCCAGCTAGGTAAAGGCGTGAGCGTTGTTCTAAGTTCCAGGCCATTCTGGTCTAGATAGTGGGTTCCAGGCCAGCCAAGACCATATAGTGAGATTCTAGGGGCTGGAGAGATGGCTCAGCGGTTAAGAGCACTGACTGCTCTTCCAAAAGGCCCAGGTTCAATTCCCAGCACCCATATGGCAGCTCACAACTGTCTGTAACTCTAAGATCTGACACCCTCACAGACATACATGCAGGCAAAACACTAATGCACATAAAAATAAATAATAAATTTTAGTGAATTCTGTCTCAAAAAACCAAAAGAAGAATTTATGGTGGCATGAAATTATCAAGAGGCTTTGTCTGTGTTAATCTAATGTTAATTAATTGATTAGGAATGAAAATGTTTTTATGCTGGCACAATTAATGGAGCACATAGTAGGTATTTAATGAATAGATGAATGAGTACAAATGACACCTACCTGAACTCCTACTTTACATACTAATAGCATATGTTCTGTATTTCACAAAGAAGCACCTTGGAAAATAATTCTCTTCTTGGCATAAAAAGTAATACTCAAGCTAAGCAGTGGTGGTGTCTGAGTTAGGTTTTATTGCTGTGAAGAGACACCATGACAGTGGCAACTCTTTTTTGTTTGTTTGTTTTTTGTTTTTTGAGACAGGGTCTCTCTGTGTTAGCCTTGGCTGTCCTGGACTCACTGTGTAGAGTGCTGGGGTTAAAGGTGTGCCCCACCACTCCCTGTAACCTTGGCAATTCTTTTAAAGGAATCATTTAATTGGGCCTGGCTTACAGAGGCCTAGCCATTATTGTCATGGCGGGAAGCATGATGGTGTGCAGGCAGACATGGTGCTGGAGAGGGAGCTGAGAGCTCTACATCTTTATTTGCAGGCAGCAGAAGGAGACTGTTACTGGGTGTGACTTGAGCATGTATGAGAGCTCAAAGCCAGACTCCACAGTAACACACTTCATCTAACAAGAAAACACCTATTAATGTCACTCTAGATGGGCCAAGCATTTAAATACATGAGGCTGTGGGGGCCATACCTATTCAAACCACCACAGGTAGTACACACCTTTAATCCCAGCACTTGGGAGGTGGAGGCTGGTGGATCTCTGTGAGTTTGAGACAAGCCTAGTCTACAGAGTGAGTCCAGGACAGTCAGGGCCACACAGTGAAATTCTGTCTTGAAAAAAAACAAAACAAAACAAAACTCTTAAGTATGCACTCAGCATGCATGCATGCATGCATGCATGCATACATACATACATACAGGCATAACCTCAGACATAAAAGTAATAGTCATTGCCAGGTGTGGTGGTACATACCAGTAATCCCAACATTTAGGAGTTAGGTCAGGAGTTCAAGGCCTTCTTTGGGGGCATAATGGGCTCTAGACCAACCATGGATTCATTAAAGGCTTCCTCAAAAGAGCCAGCCAAACAAACGAGTGAACAAACATAAAAAATCATGTGTTGTGATGGCATCTATAGTCCAAAACTCAGCCCCCACTGTAATCATTTTATCAACTGAGTCATCTCCCAGCCTGAAATATGATTCCCATACCGCACAGTTTTATACAATTTGAAGGCTTTTGATGAATCTACAGCATTATGTAGCCATCGTCATAATCAATTTTAGAACCTTTCCACTACCCTGTGATGAAACAGCATACCCACTAGCAGTCAGGTTATTTCCTGAGTTCTGAGCAGCTGCTCACCTGCACTGCATCTGTACATGAGCCTGCTATGGATGTTTTGTAAGTGAATGATCGTATCCGGCCTTTTGTCATTGGTGTCACTCCCCATGCATAATGTGTTCAAGATTTGTCCATGTTGTAGTATATGGCTCCACCACATTTTACTTAGCCGTTCATCAGTTGGTGGATATTTGGGTGGTTTCTGTTCTTAGCTATTTTTA
>OU015742.1:150551696-150600805 GCA_907169655.1 Acomys percivali
ATCTTGCTTTCTCTTGGATAAATATGTTATAGTAGAATTTCTGGGTCATAAGGGAGCTGTGCCTCGCACCTCCTTTGGTTTTTCAAGACATACTGTCTCTACATAGCCCTAGCTGTCCTTGAGCTTAGAGATCTGAGAGCTTCTGCATCCCAAGTGGCATTAAATGCTGCACCAACACGCCTGCCTTAAAAAAATGGTTATTTTATTTTTGGGCAGTGGCTCACAACATGTGATTGGTTTAGAACTCTCTAGTAGCTTAGGCTGGCCTAGAATTCATGATTCTTCTTAAGTCTAGATTTTTAGAAAGAAAAAAAAATATATTGGTTTTTTGAGACAGGGTTTTTTCTCTGTATAGCCTTGGCTGTCCTGGACCTTGTAGACTAGGCTGGCCTTGAACTCACAGAGATCTGCCTGCCTCTGCCTCCCCTAGTGCTGGGATGTGCCACCGCGCCCAGCACCTAGATTATTTTTTAAGAATTAACTGGTATAATTTAAAATGAAAGGTGATCTATGATGTCATCTTAACAGGCTCATTGTGTCACAGACAGGACTGTATCACCCTTGGTAACAGTGATAAAATAGAAACATCTCACTTCCATGGAAAGTAATTATGTCATTGATTTAGCATTTTGGATATTGGATAAGAAATAAATCTTAAGCTGGACGTGGTGGTGCAAGCCTTTAATCCCAGCACTCGGGAGGCAGAGGCAGGTGGATCGCTGTGAGTTCGAGGCCAGCCTGGTCTACAAAGTGAGTCCTACACAGAGAAACTCTGTCTTGAAAAACCAAAAAGAAAGAAAGAAAGAAATCAATCTTGAAATTTTGAATCTTTCCCATGAAGTAGTTGCTTTTTGAGGTTAAGCAACCATGTAACTTTAAAACAAAATAGCCTTTGCTGAAGGTAAACAGACATTTCTCATTTTCATCATATCAGCAGTAATTAAAAATTTTTAACTTAATTTTAAGTATTTTTTGGAGACAGGGTCTCACTGTGTCACCCTGGCTGACCTCTAATGCACAGAACTCTCTCTACCTCTGTCTCCTGTGTGCTGAATTTAAAGGTTTGCGCCATCACGTCCAGCTTCAATTTTTTAAATTGTTTTTAAAATTTAGACAGTGTTTCACTATGTAGACCTGACTGGCCCAGAACTCACTATGTAGACAGGGCTGGCTTGGAACTCACAGAGATCTCCCTCCTCTGTTTCCCAAGTGCTGGGTAAAGGTGTGTATCAACCTACCTGGAAATAATTATTTTTAACTTCTAAGTAACTAAGTACTCAGCCTGAGATAGCTCTTTGTGCAGGTGTGGGCAGGTGTTCAGAAAAGGTTTCTCTGTAACCTTGACTGTCCTGGATGCACTTTGTAGACCAGGCTGGCCTTGAACTCATAAGTGATCTGTCTATGTCTCCCCAATAGGTGGGTGCCACTGCTCCCAGCTGAGAGAGCTTTTTAAAAAAAAATTAGATTCTAGAGTTCATTTTTCCTTTCCTATGTCTTTTAACTCCCCTAAGCTCAGTCTTCTAAGTCTCTTTGTGGCAAATACCTTTACTATTTTCTTACTGTTTTCCTTTAACTTTTGTTTCTTATGTTTATGGGATTTTTTTTTCTATGTGTATACCTGGTGCCAGAAGATACCAGAAGAAGGAACCAGATTCCCCAGAACTTGAGGTATGAGCCCTTGTGAACTGTGCTGTGAGCTGCCATGCTGGTGCTGGGACTGGAACCTGGGTCCTCCAGAAGAGCAGTCAGTGCTCTTATCTACTGAGCCATATATTTTTTTTTGTTTTGTTTTTTGTTTTTGTTTTTCGAGACAGGGTTTCTCTGTGTAGCTTTGACTGTCCTGGACTCACTTTATAGACCAGGCTGGCCTTGAACTCACAGAGATCCGCCTACCTCTGCCTCCCAAGTGCTGGGATTAAAGGCGTGTGCCACCACCGCCCAGCTTGAGCCATATTTTTTTAAATGAACTTTTATTATTTAATTTATGTATATCAATGTTTGCCATTGTGTGCGTATCTGTTGGGGGGACACAAGAGGATGTCTGATTCCCTTGGAACTGGCTTTACAGGCAGTTGTGAGCTGCTTTAAGTAGGTACTGGGAATTGAACTCAAGTCCTCTGGAAGAGTAAGTTTAACTGCTGAACCATCTCTCCAGCCCCTGTCTGTCTGTCTTTCTTTCTTTCTTTCTTTCTTTCTTTCTTTCTTTACTTATTTATTTTTGAGACTGGGTCTCTGTCCACCTCTGGTTACTCTGGAGCACTCTATATAGATCAGGCTGGCCTTGAACTCACAGATTCTCTGCCTCCCAAGTGCTGGGATTAAAGACATGTGCCACTATGCCCAGCTTCTGTTTTTCTTAATTTTAGTATTTTATATACTCTGCAAAATAGGATCAAGTCTGGATAATCCCAAAAGCACTGCCAGAATAATTTTTAAAAAAGATTTCTTTATTAAGTATCAGGACCTTTGGAAGAGCAAGCAGTGCTCTTAACTTCTGAGCCATCTCTTCAGACCCCAAAACAGTTGTTTTAAGCACTTAACTTTTGGCCAATACTGTTTATATTAGACAGTTGCTATTTCTTAAATCTGGTTTTCAAAGCTTTTATTCCCATGTCTGCATTTCTGCTTATTCCATTTCATGTTTCTCAAATTCCCTTTCACCTTCTTTTCCACTTACCTAAAACTGTTACTTCAGAACCACATTTTGATAAAGCCTATTTAGTTTTGCCTAATTTTGTTTTTTATTCTTTTTTTTTTTTTTATGGAAATCAATAGTTGACTATGGCCCCTTATTATTAGGTTTGCTTCACTAGTCATGTGTCAGCATTCTCCAAAGAAACAAGACAATTTCTTTATTATTATTATTGTTGTTGTTGTTATTAGAGTGTGTGCGTGCGTGTGTAGAGGAAGTATTTATTGTAAGAATTGGCTTAGGCAGTTATGGAGGCTGACAAGCCTGAAGTTCTGCAAGACTTGTTGGCAAGTGGGAGGGTTGATGCTGTAGTTGCAGTCCAAAGGCTAACATGACACACTGAAGACCAGAGACAAGGAGCTGATTTTCCTTTTTTGTAGTTAGGCAAGAGTGCTCTGCTTTGGGTATTTATTGTGTTCTTCTTTCATGTGCCTTGCCTTACCAACTAGTAAATAAAGCATTTGTGTACAGGTAGTACTAAGGATATATATTTACTGTCTGTGAATTCTATCATCCTTACACACAGTGTATCTGTATACTTTTATAAAGCTATGCCTTTTTTTTGTTTTTGTTTTAGACTATCTCATGTAACTCAGGCTGGCCTCCACAGCTCCCCTGCTCTCAAGTGCTAAGACTACAGTAGTGTATTCCCATGTGTAGAACAGGTTGCCTTCAAACTCATAATGATCTGTGTTCTTCTGGACCCAAGTGCTGGGTTTAAAGGTGTGTGCCACCATGCCCAGCCTTGAAGGGATGCCATTTATGTGGAATGATTCAGTGGGTGACTGTCATGTAGTTAATGGCTCAGCAGTTGATTTGTTTTGTGCTGGAAAAGTTAAGTGAATTAAGGTAAGTTTTCCTTATCTTTTCTGCTTAAGAGTCAGATTCAAAATAGCACGGAGTTCTATAATGTGGGAGTTAAGTACCATTTCTAGAGAATTCACTTCTCTCTTTCTCCTTTCCCCCCCACCCCCCTCTTTTGGTTTTTCGAGACAGGGTTCCTCTGTGTAGTCTTGGTTGGCCTCGACTCACTTTGTAGACCAGGCTGGCCTCGAACTCACAGAGATCCAGTCAGCCTCTGCCTCCCGAGTGCTGGGATTACAGACATGTGCCACCACCCCCAGCTCTTTCTCTTTATTTACAAGTGGACATGATGCATCAATCAGTTACCCATGTTCGTGAACATGTGCCAAAAAGAGAACAAACTTAGCTTAAGATCATATTTTCATTTCCTTAACAGATATTATTTAACATTTTAAATCTCATGATTTATGTTTAGGATTCTCTAATTAGATATTTAAATGAAAGGTGTCATAATGAAATTTATCTTTTGGAAATGAATGCATTAAAGTTGTAGGTCAAGGTGCTAGAAGCTGAAATGACAGTGTCCAAACATTGGAATACTTTAATTGGAATTTAAATATTGTTTTTCTTTGGTTAAGAGTTAATGAGAAGCCGGGCGTGGTGGCGCACGCCTTTAATCCCAGCACTCGGGAGGCAGAGGCAGGCAGATCGCTGTGAGTTCGAGGCCAGCCTGGTCTACAAAGTGAGTCCAGGACAGCCAAGATAACACAGAGAGACCCTGTCTCGAAAAAAAAAAAAAAAAAAAAAAAAACAAAAAAAAAAAAAAAAAAAGAGTTAATGAGAAATGGTTTTCAATTAGTTTTTTTTTTTTTCTCCTAGAGTTCTCATAAGTATATCTTAAGACCTTCAAGATGGTTCTAGCAGATCTTGGAAGAAAAATAACATCAGCATTACGCTCATTGAGCAATGCCACCATTATCAATGAAGAGGTATGAAAATACAGTGTGAGATACATTTGCTTGTACATTGTTCCTGGGATGAGAGAGTGGGACTGGATGTCTCTTTAGACTTGTGATTTAATTTGATGTAGAATACACTGTAACAGTAGGGAGTGATTTTTATTGAAAAATCAACTACTGTGTTGATGTTATTTTTATAAAACTGTTTGTTTCACTTAGCTTATTTCTTAACCCATCTATCACATAAATAATTGATACCAGGCTCCACAACACAATCAGAGCAGTTTAAGTCTGACCTTAACCCTCAGTATTATTTTGTCTTACTCCCAGCAAACATTCCAGCAATACTTGCCCGTTATAGCTTTCCTCAGCTCCAGCTCCTTCCTCCTGATCTTACTTGGACCTCTCCCTGTGGCTGAATCCCCTGGCTTCCTCCCCTAGCCTGTCCTCCACTGACTGTAAGCTGCTTTATTGACATATCAGGGGGACAATTGGGGAACAGAGTTTGCACAACATTTAGACAATACATTCTCAGAACAAAGTTTGCATGCATACATAGGGAATACAGAAATCAGCATTTAAACTACACAATTTTATGCCTGCACTGTGTCATTTTGCCTTTTTAACTTAATTCTTTTTAAAAATATGTACGTGTGTGTGTGTGTGTATCAGGTTATGTGTGTAGCAATGCTGATGCCCACAGGAGCCAGAAGAGGTTAGGTCTCTGGAGCTCGAGGTATAGGGGGTTGTGAGCTGCAAGAAATCAAACCCAGGTCCTTCAGAAGAACAGCAAGTGGTCTTACCCACTGAGCCATCGCTCCTTCCATTATTTCATCTTACTAGTTATTAGATAGAACTTTAAAAGTCCCTCAAACTACCTTTAGTTTAATTAAAAAACAAACCAAGCAAACAAACAAAACCCAAAACAAAACAATGTAGCTTTTAAATGCTTGAATCTGGAAATGTAGTTTGCTATTCTGTCTCCACAGATCTAAAATTTCATGGTCCTTCCTTCTCCTTGGGCAACATGTGCTTACTTGTTTATTTTTTTCCTGTATCTTCCATGTAGCATTCCTTATATAAAAGATTAGCATTTTTGCGTAGTGGAGTGGCATGTACTATAGGGATAATTAATACTTGGTTGTGTAAAACTAAATGCTATGCCTTATTTTGACAATGATTGCATATTTAATAGTATTTTCTCTTCAAAGGTAATTGAAAAATTTTTCTCACCTCCATTAGTGTGACATTGCTATATATTAAGCTACTGCAGTATATAAAACCTAGTCAACCATTGTTTTTATGTCGCTGAAGTAAAACACTGATCATATTTCAATTTTATCTATTTTCAGGTATTAAATGCTATGCTAAAAGAAGTATGTACAGCATTATTGGAAGCAGATGTTAATATTAAACTAGTGAAGCAACTAAGAGAAAATGTTAAGTAAGTTGAATTAATTCTGTAAAAACAAGAGAAACTAAGTTTGGATTACTGGGGTTGAGGCCTAACTAGGAAAGCTTGCTTTATTGTGAGATACTCCTACCCAGCACGGGAACGATAGAGAACTGGTATTAGAAAACTGCCTGTGGGACAAGGTGTAATGGCTCGTGCCTGGGAGGCTGAGGCAAGAGGGGTGCCAAAGTGAGTTCAAGGCCAGCCTTAGTTATCTGTGAGGGTTAAGTCAGCCTTAGCTAAAAGATTTAGATGGAAGAAAGAAGACAGGAGAAAGATAGAAAGACTATATATTTCCATAGTGTGGTTCAGTGAACAAACCAAGAATGGCTTCATTTCATTGTAAGTTTTCTCCTATCCTGCTTCTTTATTTGGGTGGGTTCAGTCATTTCTTAATGTGATACCATCCTAATGTAAACCCTTTCTAACAATTCAATTCTTTATGAAATTGTGGTAAAGTTACATGAATCAACCTTCATGATTGAAGAGTTATAGGCTCTTTTGTTCTCCATTTTAGTTTCTCTGATCATGTTTGAAGAAGTCTTGTGTGCGTTTGTTACTGTATCCATTAGGAGAGGACATGGACAGAGCATCTAGAACCACAGGGGCACCACCAATAGTGTTCCTTCTTTTTTGCATTCATCATCTGGGAAAAAATAGAGAACTACTAGCATTTAGAACTAGAAAGTCAGTCAGTGAGTTCTCTGTGTATAAAATTTACAAGATACAAAAAAATGAAACTAATACTTTAATTACAGACAGAGAAATTATATTTATGCATTGAACTAAAAGCCTTGAAAAACTAACCAAAGTCTTACATCTAGTATTTAGTGGTATAAATCTTTGTGGTATAAGCTTATAAGTCTGTAACAATTATATGAATGTTAAGTAACATGAATAATTGAATACTCTTATAGTCTGTGGGATAGAAGTACTTTTAGATTACCCTAACTGACTTTTCTCCTTCTTACCCCAATTGTCACCATTGGGAAGGTCTGCGATTGATCTTGAAGAGATGGCATCTGGTCTGAACAAAAGAAAAATGATTCAGCATGCTGTATTCAAAGAACTTGTAAAGGTAAAAGTGTGTCAAGATTATGATTCTACCAACCCAGTGCTTTTGAATCCCTTTTAATATATTTTATGGACAGTTCATCTGTATTTAAATATAAATTTGAGCTAGCAAGATGCTTCTCTGGTGAAGGTGTCTGCTGTTCAGACTGACAGCCTGAAGTCAATCCTGGAGCCTATGTGATGGAAGAGAGAGCTGACTCCTGTAGTTGTTCCCTGACGTTCATGTATGTGTCATGGGACATGAGCACAAACACACACACACAGGAAAAAAATGTTAAGAAAAAAAAAATAGCCAGGCAGTGGTGGTGCACTCTTTTAATCCTGGCATGCAGGAGGCAGAGGCAGGTGGATCTCTGTGAGTCTGAGGCCAGCCAAGCTGCATAGTGAGATACTATCTCAAAAACAGAAACACAAGCTAGACATGGTGGCACATGCCTTTAATTCCATCACCCAGGGAGGCTGAGGCAGGTGGATCACTGTGAGTTCAAGGCCAGCCTGATCTACAGATCAAGTCCAGGAGAGCCAAGGTTATATAGAGAAACCCTGTCCTGAAAAACAAAGAAAGAAAAAACAATACAACTTCTCCCAACCAAAAACAAAAAGACAGTAACACTAACTAAACTATATTAGTGGCTGTAGATTTTACTAGCAAACAGTTAAAATGCCAACTCTCACTTAAGGAAGTCCTTGATCAAACAGTAGATACTATCAGTTGTATTAAATTGTGACTGTTGACTATGCATGTGTCTTTTTAAGGTTCTGTGGATGAAATGGGAAGTATAGATAAAGTTCTGTCTGTACTGTACTCTCAAGTTTCAAAATCCTCTTAGCATATCTGTGACTTCAGTTACAAGCTGAATATTATTTTACATAAATGAGCAATAAGCACATAAGCTGCTTATTCTGACCTGGATTTAATTTGGCAGAATTTTTTTCCTAAATAAAGTGAACCTGTCACTTGAAGGAAAATAACTGACAATACTGTAGCTGATAAAATGTTAAAAATTTTATGTGGAAATATATGAACTAGGGAACCCTGGTTTGAGTCTCCAACACCACACACAAAAAAAGGAAAAATTGCATCTCGAGTTTGATAAAATCCTGATTTTTTTTTTTCTGCTGAAATCAGTACTGACTTTAAGATTTTTAATGATTAGTAAAATGAGTAATAATATAAATTTACATAACTCAGTAAACCAGTGATTTAAGTTTTTAAATGTATGGTGTTAGAGAATCATGTACTAGGATAATACCTATGCTAAGTATAGAGTAGTGTCTCAGTTTCAGTACAGCAGACTTAAGGTTTATATGACTTCAAATTATGTATTGCAGCTAACCCATTACAAATGAGTGTGTTTATAAAGGATATTTTATACCAAAAGGTTGGACATGTTCATAGTTTAGGAGGAAGAGAAGATAGATTTATAAAATGTTTGGTAATAATAGCTGAGTTATTCTGCCATGAGGTGTACAGAATGGAGTTTAATGTAGGGCAGCCTTTCCATACTGAAAAGATAGGAGGAAGGGAACTGGCCCTGTTTTGAGACAGATTTTGCCTATTTTAAAAGTTTTCCCAAAGTTGTGCACATGCTTGGAAAAGGGAGAAGAAAGTGTGTTATGGTTTGTTTTCCCTGTCTCTTTACCAGTCTTTCCCTGAAACTCATATGTAATAACTCGTGTGTAATACCTTGATGATACTGTCTAGGAGCAGTGTGGCCGACTTCCTCATACGGGCTGTAGAACCACATATTCTTTCTTGCAGCTCTTCAGCTCTTTTTTTTTTTTTTTTTCCCCGAGACAGGGTTTCTCTGTGTAGCCTTGGCTGTCCTTGGCTGTCCTGGACCCGCTTTGTAGACCAGGCTGGCCTCGAACTCACAGCTATCCACCTGCCTCTGCCTCCCGAGTGCTGGGATTATAGGCGTGCGCCACCACGCCCGGCTTCAGCTCTGCTTTTGAAGTACAAAGGTAGTAAGTGAGCTGACGTAGCTGTGTCCACTAAAGGGTTATTTACACCAGGTTGGCAGTTCACCCCTGTAATTGTAGCCCTCAAGAGCTGCAGCAGGAGTTGTAGGGCAACTTGGGCTATATAGTGAGCTCCAAACCAGCCTAGGTTACAGAATGAGATTTGTATGAGCATCATGATGATGATAATAATAATACATAATAAATTTACTTAGATTGTAAGCCTCTGGGTTAGAATATTAACAATGATTATGAATTTATTGTCATGTGCAGGTAAATGTTTCAGGCTCCAAATAGACTCAAAATTGAATTAAGCTGGTGAACACACTTTTAGGATTCTTTTGTTTGTTTGTTTTTGTTTTTTGAGACAGGGTTTCTCTGTGTAGACTTGGCTGTCCTGGACTCGCCTTGTAGACCAGGCTGGCTTTGAACTCACAGCAGTCCACCTGCCTCTGCCTCCCCTGTGCTGGATTTAAAGGCGTGCACCACCACTCCTGGCCTAGGATTCTTTATACTTGGCAAACATGGTAGTACATGCTTGTAATCCAGGCTTTCAAGAGATAGAAGGATCAGGAGTTTTTGGTTAGCCTCAGCTACATAATGAGTCTACGGCTAGCTTGGGTAACCTGAGACTCTAAAAAGGCAGGACACCCGGGAGGCAGGGGCAAGTGGATCACTGTGAATTCAAGGCTAGCCTGGTCTACAAGGTGAGTCCAAGACAGCCAAGGCTACACAGAGAAGCCCTGTCTTGAGAAACCAGAATTAATAATTGAATTAGATATCTTTGTGTGCCATTTATCATTTTGCTTCATATAATCATTTGTCAAATTGAGCGTACATAGCAATGTCGAAGTCTCTAGACACATAGTAATTGAGCACTTGTAATGTATCTAGGCTAAATTGTAAGGTTATTTAAATAGGAAATTTAATTTGAACACCTAATTTAAATGAAAAAAAGGAGAAGGTGATATAACATAAATGGTAGAGTACCTGCCTTGCTGTGTGAGGCTCTGGGTTCTATCCGTACTATCAAACCACCTTTTTGTTTTGTTTTGTTTAGTCATTTCTCTGTGTAACAGAGCCCTGGACTCGTTTTGTAGACCAGGCTGTCCTAGAACTCACAGAGATCTGCCTGTCTCTGTCTCCTAAGAGCTGGGATTAAAGGCATGCAATAGTATGCCTGACCTGAAACCAATTTTTAATTTATTTAAATTTTTTCTTTTTTTAACCTAAAGGAAAGACAAACTTAAAAAGTATACGCTGGTTGGATTTGAAGACTTGGTATTTGAGAAAAGAAACATAAAATATCTCACTATATAGATTGCATGCTGAAATGATAATATTTGAGTAAACATAAATGGATATAATCTAAATAATAAAATATTTTACATAGATTCAACTTTTTATATTTTATGAGAAATTTTTAAAATTACATTTATGTATTTGTGTGTCTGGCAAGTATGTGCCATGGTTAGCAACTTGAGAGAGTTAGCTGTTTTCCTCCTCTATGTGGGTCCTGGGGATTGAACTCAGGTTGTCAAATTTGATAAATCACTTTTTCTTAAGATGGCCTGAGTACAATGTTAACCCTGCAATATTTTATAAAAATTCTTAAATTTAACCCTGCATGAAGGGAGCTGGTAGTGTTGCCTCAGAATGTTGGGATTGTGGTGGCTTCAGTAAATTGAAAAGGTCTTTAGCTTGGCATTCATAATTTAAATGCTGTAGGGACAGGGGTTTTTGAATGTCACATGTTAGTCTGACATTTTTATTTTGGACATACAGCTTGTAGACCCTGGAGTTAAAGCATGGACACCAACTAAAGGAAAGCAGAATGTGATCATGTTTGTGGGGTTGCAAGGGAGTGGAAAAACGACAACGTGTTCAAAGGTAAATGCTAAAAAGTCACACGGAGCATGTACTTATATAAGTAAAGTTTTATTTTAAAGCCAAGCTGTAGACTGTTGTTTTACAGTTTTGTTACTTGGTGTGGTTTTTTTTTTTTTCTGCTTTTGTAATATTTTGTAGGAAAGATGGTAGAACCCCATAGTCTCCTATGACATTTATCAGGATGTTAGACTTCCTAGCCAGGTGTGGCGATACCAGCTTGTAGTGCCGGACACATCTGGAGGTGATAGGATCAAGAATTGAAGATCATCTTGTATCATAGTGAGTTTGAGGTCAGCCTTAGCTATATGAAACCATCCCTAAAAACAAACAATGAAAAACAATGTTAATTCTGCCTTATTTTGAAAAAGAAAAAACAATTCCTGTTCTCAAAGAGAGTAAGTATGGCCAGATGCCATGGAAAAAGAGCAGATGGCCCTTGATGTGTTAAGGCCACCTGTCCTGTAGTTACTTCCAGGCCAGCCAGGGATACAGGGTGAAAAAGAGGGGATTGTAGGAGGGAGAGCTGTTATGCACACAATGATTTTTTTTTTTAATTGAAGGAAACAAAGGTACTTTACTTTCTTTTTATGTACATTGGTGTTTTGACTGCATATATGTGTGAGGGTGTGGTATCCCCTGGAACTGGAGTTCCAGATAGTTGTGACCTGCCATGTGGGTGCTGGGAATTGAACCGAGGTCCTCTGGTAGAGCAGCCACTGCTCTTAACTGCTGAGCTATCTCTCCAGCCAGGTGGAAGTGGTGCACGCCTTTAACCCCAGCAGTTGGGAGGTAGAGGCAGGTGGATCTCTGTGAGTTTAAGGCCCGCCTGGTCTACAGAGAGATTCCAGGACAGCCATGGCTGCACAGAGAAACCCTGTCTCAAAAATATGTATTCATCTGGCCCGTTTTTTCTATAATTGGGCTCCCTAACTTAGTTGCTAGGTTTGCTTTGTTTTTTTAATTTCCTTCACAAGCTGTAGTCATGTTACAGTTTAAGGACAGGGGTAATAATTATTATTAAAGGATGGTATGAGTTAGTTGTTTTAGCCTAATATCAGAACATTTTTAACAGTGACCATTGCTGCATCTTACATTCATTGAATGAGAATCAGAATTTTAAATCTTTTTTTAAAAAAATATTTACTATGTATATAGCATTCAGCCTGCATGTGTGTCTGCAGGCCAAAAGAGGGCACCAGATCTCATTATAGGTGGTTGTGAGCCACCATATGGTTGCTGGGAGTTGAACTCATGACCTCTGGAAGAGCAGTCAGTGCCATAATCTCTAATCCACGTCTCCAGCCCCGAATTTACTATGCCTCAAAATATTTTATATTACACTCAAGAGAATTATGAACATTTTATTTTACTCCTTGGATAAATAAGATTAAACAAAATAAGTTATATATAAAATGACTTTTTATGTTTTCTGATACTTTATTTTGAATCTTCCTTTTACAGTTAGCATATTATTACCAGAGAAAAGGTTGGAAGACCTGTTTGATATGTGCAGATACATTCAGAGCAGGTAGTGTGTTGACATTTAAAATTTGTTTTCTGTAATTTTTATTGCCACATTTGAGGCTTCATCAACTCTTTATCTCTTAGGAGCTTTTGACCAGCTAAAGCAGAATGCCACCAAAGCAAGAATTCCATTCTATGGAAGGTAGGTTCCCGTTTGTTTTGGTTTGTTGAGACTCAGGTCTCATGTTTAGTTCAGTCTGACCCTGAAAACTCTAGTAGTCCAGGCTGCCCTCCAACCTGTGATCCTTTTGTCTCGGTCTTGTGAGTGCTGCCAACACCAGGTGTGTACCACCACATTTGGCTCACATCCCCGCCCTTTTTTTTTTAAAGATAGCCAAAGCATTCCTCACGCATGTTAGGGAATATGTTCTTGAAATTCTTTATCATTTAAAAGTATATAGCAGGGGCCAGACAGCCTGAGTTTAACCCACAGAAACATGGCGGAAGGAGAGAAACAACTTTGTAAGGTTACTCTTTTACCTCTAGATGTGTACTGTGGCATGCATGCATGTACGTATATATGTACGTACATACGCACACACACCTACAAATAAGTATTTATTTATTTATTGGAGTTCTTGAGACAGGGTTTCTCTGTGTAGCCTTACCTGTCCTGGACTCACAGTGATCTGAATGCCTCTGTCCCCCACGCCCCTCCAGTGCTGGGATTAAAGGTGTGTGCCACCAATGAAGTATATGTTGACATACCTAGTTAGCATTTTTATGCTGTTTTATTATCAACTACCATACATGTGTTTACAGAAAGATAGTTTACTTTAAATTAAATAATTATTTGACAGCTGTCTTAGTTAGGGTTACTGTTGCTGTGATGAAACAGCATGACCAAAAACAACATGGGGAGGAAACGTTTGCCTGGCTTTCACTTCCACATCATAATTCATCATCATTGAAGGAAATCAAGGCAGGAGCTCAAACATGGCAGGAGCCTGGGGAGGCTGGAGCTGATGGAGAGGCCATAGAGGGTGTTGCTCATTGGGTTGCTCCACATGGCTTGCTCAGCCTTCCATGGTGCCAGAGATGGCACCATTACAACCGGATCTTAGGGAGGCATTTTTTTCAATTGAGGTTCCTTCCTTCTAGATAATTCTAGCTTGTGTCAAGTTGACATAAGACTAGCCAACACAACACAACTGCTTTGTATCTTGAGTCTTACCATAATGATTTATGGATGCATAATTTTGTTAAAACCCGTCAACTGGAACTGGACATGTAGCTTATGGATAGAGTACTTGCCTATGGCATACAAGGCCCTGAGCTTAATACCTAGTTCCACCAAAACAAAACAAAGCAAAAACCAAAACAAATCTCTCCTGACAAACAAACAAACAAACAAAAACCCTCATTAAAATGAATACAGTGGGGACTGATGAGATAGCTCATCAGGTAAAGGCATTGTCACCAAGACTGGCAACCTGAGTTCAATCCCCAGGAACTTGACGTTGGAAAGAGAATCTACACTTTGCCCTATGACTCCACAGGTGCAGCATGGTTATTCATGCTTAGAGAATACACATATGGAAGAATAGGTAAATAAGTAGATGCATATAATATTTTTGATTGTGAGTCTAGCTTTTCTCCAGCCCATATATGCATATTAAAAAAAAACTAATACAATGGCATACTTTATTATATCATTTGTTAGAAAGGGCAGTTTAATTTTAGAATGATAATTACCGCAACCTTTTATGAAGCCTCCTATTTGTATATATGTAGTTGTTGCCATTTTCTATGAAGATCTTTAATCCTGTTTTCTTATGAATTTTAGTTGTATAGCTATAATCTTAGTTCATAAGACACTGAGAGGGGATTATCATAAGTTCGTGACTACCCAGAGCTACATAGCTGGTACCAAGTTAGCCAGGGCTGTGTAGTGAGACATTATCTCAAAAAATAATTGATTGATTGGTTGATTAAATAATATATAATAATGTTAGTAACTGTCATTTTAATTTTATTTTCTATATATTACTGTTTTGCCTGCCCAGTGTCCTGGAGGATAGAAGAGGGCGTTGCCTCCCTTAGAACTGGAGTTGAACATGGCTGTGAGCTGAGATTTGGGTCCTGGGAATTGAATCCAGGACCTCTAGAAGAGCAGCCAGTGTTCTTAATTGCTCTGCCATCCCCCCATACTCCCCTTTTTTTTTTCTTAAGAGACATACTTAGGAGCTGGAGAGATGGCTCAGAGGTTAAGAGCACTGACTGCTCTTTCAAAGGTCTTGAGTTGAGTTCCTAGCAACCACATGGTAGCTAACAACCATCTATAACGAGATCTGGTACTCTTTTCTGGTATATAAGCAGAATACTGTATACATCATAAATAAGTAAATCTTTTTAAAAAGAGAGAGAGAGAAGTACTTATTTTGGCTCATCTCTGTTTTTAATACTAACATACCAGAAAAACTGCTAATGTCCAACATTGGTATACATAGTAAATGATGATGTCATCTGATGTGATGTTGGGATGCTGTATAATCTAAAAGTTTGTTTCATGGAAGCATTCTCCCCCCCCCCCCCCCACTACAGGGTTTCTCTGTGTAATAGCTCTGGTTGTCCTGGACTTGCTTTGTAGACTAGGCTGGCCTTGAACTCACAGTGATCCACCTGCCTCTGCCTCCCAAGTGCTGGGATTACAGGTATGCACCACCACGCCTGGCTCTTGGGAGCATTTAATAATCTCATAAAATGATTTTTTTTTTAGGTTGTTAAATGGAAGAGCAGGTATAATTTACTTTGTAAAGAAGATATTAAAAAGTGTTTACGGAAATAACTCAAAAAAAACTGCAGTAGTTATGCAGTCTTGTATAGGAGAAATTCAGTCGTTCCTCATGATGCCAAAGAAATGGTTTTCTGTATTTATTACTTGCTAGTAATTTCTTCTAAATTGAAACTGTAATATTTTCAGTTTTTCAGAGTAGATTAAAAGTAAACCGAAAATTTCCAAGTAAATAATATTTGTATGTTTTCCCATTGTGGGCTTGTTAAATTGCTTGTTTATGTTAAATAGCTATACAGAAATGGATCCTGTCATCATTGCTTCTGAAGGAGTGGAGAAATTCAAAAACGAAAATTTTGAAATTATTATTGTTGATACAAGTGGTCGTCACAAACAAGAAGACTCTCTGTTTGAGGAAATGCTTCAAGTTTCTAATGCTATAGTAAGTAGCTTTCTGTGGAATACCACTTTAAGGACTTCAGTCAATTTATCTGTGAAACCTGATTGAGTTTGTAGTGAATATAAATTGCTCCTTGCCTGAAAGACAGCTGCTAAATAATTTGTTTTTGTTTGGGGGATCTATCCCTGTATGGTAAGGACTTAATGCCATCATTTTTAGTCTTCATTATAGAAACAAAAAAGAAAAATTAAGAATTATCTGTATTTGTTGGTCTTTCCCTTATTACTTAATTAAGTTCAGTAGAAATAATAATTTTGAAGATTTTTTTAAATGAAGCATTAATATTGTCATTTAATGTCTCCTTTAAAGCTCCTAAAAGATGGAGCTAGATGTAGTAGCACACACCTTTTATTCTAGTAGTTGGGCAGATCTCTGAGTTCAAGGCCAGCCTGGTCTATATATCTAGCTCTAGGCCACTTGAGCCTACTTGGTGAGACTCTGTGTTGTTCATTGTTCTGTTGCTGTGGAAAAGAGAACATGACCAACTTTTACAAAAAAAACATTTAATGGGTCTTGCTTACGCTTTGAAAGGTTTAGTCCTTTATCATGGGGGTGGGGGCGGGGAGCATGGTGGCACACAGGCAGACAGGGTGCATGAGAAGTAAGTAGATCTCCATCTGAAGGCAGCAGGAGAAGACAGAGAGCGTCTGCGCCTGGCTTAGGCTTTGGAAACCTCAAAGCCCAGCCTCAGTGATACACTTCCTCCAACAAGGCTACATCTATTCCAACCCAGCCACACCTCCTAATCCTTCTCAAGTAGTACCACTCCCTAATTATTAAGCATTCAAATGTAGGAGGGCTTGGGAGTATTTTTATTCAAACTACCACATCTCATCTTAACAATCAAAACAAAAATAAAATTATGATGTAAATAATGTAGGAGTAAGAAGCAGCTTAACACCTGTTGCATACATTAGAAACTCATGCTTGGCTATTAGGATATCGTCAGTAGTTCTTTGGTTAGTGAGTTTTAGTACTACTGTTATTTTAACCAATGTGAGCAGATCTAAGGGAAATAGCCTCAGTATGTTACTGATTCTGTTTTCATAATACATTCTTCTGCCTTGTACTTTTTCCGATTTACTTTTATTGTTCCTTTGTGTCATTCTTAAAGGTCTTGCATAACTTTTTCCTTCTCCCCTCTTCTTGTCCTTCCTCCTTCCTTTCTGGGTTTTTTTTTTGTTTTTTTTTTTTGTTTGTTTGTTTGTTTTTTTGGTTTTTCGAGACAGGGTTTCTCTGTGTAGCCTTGGCTATCCTGGACTCACTTTGTAAACCAGGCTGGCCTCGAACTCACAGCAATCTGCCTGCCTCTGCCTCCCATGTGCTGGGATTAAAGGCGTGGGCCACCACACCCAGCTTTCTTTCTTTTTTTTGAAACAAGGTTTCTCTTTATAGCCTTTGCTGTTTTAAAACATGCTCTGTAGGCCTCAAACTCAGAAATCAGCCTGTCTCTTTCTCCTGAGTGCTAGAGTTAAACACAGCTGCCACCGCCTCCCTACAGCTTTCTTCTTTATTCAGGCCTCAGTTCAAAATAGTTTCCAAACAGGCTACCATATTTTCTTCTATATATCATGGGCACCAAGTTTTCCTTATTTATCTCTTTGTCAAGATCTATATGCCACCTAATGCATGGTGCTCCCTCAGACCATATTTATTGATTAAATATATGTGTACTAAGCATTCTATACATGTTCATGGTGACCTTTTTTGTAACACTAGTAAAAATGTGTCTTTTTAATTTACTCTTTCTAGCAACCTGATAACATTGTTTATGTGATGGATGCATCCATTGGACAGGCGTGTGAGGCCCAGGCAAAGGCCTTTAAAGATAAAGTAGATGTGGCTTCAGTAATAGTGACAAAACTTGACGGTCATGCAAAAGGAGGTGGTGCTCTCAGTGCGTGAGTATCAGTTGAAGCTTCACTGTTGTTACTGTTGCTAAATCCTTTGTTCTGTAAATCATTTGTTCTATGTCTTGGGATTGTGTGTGTGTGTGTGTGTGTGTGTGTGTGTGTATTTATGAGTTTCTTACTCTTTTTTTGAAACATTCTAGTAATGGAACTGTTAGGCTCCATAAAAGAGATTTAGGTAGAAACAGAATTTTGGAATCTCTTTGGTATAGTTCCAAGCAGTGAAAAGAAACTTGAGTTTTATACATTCTGTCTATTGTCTTTGAAAAATCTGCTGGATATTTTCTTTTTTGAGGTTATATTTTACTTTTTTTCTGTGTAGAGTTGCTGCCACAAAAAGTCCAATTATTTTCATTGGTACAGGGGAACATATAGATGACTTTGAACCTTTCAAAACACAACCTTTCATCAGCAAACTTCTTGGTAAGTACAGTATGGAACTACAGAGCAGCCTTTGAGGTACTATGGATCTTAGAATAAATTAAGGCTTTAGTCCTGTCCTTACTAACTAGCTTTAGAAGGTCATTTCCTTCTGTGATTTACCCTTCCAACTTCAGTTTCACTTTTCATTAAGTGCTGGGGATCAAAACCAGGGCCTTGTGTGTGTGCTCCTGAGCTGCGTCTCCAGCCCTCTAACCTCTTACTTGCTGTGGTTAACATGGAAACATGCATAGTAGATGGAGAGTTTTGGAAGAGTTTGAGCACATAATATAGACATAAGTAGTTATTGTAATAGAAGTTGTAATGATAGTAAAACCTTTTGTATGTCTGAAAGTGGCATAGTTAGGGCCCGGAATTAGGAGGCTAGCCCTGGGCTGTCATCCCTAATTTATATCTTTGCTGCCATTTAACCTTCTTAGCTTTAGTTTTTTTCACATAAAGTGCAGTAAGAGTACTTAACCAGCAATGCAAAACTATTAACATGTGTCAGTGTTTTTTGTATGATATAAAAGTGAGCATATTGTTAGCTGTTAACTTTTCTCTTTGGTGTTTTTTAGGTATGGGTGACATTGAAGGACTGATCGATAAAGTCAACGAGTTGAAACTGGATGATAATGAGGCACTTATAGAGAAGCTGAAGCATGGTATATTTGTAGCAGAAAAGCATTTGATCGCACATGGTTTCTCTCTGTTTTGTTTTTCTTTCTTTTTTTGTGGTGCTGAGGATTGAACCCAGGGCTTTGTGCATGCTAGGCAAGTGCTTTCTTGCTAGTCTGCCTCCCAACCCATTGGTGTTCTGAGTGTCTTCCTGTGTGGCTCAGGCCGGCGTTAGACTTTTGATCCTCGTGCTTCTACTGGGTCATAGTCATGCACTATCATCTTTTCCCTTGATTTTTCTTTTCTTTTTAAAAAATATCCAGGTGGTTGTGACACATATCTTTAATTCCAGTGCTTGGGAGCAGAGACAGGCAGATCTCCATGAGTTCAGGGCCAGCCTGGTCTACGACATGAGTCCAGGACAGCCAGGCTGTTACATAGAGAAACCCTGTCTCCAAAAACAAAACACAAACAAAATGTATGTAGGGAGGGAGTAGCATATGTGTCACCACACTCATGTAGAAGTCAGAACGCAACTGTGTAGATGAAGTTTGTTCTCTTTCTCCCCTTGGAGAAAGTTCCAAGGATTGAACTTGAGTCATTGGACTTGCAAGACAAGCACCTTTCCCCACTGAACCATCTTCCCAGCCCACCTTTTTGATAAAGTTACTGTTAGTTTGTTGGAAATGATACTATAATTAGGGCCAATTTTAATAATTTTTAAAAGCTGGCCATAGTGGCATATGCCTTTAATCTCTTTGAGTTCAAGGCTAGCCTGGTCTATAAAGTGAGTTTCAGGCTTTCCAGGGTTACATGCTGAGCCTCTGTCTCAAAAAAAAAAAAAAAAAATCAAATACTTGTTTTAGATTATTTATTTGCAAATCATTCTTGGGCACCTGATCAGCTACTGAATTACTGTTATGTTATTACTAAATTAGCTGAAAGTTAAAATAGAAGCTTTTATTTTGTTCTTGAAACAAAAACAGATGAAAAGTCAGAATATACAGTGTCTTGCCTTCTGGGTTTGTCTTGAATACATTTTCTCTTGCTTTTGCCTTTCAAGTACTGGGGTTACAGGATATACCATTCACACTTGGCCGTTTTTTAGTGTTGTTGTTGTTTTTTTTAATTAATTAAAAATAATTTTTACATGTACATTTATATTATTACACCTATATAAAATACATACAGCAAAAAGAACCACAGAACATTCAGGAATTACATTCATGTTACATTCGTAGTGTTTTGGCTGTTTGTACTTGGCAACCTTGAAGAAAACATTTTCCTATCTCAGTGAGTCTAAAATTCTGAATGTAGATCAATATCTATCATATCTCATCTCTATCAACTTAAAACATCTATCTAGACCCAAAAACATCTTAACCCCTAAACAAGTAGGCTTAATTGTGAAATTCAATATTTGGTCTTCAACCCCATCAGAGACTTGAGAAGGAGTAAAACTAATTACTTGATTAAACAGGAAGTGTGTGTTAGCAGCTTCCAAATTTAATAATAATAATTTAAAAAAATGACAGAGACAGTTTGCTGCCTGAATAGTTACCCATAGTTCTCTAAAACGTTGGAGCATCATCTTCAGCCTTCTGGCCCACTGTATCTGACAGACATATTTGTGAACCAGGAACTGTTGAGGACTTGCTGACTGTCTTGGCAGAGTTTGGCCATCGACTCTGCCTTCATCCAAATTTGCCAAGTTTTAGGCAGAATTCTGTCAGTGGTTGGAACGAGGACATTTTGCCCAGGGGCTGGTTTGTCATGTTTGAAGCCATCTCCATGAGGAGGTTCGAGAGGAGGTCTTACAATATAGCTCTAGCTGGCCTAGGACTCACTATGTAGATAGGCTAGCCTCAGTTTGTGGCAGTTCTCTTACCTCTTGAGTTCTGGGGTTACAAGGATGCACCACTATGCCTGACCTATGGAATATATCTTTTTAATTTTCTTCCTCCCAATGATATGTGTATATAATAAACTGTATAAAAAGAAATTTTTTCTGAGACAGGGTTTCTCTGTGTAGCCCTGATTGTCTTGGACTTGTTTTGTATACCAGGCTGGGCTCAAACTCAGAGATCCTCCTGCCTCTGCCTCCCTGAGTGCTGGAATCAAAGGCGTGTGCCACCATACCTGACCATAAAAAGAAATGTAAAAGAATGAGATTAAGAACATACAGGCCCTTTCTTCATGTCATATGAGTGAAAGACCACTTCTGTATCTGTGTTCAGCTTTATCTATAAAAAAGTGATACTACTACTGTGGTTGTGACTGTCACATAACAAGATACACAGAAATACCTAGCACATCATGAACACTTAACATGGTGATAGTGATCATCCTGGCTTTACTTGGGTCTTTTTGTTTATTCCTGTGTTGTGTTTTATTCTGCCTTTTCCCCTCTTTCTTGCTCATTTTGCCAGGTACTCCTTTGTTTACTTCTCAAATATAACTTTTGTATTTATCTAATTTACAAATATTTCCTAGACTCCCTGAATTCTTTTCATTTGATCTGCTGTTGTTATTTTTAATACTTTATTTAATTTCATGTACATTGGTGTAAGGATGTCAAATCACCTAGAACTGGAATTATAGACAGTTACGAGCTACCATGTGGGTGCTGGAAATTGAACTCAGGGCCTTTGGAAGAGCAGTCAGTGCTCTTAACCATTGAGCCATCTCTCCAGCCCCCCCCCCCCTTTTTTTTTTTTTTTTTGGTTTTTTCAAGACAGGGTTTCTCTGTGTAGCCCTGGCTGTCCTGGACCCGCTTTGTAGACCAGGCTGGCCTTGAACTCACATCGATCCACCTGCCTCTGCCTCCCGAGTGCTGGGATTATAGGTGTGCGCCACCACGCCCGGCCACCCCCCCTTTTTTTAAAGTGTGGATTCTATGTAGCCCAGTGTCTTCGTTCCTTTTTTATTGCCCTGAAGAGACCATGCCTAAGGCAACTTACAAAAGAAAATATTGGGGGCTTACTTACAATTTCAGAGAGTGAGTCCATGACCACCATGGTGGGAAGCATGGCAGCATGCAAGCAGGCATGATACTGGAGCAGAAGCTGAGAGCTTACATAGGAATCACAGCTTGGGCTTTTGAAACCTCAAAGCTCTTTCCAGTGATACCTCTCCAAGAAGGCCACACTTTGTAAGCAATCCTTAACAGCCCACCAGCTGGGAACCAGACGCTCAGATATATGAGCCTATAGTGACCGTTATCATTCAAACCACCACATCAGGACTGTCCTGGAGCTTGGGATCCTTTTGCCTCAAGCCTCTAGAATGATGGAGTTATAGGTGTGTGCCACTATGCCTGGCTGATCCATCACACTAAAATCCTCCAACAGCTTCCCATTGTCCTTAAAGTGCACGTGAACGATCCCGTTCTCTAGTCTAGTTTCCATCTTCTACACAAGGCTTTGACACTGCTATGCTTAGCACTCCGCCAGCCTGCTGACTTTGAGTTTCTCAAGTGTAAGTTGCTCACACCGTTCGCTAGTCCCTCTGTTATATATATATCTTGTCTTTATCTTACCTGTGGACAAGTACTTAATTCATACACTCGATCTCTTCTAACATGCCCTACCTGATTCCTAGATGTAAAGTAGAAGCCTCTGATGCACTTTCCTTTGTATTCTGTAGTTAATTGTTGTCATTCATTGTTCATTTGATGCTTGCCTTTCCCATTCGAAGGTAAGGTTCATAGCTGTGTTCATCTTTCATCTTCATAGTACCTTACTCAGTATTTGACACATAGGTCCATGGTAAATACGGTTCAGTGTAGAGGAATTTTAATTCAGAATGTGGTTGCTCTGGCAAGAAATCACATCCAAAGACTTTATTTTAGGTCTGTGGAATACATAAATGCCTTTAACCCAGGAGATAGAGGCAAGCAGATCTGAGTTCAAGGTTAGCCTGGTACAGAGCAAGTTTCAAGTAAAGAAAAGCTTAGGTATGTGTGGTGGTACACACCTTTAATCCCTAACAATGAAAGTAAAGTTAATTTGCAGAAAGAAGGAAGCATGATGTCTAATTGAGTGGCCGAAAAAGTAATAGATCAAAGACGATCTGACAGAATAGAGCACGCCCAATTCTCTTGAGAAGAGAGAGGAAAAGGTAGCACTAAGAGGCGGTGCAAAGGTGGAGGAGGGTGCAGGGGGGAGGAGGAATGGGAGAGAGAGAAAGAGAGAGAGGGGCCCATTTTACCGGGACAGTAATAGACGGGCTGCAGAGAGAGAATTCAGGTGAAGATGGAATGAACCAGAGAATGAGGAGCCAGAAGATTAGAACACATTGCTGAGTTAAATCCACCACCAGTGGCTCATATCTTTAATTCCAGCTCTTGGGAAGCAGAAGCAGGTGGATCTCTGTGAGTTCGAGGCCAACCTGGTCTACAAAGCCAGTCCAGGTCAGCCAGGGCTACACAGAGAAACCCTGTCTCAAAAAAACAAGCAAAAAACCCCCCCCCCACACACAGATTGCTGAGTTAGTTTGAAGCCAAGCACAACAATTCAGGCCAAGAGAGAAGCCAGATTGATAGTCAGCTAGGAGAGGAGTTTGAGCCAGAACAGCTGAGTTGAAGCCGCCAGCCCAGAGCTCAGTAAGAACAAGTAAGGGTGAGCTTATTAAGCGGTAGGACTCAGAGGCAGAAAATGTTCTAGGCCTAGATTAGATTGTGTGGAGGCTAGAAGCTTCCGGGACTAGGCCTAAGTTAGCAGAAGGAAACAGTAAGCCTCCCAGATAACAACTGAAACAGGCAAATAAAAGTTCCTTTTACAATTCAGTGGCTAAATTTATCCTTCATTGCCTGACTTCTCTGCCTTCTATCATTTTTGTTGTCTTTTGATTTTCTTTTGAGAACAGGGTTTCACAGTATAGTAGGCTGGGCTCAGATCCCCCTGCCTCTGCCTTAGGAGTTCTAGGATTAAAGGCATGTACCAGGCCAGGCCCTTCTGTCTTGAAATAGTGCCTTAGTTTCTCTTCTCTGACTACATAGTCTGCCTAACTGACTTAATTCCTTGCATCTCTGAGGTGTTTTTGTTTTTATTCCTAATATTCTGCTCATTTTGAGCTCAACTAAACTCTGCCTACTTTCCAAATATAATCATTGTTTTTTTGTTCTCCAGTTAACATTTGACAGCGTTACCTGATTTTTTTTTTTTTTAAGTTTCATTTGATTCTGTTGCGTGGATTTTCTGTTTGTTCAGTGGTCACTTATTTTGTTTTATAAAAAAAATTTCAAGTATGTGTGTATGAATGTGTGTATGCCCACATATGTCATGTCATGCATATGTATGGTGCTCAGAAGATAACTTGCAGGACTCTCTTCTCTCATCATTATGTGGGTTTTGGGGATTAAATTCAGCTCCTTAAGCTTGGTGATAAACTCCTTTACCCACCAAGCCACACTTCTTTATGAGTGGCCAAAGTGGATGCTGGAAGCTGAAGACTAATCCTTATTGCAGAACAGCAAACGCTCTTAGTCACTGAACTCTCCAGCCCAGGGTATTTCCCTAATTCTACGGTGTGTCCATTTTCTCCCAATCAGTTTATTTCATACACCACGATTTCTCCCTGAACTTATTATTATTATTCTCATTATCATTATTATTTGTGCGTGTGTGATGTGTGTGTGAGTGAGCATGCTATGGCATCTGTGTATATAGAGAGATCAGAGAACAGCTGAAATCAGTTCTCTCATTCCACCTTTTGTGGTTCCCAAGGATTGAACTCAGGTCATCAGGTTGCATGGCAGGAACCTCTATCCACTGAGCCATCTGATCAGCACCATATAATTTGTTTTTGTTTTAGAGACAGAATCTTACTTTTTAGCCCTGGATGGCTACAAACTGGAATCTTACCTTCTCAGCAGGGTGTGGTGGTGCACGCTTGTAATCCCAGCACTTGGGAGGCAGAGGCAGGTGGATCTCTGAGTTTGAGGCCAGCCTGGCCTATAAAGTGAGTCTAAGACAGCCAAGGCTACACAGAGAGACCTTGTCTCAAAAACTTAACAACAACAAAAAAAGAATCTTATCTTTCAGCTCCTATTACAGATGTGAGCCACTATGCCCGTTAGCATAATGTTTTTATAATCATAAATGAAGTTATGTGTAACTGTACTTTTTTCAGATAGAAACTGTTTATATAGCCCTAGCTCTACTGAAACTCGCTATATAGACCTGGTTGTCCTCAAATTCACAGGATCCAGCTGCTTCTGCTGGGATTAAAGGCATGCTTCATCACTCCTGGCATTATTTGGGTACTGTTTCATCCTGAGTCTGTCCATTTTCCTAACTATGGGTAGCTAAACTACTAGCACATTACAGAGCTTATAAATCATTTTTGTTCTTTTATATTTTTTCCATGTGCATAGGAATTTTGTTTGTTCTATATTCTCTTTAGCTTTTGCTATGTCCAAGCCTTTTAATTGTATCCATTTTGTTAGGCATAGTATGTCTGCCTTGCTTTTAAGTTTCTGTGTGCTTGCATATACCTCTCTAATGTGCTGGAGTAGTAGTAGGCTTCTCTTAGAGCCTGACCATGTGCCTCCTAATCCCTACAGCATTCATCTTGTCTTCCACACAGCAATGTGCAGTGAATGTTTGTTGATTGGATAGTATGCTTCAGGATGAATTCATGTTCAAGGAAAATAGTTTCATTGAATGGAAATGTACATTTTTTACTATATCTGAATTATTTGTGTTGTATTTCAGGTCAGTTTACACTGCGAGACATGTATGAACAGTTTCAGAATATCATGAAAATGGGCCCATTCAGTCAGATCTTGGTTAGTTACCCCTAAATGTTCCTAAAATTTCCTTATATATTTTTGTGTTCATCTTAATTTTTACAAAGACAGCAAGTTTAATGCACTGCAAACAGCAGGCGTGGCTATAACATAAGAGCCACCTGCCATATTAGGGTCAACCAATTTTAAAAAATAGTGGGTTTTGTTACGATGTTTTCATGAGTTTATATAATATGTGTTTTGCTTTTCATTATATTGTTTTGTTTTGTTTTTGGTGTTTTGAGACAGGGTTTCTTTGTGTTCTGTGTAGCCCCCCTGGCTGTCGTGGACGCGATTTGTGGCCAGGCTAGCCTCAAACTCACAGAGATCTGCCTGCCTCTGCTTCCCTGAGTGCTGGGATTACAGATGCGTACTACCACTGCCCAGCCTTTTTTTTTTTTTTTTTTTGTATTTTTAAGACTGTTTTTTTTTTTTTTCTGCATAGCCCTGGCTATCTTGGACTCACTTTTGTAGACCAGGCTGGCCTTGAACTAGCAGAGTTCTGCCTGCCTCTGCCTTCATGAGTAATTTCTAAGAACAGATATATTTGGATTAATCATTTGGGTAAAATGGATCTTTTAAGAATTAGTTTCAAAGCTAGTATTTAAATATTGACATTTTGAGCAATATTAAGTCGTTGATGACTATGCTTAAATCTGTTTTAGGGGATGATTCCAGGTTTTGGAACAGATTTTATGAGCAAAGGAAATGAACAGGAGTCAATGGCAAGGCTCAAGAAACTGATGACCATAATGGATAGTATGAATGATCAAGGTAAGAGATTAGATGGCTTGACTGAGGGGTGGCAATCTGAATATCAGCAAGTTTGAGTTTAATTATTTTCTTGTTGGCAAGATGGAGGAAACTTAGACCAAAAGGTTCTCTTAGATTTGGAGTAACTTGTAAGCTCTGACTTAAGGGCTGTGGTCATTGGGCTTATTCGTCACTGAGAAAAATGTGAAGTGTAACACTTTTTCAAATGAATTCTGAAGAACGAATTGTACATTTTCATTATGTTGCTAGAAATAAATTAGAAAAGTTACAGTCAATTTTGAGAGACTCTTGGGCTTAAAAGAATTAGCTGTTGGCTAGGTGTAGGGGTTCACTCCTTTTTTGGTTTCCTTTGGTTTTTTGTTTTCTGAAACAAGGTTTCTCTATGTATCCTTGACTGTCTTAGACTTGATTTGTAGACTAGCTGGCTTTGAACTCACAAAGATCTGTGTGCCTCTGCCTCCCCAAGTGCTGGGGTTGCAGGTGTATGCCACTGTACCCACCTGAGGTTTACTCTTTTAATCCAGGCATTGGAGAGGGAAAGGCTGGTAGATCTCTTTGATGCCAACCTGGCCTAGATAGCAATTCCAGGCTAGTCAGAGATACATAGTGAGGTCGTATCTACATAATTAGGGGCTGGAGGAATGGCTCAGTGGTTAAGAGCACACAGATGGTGGCTCACAACCATCTATATAACTGTAGTCTCATGGGATCCAATACCCTCTTCTGATACTGCAAATGTATATGCCGACAACACACTTGTATATATAAAGCACATAAATAAATAAATGTAAATTTGTTTATTATTTATAATCAAATAAATTCAATTTTTTATTGTCTCTTCAATACTTATCTTCCAGTATACCTTTCAGGTCTGTAAGGGGAAAATAATTAAACCGATATCATAGACTCCTTTTACTCTGTCATCCTGTTTTATCACATCCTCTGGTTTTATTTAGTCCTTAGTCCAGTTAGCATTCTTTTTTTGTTTTTGTTTTTCAGGGCAGGAAAACAACGAGGTAGCCTTGGTTGTCTTGGACTCACTCTGTAGACCAGGCTGTCCTGGAACTCAAATTTATCTGCCCGCCTCTGCCATTAGCATTCTTAATGCTAAATTTAGGATCTTGTTTTTTGTTTTTGTTTTTTTAATATCTATGTATATTTTATCCTAGGAGTATGTTAGCATATTTTACCTTTTTTAGGTCTTCTACTTCATTACTTGTTCAGTTTGCCTTCTACACTCAGTTGAGAGACAATGAAAATTCTTTGACCTTTGGCTCACTTAGCTATACAATTATGAGAAATCACCCTCCTAACTCTCTTCAAAGTGAGTCAGCTGGGGCTACACAGAGAAACCCTGTCTCCAGAGAGAGAGAGACAGAGAGAGAGAGAGAGAGAGAGAGAGAGAGAGAGAGAGAGAGAGAAAGAAAGAAGGAAGGAAAGAAAAGAAAGGAAGGAAGAAAGAAAGAAAAGAAATTGGTAATACTGATTTTCAAACTTGATCAAAATGGAAAAGGCATAGACACTGGGTGTGGTAGCACACACCTGTAATCCTAGGACTGAGGCAGGAATACCATGAGTGAGCTTGAGGCTAGCCTGGGCTGTGTAGCAAATACGAGGCTAAACAACAGCTGCATAACAACACTTCGTTTCAGAGAAACTAAGAAATAAACAGTCTAGAAAAGGAAAATATCAAGCATAGCCAAAACATCTTGTAATTTCTAGATGAAAGCATCCTTTTTCACTCAGTCACTGAGATATTCTACACCGCTGTCTTCTAGGAAGCTTTTCATTGTACTTCATTCCCACATCTGTAACTGAGGGTTTGTGTCTGTGCAGGAAGACAGGTGACCTGGTCTTGCTGCACTGCTCTTTGTTGCCGTTCTACAGAAATCAGTGTTTATATGGATTTGTTCTGCTTCTAGACTCTGAGTTTCCTATTTCATACATTTGTTCTGTAGGTTTTGTTGTTTTGTTTTTTACTGTGGCTTGTAACTTGTTATGCAGACCAAACTAGCTTCAAACTTAAATGAGATCTCCTGCCTCCTGAGTGCTTTGCCATCACACACCTGGCTTCATTCTATACTTTTGTACTAATTCTGGGAACTGTGCAGTCTTGTGTTCTTTGTGTGTGAATGTCAGTCTGCCTTATGTTAGCCAGTTACTAGAGTTAATAAAACTGAGCCCACTTACCTTTTTATAACAGAAACTGATTTTTCTAAATTATAATTTTATGTATATTGGTGCTTTGCCAGCATGCATGTCTGCACAGTGTGTGTGCTGTGCCTGGGGAGGTCAGAAGGCCCCCCAGATTTCTTGAAACTGGAGTTATGCCATGTACCACCACTGCCCAGGTCCCCTCAACTCCCATTTTTAAAAAAAAAATTACTCAGTTACTTTCTAGCAAGGGGTAGAAGGACTTGGTATACAATGTGAAGGTCAGAGGGCCTTGGGGAGGTTGGTTCTGTCCTGCTCCCATGTGAATTTTAAGGATTGAACTCAGGTTATCAGGCTTGGCAACAAGCACCTGAGCCATCTAGACTGCTTATTAAGGGATGTTAGGAATGTTATAAAGAGAATGTTGGGCTAGGCCATATCATAGTCCTATAATCCTGCCACTCAAGAGGCTAAGACTAGAAGATCACAAGTTTGAGGCCAGCCTGGGATACAATGAAAAAGAAAGTGAGAAGTATTTTCTGTTGTGTGTGTATTCTGATTTTGTTTATTTTGCCTTGTTCTGTTTGTTTGAGGCAGTCACATTATAGAATTCCCCTCCCCCTCTTTTTTTTTTTTTTTTTTTTAAACAGGGTTTACTGTGTAGCCCAGGCTGGCCTAGAACTTGTGATCCTTTTGCCTCAACTTTCTGAATGTGTGTCCACCTCATTCCTTACATTGCGTACAAGTAAAGGCAGAAGAGCTTCACCTTATATTCCGAATGATTGAAAAGCTGGAGGGGACTTCTGAGAACACCACAAAAGCATTAGAATATTACCAGGTGTAATTTCTCCATTATAGGAAATGCCAGAATTTCCCCATTAGAGTCTTCTGCCTTCTACTTGCTTGTAGGGTCTAAGTGTGTGAAGTAAAAGTTAGCAGTTATTTAGGTTAGAATGAAGGTGAGTGCTTCTGTTGTGTGTTTGAAATGTGCCATATTCTTGTGATATGTAGAGGACATAGAAAGAATGGACATGTAGAACACAGAGTGAGAGAGTTTCAGAAATCCTCAGGCTTTTTCTTTTTTTTTCTCCTGTTAAAGCTAGGTCTTACTATGTAGCCCTAGTTGGCCTTCACACTGTGCCACTGTGCCTGTTTGTTCTCAGACTGTTCTGTTTAAATCGTAGATAAAATACACATATGTTTGCTTTATTCTTTTTATCTGAGTGCTATAAATATTTTAAAGATATTTCTACTTAAAAAATTAAATTAGAAGCAAACATAACAAACAGTAACATTTATTAGATGTTTTGTGGTTTGAACATTTATATGTCTTGTTCTGTATACATTTTATAATATACAGACAAAATGAAATATTATATCTGTAAAAAGAAAAAAGCCAGGGAGATGGCTCATGGAGTGAGAACACTTGTTGTGAAGAATTTCAAATCCTCAGAATCCATATGCAGAAACCAGGCATGGGTGTACAATCCTCTAACCCTTCTGCTGTGAGTGGAGACAGGCAGATCCTAGGAGCTTGTTGGCCAGCCAGCCTACTTAAAACGCCAGGCTTCAGGTTCACTGAGAGACCCTATGCCAAACAGAGAAATTTGGAGAGTACACATCTGTACACACATGTACATCATCTCCCCCCCATTCCCACCCTCAATATCTGAGGTTGATAGAGCTCAGTTGGTAGAGTGCTTACCTAATACACAGGAATCCTTCTGTTAGGACCCATTAAACAGGTGTGGTACCAAACACCTGTAATCTCAGCACTCAAGAAACAGAAGCAGCGTGATCGGAAGTTCAGAGTCATCCTCAGCTACATAGAGAATTTGACCCTGCCCTAAAATAAAAATAAATACGGTATCTTTAAAACCCTCTGAAGTTTTGTTTTGTTGGTTTTGTGTGGGTTTTTTGTTTGTTTTTTGTTTTTTGTTTTTGTTTTTAGGGGGGGTGGTTTTTTTGAGATAGTTTCTCTATGTAGCCTTGGCTGTCCTGGACTCACTTTGTAGACCAGGCTGGCCTCGAACTTACAGAGATCAGCCTACCTCTGCCTCCCGAGTGCTGGGATTAAAGGCCTGCGCCACCACACCCTGCCCCTCTTAAGTTTTATATTGCTCATTTGAATTTCCTCTGTGAGTCACTTCTTCCTGTTCAGTCCCAAGTTTTGTCTCAAGTTTTTCATTTGACTTTATTTTTATTTTCTGATAAATACATTTTCATTTTTAGCACTGGAGGTGTAACTCAGAGGCAGAGTATTTGGCTACTGTGGTCATGAATGATAATTTTATATAATGAAATTGTCTTTGTCTGCAGAACTGGACAGTACAGATGGTGCCAAGGTTTTTAGTAAGCAACCAGGCAGAATCCAGAGAGTTGCCCGAGGATCAGGTGTGTCAACAAGAGATGTCCAAGAACTTCTGACACAGTATACCAAGTTTGCACAGATGGTAAAAAAGATGGGAGGCATCAAAGGACTTTTCAAAGGTAAGGGGAGAAAAGCAGTTTATCACTTAAAAAAACAAAGTTAAAGCCAAGTAGTCTCATACTGGAAAACTTGCTGCTGGATTTCATACTGGAGGGGTTGGGCCTTAGCTCCTTGGAAGGGCCTGAAAATATGTGACCATTAACCTAGAAACTATATTAGAAAATGTACTTAGTATCTACTATATTTCTCATTAAAGAGGACAAAACTCATTCCATGATAATACCTAGAATTATCTAGGTATACCTAGAACTGACCCTAATATACAAGCAGACAAGTCTCTCATATATTACATCTCAACTACTGTTTCCCCTCCGCCCCCTCTCTCCCCCTGCCTCCCCTTTCCCCTGGATCCAGCTCCCCTTCTCCACCTCTCAGAAAGGAGCTGGCCTTCCCAGGACATCAACCCTGACAAGCTACAGTAAGACCAGGCTCATATTGTAACATCAAGGCTGAACAAGGCAATCCAGAAGGAGGAAAAGGGTCCCAAAGGCAGGCAAAAGAGTCAGAGTCAGCCCTTGTTCCCACAAGAACACCAAACTACACAGCCATAACATAGATGCAGAGGACTTAGGTCACACTCAACAGGCTTTCTGGTCTCTGTGAGCCCACTTGAGTCCCAGTCAGTTGATTCTGTGGGTTGTGTTCTTGTGTCGAGATCACTCTGGCTTCTCCAATACTTCCTCCCCTTCTTCCACAGACTTCCTTAAGCTCCACCTAATATTTGGCTGTGAAGCTCTGCAGCTGTTGCTGGATGAAGTCTTTCTGATGACAATTATGCATTAAATTATTTTACTATTTTTTTCTTTTTTATTATAAGTTTAACCTCCCTGTTTTTTCATTTATTTATTTATTATTATGCATAGAGTGTTCTGCCTGCATGTATACCTGCAGGTCAGAAGAGGGCATCAGATCACATTATAGATGGCTGTGAGCCACCCTGTGGTTACTGAGAATTGAACTCAGGACCTCTGGAAAAGTAGTCAGTGTTCTTAATCTCTGAGCCATCTCTCCAACCCTGAGACCAGGTTTCTCTGTGTAGCCTTGACTGTCCTGGACTTTCCTTGTATACCAGGCTGGCCTTGAACTCACAGAGATCTGCCTGCCTCTGCCTCCCAAGTGCTGGGATTATAGGTGTACACCACTACCACTAGTTGAACTATTATTTTTTAATACAGTAACTTTTGTTAAAAACTACATAGATGTCCATTTCAATACCACTTGATTATTGAAGGTCTTGTGTTTTCCTGGGATATTTGAGGTGATTGATGTTTCTTTCCTGAGTCAGGGATATATCCAGGCAACCCAGGAGCATCACATGCCCAAGTGGTCCATTTGGTCTTTTGGAGTTCTCTGAGCACACACATGCACAGACAAAACTGTCTCACTGTGTCATTTGGTTCTTTACATGTGGTGGTCCTTCCAGCTTTCCTACCTCATCATAGGCCATAGCAGGGGCTACCTAGATTTGTTGGTTGTAGTATAGTATGCCCCTTGGGCCCTTGGGGAAGAGGAGGGAGCATCTCTGTGTCTGCCTCCTATTTTTGTTAAGCAATTGCTGTTGTATCTGTTAGTATCCACTTAGTGCAATTCTGCTTATAGCGGTTCATCACACTTAAAACTAAAAATTTCTGGGGGGAAAATCATAGTTTTAAGAAAACACTTCTGGCCTTTATTCCCAGTACTCGGGAGGCAGAGGCCTGTGAATCCCTGTGAGTTCGAGGGCCAGCCTGGTCTATATAGTGAGTCCAGGACAGCCAAGGATACACACAGAGAAACCCTGTCTCAAAAAACTAAAAAAAAAAAAAAAAAAAGAAAAGAAAAGACAAAAAAGAAAGAAAGAAAACGCTTCTAGGGGCTGGAGAGATGGTTCAGTAGTTAAGAGCACTGTCTGCTCTTCCAAAAGTCTGTGTTTCAATTCCCAGCAACTACATGGTGGCTGACAACCATCTATACTGAGATCTGGTGCCCTCTTCTGGCGTGTAGGCGAAATACTGTATATATAATAAATAAACCTTAAAAAAACAAACAAACAAACAAAAGAACTTCTAGCTGGGGTGTGGTGTCACACGGCTTTAGTCCCAGTACTTGGAGGCTGAAGCAGATGGATCTCTGTGATTTCGCAGCCAGCCTGGTCTACAAAGTGATTCCAGGACAGCCAAGGCTACACAGAGAAACTCTGTCTTAAAAAACAAAACAAAGCAAAACCAAACAAACAAAAAACAAAAGAAAGAATACACTTCTAGGAGCTGGAGAGATGGTGAAGAGCACTGCTGCTCTTCCAGAAGTCCTGAATTCAATTCCCAGCACAGCTACATGGTGGCTCATAACCATCTATAATGAGATCTTGTATCCCCTTCTGGCATGCAGGCAGATGACTGTATACATAATAAATAAATAAATCTTAAAAAAGAAAGAAAACACTTCTAGCTGGGCTTGGTGGCTCATGCCTTTGATCCATTACTCAGGAAGCTATCTATGATAGGCAAAGCAATGCTTTATATACAATTTGTGTTTTTCATCAAAGAAAAAAGTAATTGACAAAAAGATTAGTAAACTGTATGATATTGTACACTACATACACTAATTAACATTTTTTTGTTTTATCAGGTGGTGATATGTCTAAGAATGTGAGTCAGTCACAGATGGCAAAATTGAATCAACAAATGGCCAAAATGATGGATCCACGAGTTCTCCATCACATGGGTAAATATAAAGTTCTTGGTCACTTGTAAGGTTTGTAATTTAATGGTAAGCCTTCTGTAGTGATATAGGAAAAGTGTTTAAAAGATAAGTTTGAACGGAGATGACTATCAGAATCTTAACTGACTACTTAATCATTTTTGATACGGAGTTTTTTGAACAATTTATGAAAAATTTGGGGGGGGGGAGAGGGAGAAGGAGGGGCGAGTGTGTGCGCATGTCTGTGTGTATGTTTCTGGTATGTGTGTGTGTGCTCATGCTACATTGCTGTCATGGAGATCAAAGAACAAAGTCCAGACTGAGCCCTTGCCTTCTGCCTTGCCGAAGCAGTATCACTTACTGTTTTTTTTTTTTTGCTGCTGCTCCATGTCGTGTGGTCCTGGCTAGCAGGCCCACAGCCTTCATATTGCTGACTGTTGAGATCATGGATGCATACTGCTACATGGGTTCTGGAAATTAAGTGTGGGTCATCAGGCTTGAGCAGCTAGCACTTTAACTCACTGAACCATCTCCTTAGCTTGTAAATAAGCTGAGCTTTTATTTTGTTCTTTGGGGGGGGGTGCGTGTGCGTGTGCGTGTGCGTGTGTGTGTTAATACAAGTACACATGGAGACCAGACACTGGCATCAAGTTTCTTCTTCTGTTGCTTTCCATCTTTTCAAAGATAGAGTCTCTGACTAAACTAACATGGAGCTTGCTGTTTTAGCTAGGCTGGCGGCCGGCCAGCCACCAAGCTCCAGGGATTCACAAGTCTCTGCTGTCCTCCCCACCTCCCATGGTTGGGATTACAGAAGTCCTGGCCACCGAGCCCAGCCTTCGTGCAGGCGCTGGGGTCCAGATTCAGCTCCTCATGCTGGTGCAGCACATAAGCACTCCCTAAGGAGCCAGCTACAAACCCAATTTTTTCTAGTTTTTAAATTTTATTTTATTTATTTACTTGAGGATTTGAGGAGGTGTTTGAGATAGAATCTCACTATGTAGTCCTGGCTGTTCTCCCTGGTCTGCAGGCCAGGTTGCCTTCACCTCAGAGACACCCACCTGCCTTTGCCTCCCAAATGCTGGCCTCCATGTCCGGCCCATGAAGTGTGACTTTGGGGGGCAAACCATGTTATCATCTTTGCTTTGAGACAGGATTTTAGGTAGTCCAGGCTGGCCTAGATCTTGCTATATAGTTGAGTTTGATCTGGAGCTTCTGACTTACTACCTCTGTCTCCCCAGTGCTGGATTACAGGTTTTGAGTGCTAGGGGTTGAACCTGGAGCCACTTACATTTTGTTTATGCATATTGGGTATACATTTGGGCATGTGCATTAGGCAGACACTCTACCAGTTGAGCTACATCCCAGCACTAGTCTTCTGTCCTTAATGCTTCTTCCACTGACATTTTCCCTATTTTAGATTTGGGTATTTTATTTATAGAATTTTTGAAATCACACAAAATTTTGAACTCCAGTTCCATTTATACTGTGTAATCTTTGAAAAGTCCCTCAAACTTTTTAAGCTTCACTTTACTTTTCTATAACAATTATAGGTAATGTTCCTGAAGGGATTGTGACAAATTAATCATCTAATATATGTGAAGCATTTAGTATAGTTCTGGATTTATAGTAAATGCTTAGCATATGGTGAATTTTTTTTCTCCTTAAGTCCTTTGAAACACAGCACCCACCCTAGTCGGGATAGAGAAAATGTTCTGTTTGGACTACTTGATTGTGGACAAAAACTATTCTGACATCTTTTTGTTTTCCTTTATTCCTCATGGTAACTTCATGAAGCACATTTTTCATTTTTTTTAGATAAAAATAAAGAAAATAATACATATTTTAATTTGGTATATTGTTAAAGACTACTGTCCAAAGTACTGTCAAAACACTATTTTTAGAAGTTAAAGTACTTCCCAGTAGAGGCAGAGGCAGGTGGATTGCTATGAGTTCGAGGCCAGCCTGGTCTACGTAGCGAGTCCAGGACAGCCAGGGCTACACAGAGAATCCCTGTCTTAATAAACAAAAAACAAACAAACAAAAGTACTGGTTAGGCAAAAGTAGTAATAATCATTTCAGAATTCTCTTGGTCATGACCTGTTATATTCCTCTTTTCTTCTAGGTGGCATGGCAGGACTTCAGTCAATGATGAGGCAGTTTCAGCAAGGTGCTGCTGGCAATATGAAAGGCATGATGGGATTCAATAACATGTAAAGAAGCTGCCTTAATACAAACTGACATGGTTGATTATGTTATCTGCTGAGACCTCAGAGTTTCCCTCCCTTTTGCAAATGGGGAAGAAGAACTTTCTTGCCTCTCTTGCCCTTTTTCTTTTGTCTCACCTTTTCCTTGTCTTCCTTCTGATGTTTGGGAGGAGTGCCTGGTTTTTTGCGGAAGTCATCATTTCTGCTTTAAATCTGTTAGTTTTCACTGTCATAACACTTAAGTTAAACAAATCATGATGTAAAATTTAGTAAAGGTTTTTAACTTTCTCAAAGGCCAAGCATTACATTTATAAACGGTCACGATCAGTAAATTACATGATATTGAAGAAAAGTGCTGCAAAATAAACTTCAAGTGATAAGTTCAAGGGTTGTTAACTTTTTTATGGTTTAACATTGTCAGTGTACCACCCAGAAATCCAGCAGGTACATTTAAAGGGAGATAAGGTAGAATAATTTAATCATGAGTATTAAGAAATACTATTTATTTTAGAATAAAATGACTTTATTACAAAAAAAACCTTCAGCTTTGCCATTTAAATTGAAATCAAGGATTTGGTTACAGTTCAAAGTATATTATGTTTGGTATCAAATTTAAATTTTTTTACATGTTTCTGGAATCTCATCCTTGATTGTTTTTAAAGTCATTTTTTAATATTTCTTACTATTGAAAGATGATATGTTTTGATAATAGATAATACATAAATTTGCTAAGAGGAAAATAATACCAAATTATTAGGCTACAGTATTATGCATTAAAAATATTAAGGACATGACAAAGTTGGTTGGGTTATTGATAACTATTGCTGTGTGTGTCTATGTACTTGTGCCATAGCACGTGTGTGGAGGAGGTCAGAGAACTACTTTTTTTTTTTTTTTTGAGATAGGGTCTCACTAAGTAGCTCTAGTTGTTCTGGAACTCACTCTGTAGATCATGCTGGCCTCAAACTCAAAGAGTTCCACCTGCCTCTGCCTCCTAAGTGCTAGGATTAAAGGCATGAGTCACCATGTGGGTCCAGGGATTGGACTCACTCAGTCACACTGGCACCAAATGCCTTTACCCACAGAGCCATGTTATTGGGTATAGTTCTTTAAAAAGGAAGTGTGTGTGTGTGTGTGTGTGTGTGTGTGTGTGTGTGTGTGTGTGTTTGTGTGTTTTGCACATGACAGAGTACACGTTGGAAGTCAAGACAGTTTCAGGTGCTAGTCCTTGCCTTCTACAATGTTTAAAACAGGGTCTCCTGTTGGCTTCTGTCTAGCCAGGCTAGCTGCTAGCTGGCCATCAAGCGTCTGTGGTTCTCTTGTTTTAGCCTCACATCTTGCTGTGGAAGCACTGGGACTGCATTGCTACCTTGTCTGCCTTTTGCTGGTTTGGGGAGAAAAGCTCAGGCTGGTCTGGAACTCATGGCAAATCTCCTGCTTTGGTCTCCTAAATGCAGGAATCATAGTAAATCCACTATTTGGAAAGTATTCTCATGGTGGAGTTCAGCTGAGCATGGCAGTGCTTAGCTGATCCCAGCACCTAGGAGGCTGAGGCAGCCTAAGTTATGTAAACCCTGTCTCAAAAAACAAAAATAGAACAAAAAGAATACAGCTAATTTTTTTTTTTTTTTTTTTTGGTTTGCTTAGGTACAGATGTTATAGCTAATAATTGTTTAGTAGAGGACAAAGATTTCCCTACTGGGTATTGTATGTATGTATGGAAAAATGACATATTTTGTGTTCTGCAAAAGCATAGCAAGGTATAGCTATAGAAATCTAAAACTAGAGAAAATGTTAATTAAACTGTGCACACTACCATTCCTGGGTATGCTTGTTAGTGATTTCTGCTTTCTGGGTATTTTGTTTTGACTAAATAAAGGTAAAATGAGATGAACCTTTGGCCATTACATCGTGAATGCCTTCTGTATGGGTTTTTTGTATTTTTATGTCTGATTTGAACTTTATTTTTCAGAAATTAAACAGTGGCAAAAGGACAGTTAAAGATCAAGATACCCCTAGTTCAGTGTATTAGTAAGGGTTCTCCAGAGTCACAGAACGAACGGAATGTTTGTGTGTGTGTGTGTGTGTGTGTGTGTGTGTGTGTGTTTGTGTATATACAAAGAACTTATTTGGAATGGCTTACAGGTTGCAGTCCAGCTAATCCAATAATGGCTAGCTGTGAACAGAAAGTTGTTGCTCAGTCCCACAAGGCTGGATGTCTCAGCTGGTCCTCTATGTTGGAATGCCGAATAAGTAGGCTCCAATGCCAGTGAAGGAATGGCTCTGTTAGCAAGGCAAAGGGCAAGCAGGCAAAGAACAAAAGCTTTCTTCTTCCATGTCCTTTTATAAACTTCTATCAGAAAATATAACCCGTAATTAAAGGTATGTATTCCTGCCTGAAGATTTGGACTAAAGGCGTGTGTCTTCCCACCTCAAGATCTGAATTAAAGGCAGGTGTCTTCTACCTCAGATGTCTGGACTAGAAGTGAATTCACCTATTTCTAATCAAGCAGAAAACTAAGGTTCTTAAGCTTTTGAGGATCTGACATTTTCCCAACTTGTGTAATTAGATACATCAAATATTGCATAGCACTGAATTGTTAAATTTATTATAAAGTTACTTAAACATAAAACAGCCTAGCTGCCTTAAACTAGAGTGCTTACATAGCTTTAAAACAAAAACAAAGCAGGCCAGGCGTGGTGACACACACCTTTAATCCCAGTACTCGGGAGGCAGAGGCAGGCAGATCACTGCATTCGAGGCCAGCCTGGTCTACAAAGAGAGTCCAGGACAGCGAAGGCTAAACAGAGAAGCCCTGTCTCGAAAAAACAAAGCTAGAAATTAAGGAGCAACACACTAAGCTAAAAAGGGTGGAGAAATCTAATTTTTTTTTTTTGAGGTTGTAATGAACTCTATCTTCCCCTGTCTCTTTCTACCTCAGACCGTCCCAGGTGCTCCACGCCTTGATCTCTCTCATCATGGACTCTTTTTGTTTGGTTGGTTGGTTTTGGTTTTTCAAGACAGGGTTTCTCTGTGTAATAGTCCTGGCTATCACATACATGTATATGTATGTTACACATATATACATATACAGTGTCACAGCAAAGTCCCTCATCCTCTGGTTCTTGGCATCTTCCTGCCCCTCTTTTGAAATTGTCATTGAGCCTTATGCACTGGAGTGTTTTGTAGAAGTATCCATCAGGACCAGATTCCACAACTCTGCATTTTGATTGATTTTTGTTTCTGTAATGGTCTCTATCTGTTGCAAGGAGACATTTTTTTTGATGAGGGGTGAGGACGATGATTTGTGTGGGTACAAGGACAAATGTCTAGAATGTAGTTAGGAGTTATGCTGGGTTAGTAAAATGGCAGTTGTAGATTCTCTTCCAAGATGGATGAATTCAGTAACCCCTGGGGAGTTGGCTAGATTTCCAGGATCAGGCATAATTTCCAGTCTAGTTAGAGAACTCCTGCTACCCCCAAGGTACATGTGCCACATACATGTTTCATGATGCAGCAAAGGCGTGGTGAGCAGAGCAGCTGAGAGTTCATATTTGGGTCTGGGACAGTTACAACAGTCTCACCAGCGGAGACCAAGAGTTCAAGTGTATGAGCCTCTGGTGTCCTTCTCATTTAAACCATCACAGAGCCAAACCCAGTTAGGTCTTCTGGAAGAGCAGCTAATGTCCTTAACCACAGCCATTCTTCAGCTCCCAAATTCATTTTCTGAAAAATTTGCTTTAAATTTCAGTTACAATGTTTTGAACATTATAGTAGTGTCATCGTAATGTCCTCTGCTTTTGGACTGAAAATTATTGGTATGATTCATTGGCATCTGAGCTGCTAAGAGATTAGCTTGAACTTTACCTCTGGATGAGTTGTCTAGCTTGTGGCTTGTTGTAGTAGTTAGGTGATGTGTGTTAATTGTTCTGTGCTGGTTTCTCCCAACATTTTGCAAGAAGGACATTTACCTGCCCTCACTGTTGAGTCCTTGCTCATCTATACTGTTGGGCTAACTCCTTGCACTGACATTGTCTGAAGCAGGATATTGATATCCAGGTAATTTTGTGCTTTTAGAGTAAAACTGCATCTTTGTGAGGTAGTATAATTATTAATATTTTATTAATGTGAGCCTATCATTTAAAATTTTGTTTATTTGTTTTGGTTTTTGGGGATTTTTGTTTGTTTGTTTTTTGTTTTATTTTTATTTGTTTGAGACAAGGTTTCTCTATGTAGTGGCCCTGGCTGTTCTGGAACTCACTTTGTAGACCAGGCTGGCCTTGAACTCACAGAGATCTGCCTGCCTGCCTTCCCAAGTGCTAGGATTAAAAGTGGGCAGCATTACATCCTCCTGGCATGTATTTTTTAGTTTGACATCCCTTCTTTTCCTCCAGTTGAGTATATTACATATTTTTTAGCTTCACTTCGCTTAAAGAATTATTAGCCTAAAGCAAAACATCAATACTGCTTGGATCATAAATGTTAAAAAACAAAACAGATAAGGAATTGCATATAGTACCTGCTAAGGAGGGATAACTGAGATGTGCCTGGCATTAGAAATGCTGAAAGCACACAAGATTCAGCATCTCGTTACCTGACATGTCCTGTAACACAAGCAATAAGAAAACAAAGCTAGAGAATATGCTCAAGATGGCCAAGAGAAGGAAGGACGGGGAAGAAACTCCAGGATTAGAGTGTCAAGGGATGTAGGCTGTTCTCCATGAGAATTACGGTGCCTGATCCAGTCAAAATTAAGAGGAGCACATTATCGGTCCTTGGGAAGAAAAGAAAAATGTCCTGCTAGGCCTGAGGCGAGGGCTCAGCAGTTAAAATAGTGAGTGCTCTTTGAGAGGATCGCTAATTCCAGCACCCCCATGGCAGCTGTTTGCCCTTTGGAACTCTAGTTCTGGGGACTCCCAACACTCTCTTCTGCTCACCACAGGCAATGTATACACATAGTGAACAGCAGTGCACAGAGGCAAGACACCCACACATATTAAATAATAGTAAAAAGGACTGATATTCCTGACACTCTTGGGTTTTGTTGTTGTTGTTTTTTGGGTTTTTTTTTTTTTTTTTTGCTACAGGGTTTCTCTGTGTATCCCTGGTAGACCTCTGTAGGACCAGGTTGGCCTTGAACTCAGACTCTGCCTGCCTTTGCCTCCCTGGTAGTGGCATTAAAGGTGTACTCCACCACCGCCTGGCTGGCATTCCTGACACTTATTTTCCAACCTAGAGAAAACAAGGTGGAACAGCCTGCTTGTGGCTGTAGGTTTTTGTTTTGTTTTAATTTTTAAAAAGTGATTTAAGAGCATTAGTGTTTTGCCTGCATGTGTGTCTGTGAGGGCGTCAGGTCACCTAGACCTAGAGTTATAAACAATTGTGAGCTGCCATGTGGGTGCTTGGGAGTTAAACCTGGGTCCTCTGGGAGAGCAGCCACTGCTCTTAACCACTGAGCCATCTCGCCAGCCCTCAGGTTCTTCTTTTTTCTTAAATCACATTTATGTATTTGAGTGCAGGTACCTGCCAAGGTCAGGAACATTGGATCCCCAGGGCCTCTAGCAGAGCAGCATGTGCTCTTTACTGTTAAGCCATTTCTCCTGCTGCTTATTTTCCAGAGATAAACTCATGTCTGCATTAAGTGAGGAAAGCATATAATGACTAATTTTTCACATTTTACTTAATTGGTTTTTCTTTTCTTCTTTTTTTTCCCCCTTGAGACAGGGTTTCTCTGTGTATCCTTGGCTGTCCACTGCCCAGCTAAGCATAACTCTTAAAATGTGAAAATTAACCAGGCATAGTGGCACATGCCTTTAATCCCAGCACTCGGGAGGCAGAGGCAGGCGGATCGCTGTGAGTTCAAAGCCAACCTGGTCTATAAAGTGAGTCAAGGATACACAGAGAAACCCTGTCTCGAAAAATAAAACAAAAAGAGTTAGGCTTGCCTTGCTTTTTAAGCTCTTACAGGCATTAAGTACTGGATGTGGTAGTGCACGCCTTTAATCAGGAAGCAGAGACAAGTGAATCTCTGAATTTGAGACCCATCTGGTCTACATAGTTCCAGGACAGCCAAGAGGCACATAGTAAAGCCCTGTCTTAAAAAGTAGAAAGGGAGGCTTGTCCTTAAAAGAAACAAAGGAAGCCAGGCACAGTGGCACAAGCCTGTAATCCCAGCAGTCCCAGGCATAGTTCTTTGAGTTCAAATGAGTCCAGGACAGCCAAGGCTACACAGAAAAACCCTATCTGGGGGTGGCAGGCACACAAAGGAAAGGAGATGATTTCAACCTTTACTTTGTTCTGGCAAGATAAGGCATAATAATTTCAATTGTTGCCAAATGGTACAAGAAATAGTTAACACATTTTTAAAATGAAGATTTATTATGTACACAGTGTTCTGTCAGCATGCATGCCTGCACACCAGAAGAGGGTACCAGGTCTCATCATAGTTGGTTATGAGCTACTAGGTAGATGCTGAAAATTGAATTTAGGACCTCTGGAAGAGCAGCCAGTGCTCTTAACCTCTGAGCCATCTCTCCAGCCCAGTTGCACGTTTTTGATACTTCATTTGATAGGAAATAGGAGAATGAGCCCCATTAGTTGATATGTGTGCCTTGATTTTATAAAATTTTGTAGTTACTGTGTTAACAGAAATAGTTTTATGAGCTTGCCTTGAGGCAAGAAGACATGGTTATGACTTAAAGATAAATAATAGAATCCTTGAAATAATTTTATATACATACATATGTATGTGTGTATAAATATTTGACATAGATCTTGCTATATTGCCAGACTGGTCTTGAATTCCTGTGCTCAAAAGGTCCTCCTGTCTCATCCCCCATAGGTGGCACTGTAGATAGGTGCCCCTGTGCCTGGCTGCTGAAGTTTGAATCCTGGCTGTGTTCCTTATCACTTGTGCCCTTGAGCAGATTAACCTGTGTCATCCGTTCTCATCTGTAAAAGGTGATAATTATAGTGTTACTTGAGAGTAGTTCTAAGAAACAAGAAAGACCTTAATATAGTTCCTGATAATGGTCTCCATAAATGAAAGCACTGCTTTTATTTAATAATTTTCTTTATGCCTAAAAATTAGCAAAAAATGTGTTGTCTTATTTCTCATGGGTTTTACCACCTCCATTTTCAGTTTCAGGGCTGGGGATCAAATCCAGACGTATGACAAGGCAAGTGTTCACTGAGCTATATCCCTCAACCTTGTGTATCATATTTAATGAAAACATACCTTCAAAAATTCTACTTCAGGGATAGGATAACCTGAAAAAAGCCCCAACTAAATATATGTATACAGACAGACAGAACTGTGCAAAAGCCATATGATCATGTTCAAGGAGTACTCCTGATCTCCAGTTTTTGTTCAGCTTTACTTTCCTAGTTTTACACAGTGGATAGATCCAAATTTACCTTTATAGCTCCATGTGCACCATTTAAATTTCGAGAACAAGCTGGGCATGGTGGCACACACCTGTAATTCCAGCACTAGGGGAGGCAAAGGCAGGCAGAGCTCTGTGAGTTGGGGGCCAGCCTGGTCTACAAAGCAAATCTAGGACAGTTAAGGCTACACAGAGAAAATCTGTCTCCAAAACAAAAAACAAAATTTCAGAAACAAGTTCATTTTCCTTAAATGATGGCGTGAAAGGACAATGTTTTGGCATATGGTTTTGTTGCTTTGACTTAGTTGAATTATGACAAATTGGAAATGACTATAAATGCTCAAAATAAACTAGTGGAATTTCTTCAATATCCTTTTGCTTTGCGTTGTTGATTTATATTAAGTTGCTCTTCAACTATGTGTATTAAGAAGCTGCCATTTTAGCTAGAGTGGTGATGCACGCCTTTAATCCCAGCACTCAGGAAACAGAGGAAGGTGGATCTCTTGTGAGTTTGAGGCCAGCCTGGTCTACAAAGAGCGTCTGAGACAGCCAAGACTACACAGAGAAACCTTGTCTGAAAATCCAACAAAACAGCCAGGCGTGGTGGCGCATGCTTGTCTTTCATCCCAGCACTCGGGAGGCAGAGGCAGGTGGATTTCTAGGTTCCAGTGTTAGGATTCTGCTTCAGTCCACCTATCTGTGATGTCATTGCCTACTTGCCATGGGGGGCGTGGCCCTACTCAGGGCTATTTTAAAGAAACAGACGCTCCTCATGGCTCTCTCACGTCTTACTCTTCCTGTCTTGTTTCTGTCTCTCTTTGGGGTACCCCTCCCCTTCTCCCCCCATGCTCACTTAATAAACTCTATAACACAATATCTGGCATGTGGTACCTTATTATACCTTATTACCTTATATCTTTATATATTAATCACAAAATTGGAGGCCTGTATTTGCTGCCTGGTATCTTATTACCTTATTATCTTATATCATTTTCTTTATTTTTAATTATAAAATTGAGTACAGCCTGGTCTACAAAGCCAGTCCAGGACAGCCAGGGCTACACAGAGAAACCCTGTGGGGGGTACGGGGCGGGGAGGAAAAACCTCTGGGCATGGTGGTACACGCCTTTAATCTCAGCACTTGAGAGGCAATGACAGGTGGGTTGATGTGAGTTCGAGGCCAGCCTGATCTACAAAGTGAGTCCAGGACAGCCAAGGCTACACAGAAAAACTCTGTCTAGAAAACAAACAAACAAACAAACAAACCAAAAACTTTTTTTTTTTTTGGAATATAACTTATTTTTGAATTTTCAGTAAACATAGTACTTGTAAACCATGGGATTAATTCTGATCAGCAGTGAAAATTCCAATTTAATGTTTGTTGCTACTTTGCCAGATAGCATTTATTTATAGGTACCTACATTCTAATAATAGTAATTGTTGCTTGCCCCTCATGCCAGTAAGAAGGAAAAGATTTTTGAACACATACAGTGTAGAATTGTGTTGCTTATAAGCCCAATTCAAAACTTAACAGTTGGCTCTTTATTTTCAATTTATCAGTTTAGTTTTGATGCTTTGGACTACTTCAATCCTTTGTGTATGTTACTGAATCAGATCATGTTATAACTTGGTTGTATTTATAATTAGTGTTCAAGTGAAGATGGTTTTTAAGGAACCATCTTCATGCTTAAAGGTTTTTGTTTTTAGATTGTCATAAGGATAGGAAGTGTACAAGAGTCTTAGGCAAAGAGTAAGGAAAAGAACACGTGCACTGTAGAGAAATCATGTCAGAATGTTGGTGGCTGAGGGCCTGCTGCTTCCATTCTGAGTAACAGACACGCCATAACTTCCTTCTAAGATATTTCTGAATTGTGACTGGCATAAAAATACTATTTAAATCTATCATATGAACCAGGCTTGTAATCCCAAGCCCGAGAGGCAGGAAGATACTGGTTTTGAGGCCAGCCTGATCTACATTTGAAAAAAGAAGTGCGTGTGAAAAGCTGAGGACGACGTGTGGGCTCCTGCTATGTGTCCCATTCCCCACAAAATGGCACATGAAATAAAAACCCCACCGGTGAATTTCGCTTACTATGCTGAGGATTTTAGATCCCTGTGTGAGGAAGCATGTGTAAAAGAGGGGTGGGGGCTTTAGATCATCACACTTCTGTGGCCAAAATAATCTTTTATTTTTACAAATTCATCATTTGAAACAAGGTCTCATGTAGCCCAAGTTGGCCTCAAGCTTTCTATGTATGGAGGTGTCCTCTTAATCCCCCCTGAGTCTGTCTCAGGAGTGCTGCGATTACAGGTGCTGGGCTGTATTTTATTTTATTTTATTTATTTATTTATTTGTCTTTCTATGTATTGGTGAAGATGTTCGTGTTAATTAATAAAAAGCTATTTACCAGGAAATGCTCCAACTAGCATAATGTCGAAGTCATGTAGTAAGTTAATACCTCAGCAACCCTTATGGCACTTGCCTCAAATCCCAGCACACAGGAAGTGGAATTAGAATCTTAAATTCAAGGTCATCCTCTATTTAGGGATGCGACCCTGGCTACATGAGACCAGTCTCAAAAGAAATCTTGTAATTATTATGGTTATGAATTCTTTACTTTTGCTGAATAGGAAAAATAAAGTCTCGGTGGATCCCTGCTCCTTACATTCACAGCCCTATAATAAATAAAACCCCCATTCCTCCACCATACTATAAGCAAAATTCACCCGTGGGGCTTTATTTCAAGGGCATTTCCTGAGAAATGGAACAGGTAACATGAACGGTGCGTTTTACAGCTTTACAGCTCGCATCTCCATCTCAGCTTTCGAAACAGACGCAGTTCTGGTTTAACCAGCTCAGAAACCGGTGTGTCGGGTCTCCGCCCGGGACAGCGCCTCGAAGGTCCTCGCTCAGTCCCTTGCTGCTTAGCAGGTAGGGCGGTACCTGCGATGGCCACGCCCCCCGGGCCGGCGGAAGCGGCAAAGGCCCCACCCCGCGCCTGTCGTCCCGGCGCGCCTTCGCGGTGAGGGTAGGCTGGGTGTGCATCCCCGGCGGCCAGGGCGGTCGGGTGGGAGCCTCCGCGCTTGCGTGCGGGCGTTGGGGAGCGTTCCTCCGATCACCCTCCGTGTCGCCGCTGCCCGGCGCTGACGATGGACCGCGAGGCGGGCCGTGCGGCGGCGGGAGAAGCCGAGGCAGCGGCCGCCGCGGCGTTCAGAGACGCAGGACCGCAGGTAGGTTGGCGACGAGGGTCAGCCGCTGCCCCCGGTGCAAGTCTCCGCTGGACATTTCAGGGTTCCTTTCGGTGTTCCCATTTTGCTCGGGCACGGAGCCGCTGCCGAGGCGGGGCGGCGCGGCCTCCACTGCCTGGGCTTTCCGGGATGACACTCCGGCCACCGGTTGCGAGCGAGGGAAAACAGGCGTGTCCCGGAAAGGCTGTCCTTAAAGTAGCCAAAAGGCAGGGGCTGCAGCCCAGGCTACTAGGACTGCGGGGTCAGCCTTGAGGTGGCGAGGAACCAGGAATTAGAGAATGCACTATAAGCATGTCCCGTTCAGCTAGCTCAATCTACTACCACTCAGCCTAGGGCCCAGACTCAGGGAACTGTGCCATCTGCTCACTCCAAGCCATGGTCTTCCACATCAATTAAGGTAGCCTGATGTGGACAACCCCTGGCTGAAACTTCTAGTCTTCAGGCCACTTAATCCTTCTGTTAATGTCTGGAGATGGGTGTTAATCCCAGTTCACGGATGAGGTGACCTGCACAGCCCAACACAGACATGTGCTAACGGCAGTTGTGAGGAGAGAACCTTAAGAGAGTAACTTTAATATATTTAAACCTCTGTATAAAACATTTCAACATGTACGTAATAAAAAATCACTAATGAAGCGTTTTACATTCTTTTAATTTTTATTTATAAGTGGGTGTATGGTGTGTTTGAGAGAGACATTGTAAATCTAAATTAGCCACTAGTGACTGGTGGTTGTCGTCTCAAGTCATCACTAGTTAGAAGAAATTGCTTTAAAACTTAATTCAGGAGTATGTATAATTTTGGCTATTAACATTTTTTAATTTGCAGGGTGTGGTACCCATGCCTTTAATCCTAACACATTCAGGAGGCAGAGGCAGGCAAGTCCAGGACAGCCAGGAGTACACAGAAACCCTGTCTCAAAAAACAAAAACAAAAAAATATTTTTTTGAATTCTATTTCTTGTACAAAAGGTGCTTTTTAAGCTGTTTCATTTTAAAATAAATAAATAAATAAATAGTTGAATGTTGATCAGCCGCTTCTCCAAAACTTTGGGTTCCTGAATTATGATCCAACTGTAGGTCTATCACTTACAAGTCTAAGTTGTAATATAGTAACAAAGTCTGCTCTACCTAACAGTCTCTATTGGATCTTACCCCTGGTCCTTCTATTTACGTGTAGTGTAGGGCTCTTTTTTAGCCAGCCTGGGAACGTGACCCAGACAAGCTTGGGAAAATGACCCAGAGAAAATTGAAGGCCAGCTTAGCTTCAGTTTCTGAGATCAAGGTGGCCAACCTCCCACCCAAATAGACTCTAGGGTCCAACAGTAGAAGGAATAACATGTAAAGAGTTCAGGCGGGAAACAGGTCACACTTGTAATTCCAGCACTTAGGGGGCTTGCCACAGGTGTGGTGTCAGCTGTGTGGGCTCAGGTGTTGAAAATACAGTGGTTGAGGGGAGGTTCCCCCTGTTGCCCACTGGCTTGAGCTGCCCCTTCAGGAGTGCAGGCCGGGCCGTGATTGTTACTTCTCTCCTGCTTTCGCTGCTGCACTCTCTCTCACACTGCTTGAGCTTGAGCTGATGGCAAAGGAAGCATACCAGTGCTCAGAGCCCTTGCCTGTTATTTCAAGAGTGGCTTCTTGCTTTGGTTTAATACTAAGTTGTTGTGTTAACTTTTCCTGGGGAGGCACAAGTAAACCTCCAACCACACCAGATGGGCACTACCTACACACCAAATACCATAGTCCATCCGGAGAGGCCATGAGTTTATTGGGCCTTACAGAGTATGGATTACATACTATTACAGAGAATGGATGAGTTTCTCACGGGAGTGCAGGTGACCCTCTGAACAGCTGCACCGCTATCACATCCCACCTGGTCATGGGTGGTGAGCTCATAGAGCCTCTCATTTAATCAGGCTTTTACTTCTGTATATATAGTCTTGAATCTCCCAAGATCACTTGCGGTTGGGGGAAAGGAATGACAGATGAAGTTCCAGATAAGGGTCTCCCAACCCTCCCTTAAGGAATGCTAACAGTTCCATGGCAGTTACCATAGACCCAGCCACACCTATATTATGCTTTAATTACCAGAGCTCATTTCAAAATGGTATCTTGTTACCATAGGAGAGGAAGAAGAAATGCCAGACCACAGTGTTTCCATAGTCTTTTTTTTTTTTTTTTTTGACTTTCTTACTTAAGTGTGTACATGTGTTCGGGTCCCTGAGGCAGGGAGAGGTGAATGCCTGGGTGCTAGAGTTTCAGCAGTGGTGAGCCACCTGACATGGGTGATGGGAACTGAACTCAAGTCAGTTCTCCAACCCCAGTCTTCGTAGTCTTGGTTTAAAAAATAAATATTTGAACAGTAAAGGCTATAGAGAAAAAGGTAAGCCTCACAGGAATGAATACCCCATGGCCTTTTCTCTGAGTTCCCGTTCCACAAATGACAAAAGAATTTCTGTGTGTGCGTTCTACTGCTTTCTTGTTAACACAAATTCACACCATAGATGGAGACTCTTGGAATTGACCAGTTTTGTATGTTACTCACATTCCTGAAGTAAAAACACCTCTGAGCACTCTAGGGGTTTGCCCAGTTTGAGGAAGAGGTCAGTGGAGATCTGGAGGCGGGAGAGGCAGCTGGCTTCGTACATTCCTCTTCACACTGTTGAACAAATAGAGAAACTCCTTCCGGGTGTGGGGATTTACACTTGTAATCCTAGCATTTGGGAATCTGAGGCAGGAGAATTGCTGTTAATTTGAGGTTAGCTCGGGCTACATATTGAATTGTAAGCTATAGAATGAGACTTGAGGGAGGGGGAGGGAAGGAGGGAGGGAGAGAGAGAGAGAGAGAGAGAGAGAGAGAGAGAGAGAGAGAGAGAGAGAGAGAG
>OU015742.1:150600815-150631096 GCA_907169655.1 Acomys percivali
GAGAGAGAGAGAGAGAGAGAGAGAGAGAGAGAGAGAGAGAGAGAGAGCGCGAGCGCGGAGAGATCTACCAGGCCACCTAGGATCTCATGTGACATTTTATGCAGGCTCTTTCCCCGGCCTTCCCTCCCCCCACCCCCCAGACAGGGTTTCTCTGTGTAGCCTTGCCACCACACCCAGTTACAAGATGTTTTTAATAGATGTTGTCTTTTTGTGAATGCAAAAAGACACGCAGGCCTTCTTTTAAAATAAACACAACTCTGGATTATTCTGTCACCTCCCTCTGCCAGGTTTATTAGCAACATCTTGGTACACGGTCACGGTGGAACCTCTGCCCAGTAACACAAGTGCTGATAAATGAATAGAACCGAAACCTGACCTCCTCATTAGTCCTGAGGCTGAGATTCTGTTAGATGTCTATTCAGATAAGAGTCTGCAAAGCCAGGTGTGGTGGCGCGCGCCTTTAATCCCAGCACTCAGGAGACAGGGGCAGGTGGATCGATGTGAGTTCGAGGCCAGCCTGGGCTACAAAGTGAGTTCCAGGACAGCCAAGGATACACAAGAAACTGTCTCAAAAAACAAAAATAAAAACAATACAAAACAAATCATAATAGTGTAACATCTGATGCATAGGATGTCTGATATGTCCCCCCAAAGGGGTCATAACCCAGAGGTTGAGGACCACTAATAACAGGGCTGAAAAACCTAAGAAATTTACTACTTGGCCTTTACACGCGCTTTGCTTTAAAATGATAGGCCTAAAAATTGAGATTTACCATGTCAAAAACGATGGCTAATTTTTATTATGTGTATGGGAGTTTCACAAGCATGTGCTTGCTGTCCACAGAAGCCAGAAGAGGATGTCAGATTCCCCAGGTCTGGAGTTTAGGTGGTTGTGAGCCATCACGTGTACACTGGAACCAAATCTAGACCCTCCTAAGAGCAGCAAGTGCCAAGGTATCTCTGTGCCCCACCCTCTTCAGTATGATTTTTAAGATAGGATCTCATGTAGTTTAGGCTGGCCTCAGATTTACTGTGTGGTGGAGGCTGGCCTTGAACTACTGATCCTCCTGGCTCTCCTGCCCAAGTGCTGAGATTATAGGCTTGTGCTACCGCTGCCTTCTTAAATCTTTCACATGAAATATGATAATTAGAACAAGTCAAATGCTACTGAAAATTATTACATACTGAGAACATTACTCAGGATTTGATTTTATACTTACGTACTTTTGGTTCTGCAAAAAAACTTGTGAATGGTGTTTCAGGCTTTCTCTTTTTTAGATTTGTTTTTGTTGTTTTGTTTTGTTTTGTTTTCTGAGACAGGGTTTCTCTGTTACACAGAGCCTTGGCTGTCCTAGACTCACTTTGTAGACCAGGCTGGCCTGGAACTCACAGAGATTTGCCTGCCCCTGCCTCCCGAGTGCTGGGATTAAAGATGTGTGCCACCATGCCCAGTTTATTCCACCACACCAGCCTCTTTTTTTTTTAGATTTTAAAAATTGGCAAAAGTCAGGACTAACAAAAATTCTGTGCTAGTCTTTATGGCTTTGATAGGACAAGTATGGCAACTTGAGTTCCATCCCAGGGACATACTTTTTAAGAAGCTTGTAATCCTAGCACTGGTGAGCAGAGAGAGGTGGGTCCCAGGCTTGCTGGCCAGCCATGCTGTACTACTTGGAGAGTTCAGGGCCAGTGAAAGACTGTTAAAAAAAAAAAAAAAAAAAAAAAAAAAAAAAAAAAAGATGGATGACACTTTGGTTGTCCTCTGGCTTCCACATGCCACGCACACATGTAATGCACATATATATTATGCAGGCAAAGCACTCATCCATATAAAAATAAATCTAAAAAAGAAGTTTCTCCCATTTTAAATGCTTTAGTTGGGTCATGTGTTCTCCCCAGGAGCCTTTCATCCCTGTAAAGATTTATCAGTTTGGGGCATCTTCTTGACCCTAGAAGGAGTTTGGATTTAGGATTCCTGAGGTGTGTATAACTTTTTAAAAATTGCTTAAGGATTTTTCTAATTTCTTTGATCTTTAAAATAAAGCAGTCAAACACCTGTTAGATATACAATGAAACACTCACTCAAAACTCTTTTCCTTAATTTTTCATTGATGTAGATGAATAATGAAAGAGGCTTTGAGAATGTAGAACTGGGAGTCATAGGGAAAAAGAAGAAGGTCCCAAGGAGGGTCATCCACTTCGTTAGTGGGGAAACTATGGAAGAGTACAGCACCGATGAGGACGAGGTCGACAGCCTGGAGAAGAAAGACGTGCTGCCTACTGTGGATCCGGTATGCTTGATGCTCAGTTAAGTTTTGCTCCTTTTAAACACTGAATGGATGGGACCATTTGAAGCTTAAATCAACTATCATCCATCATGGTCTGGTAGAAAACATTATTTTTTACACAGTATGGATGGAAATATTGCCAATGTTTCAATAGCCTAAACCAGTTCTGCAGCAGAGTGCTCTGTCAGCGTGGGGTAGGGAGGCTCAGTGCGTGGAAGGAGTGTTCTTGGAGGTTACAACGTCCACTGATCCCATGTCTACAATGGGTACCTCGGAGAGGTTCTGGTTTAGGTAGATGCTGGTCATGAGGCAGCGGCTTGTATAAACTATGTGCTAGTGGGGATACAGGCAATGAACAAATAAATGTCCTGTAATTAATGAGGCTCTCAAAGTGCTATAAATAAAATAAAGCCCAGGAACATATATGAGATTTTTAAAATTATATTTGAAGTCAAGACATGCTAATTTTATAAGGTTTAGCTTAGTAAATTTTTGGTTATTTAAAAAATCAATTCGGCTGGGTGTAGTGGTGCACACCTTAGTCTCAGCACTCGGGAGGCAGAGGCGGGCTGAGCTCTGTGACTTTGAGGCCAGCCTGGTCTACAAAGCAAGCAAGTCCAGGACAGCCAAGGACACACAGAGAAACCCTGTCTCAAAAAACAAAACAAAACAAAAAAATCAATTCCAGCTGGACACGGTACCGCATGCACTCGGGAGGCAGAGGCAGGCAGATGGAACTCTGACTTTGAGGCCACCCTGGTTTACAAAGCAAGTCCAAGACAGCCAGGATAATAAGAGAAACTGCCTTAAAACAAACAAACAAAAAATCAGATTCTCTGGTACAGAAAATATTCAAAAGATTGTACAATAATAAGAGAAACTGCCTTAAAATAAACAAACAAAAAATCAGATTCTCTGGTACAGAAAATATTCAAAAGATTGTACAATATTCTCAGAGAAGTCAGACATGTTGACTATTAGTGGTAATCCATAAAGTAGAAGAATTGTTTGGTTAAATGTTTTTCTTTTAGAGTACTCTGAAGGGATAGTTATAGTTCTATTTTAAAATATTCGTATATTTCCATGTTTTTAAAAGTCATTTTCAGCTGGTGTGGCAGGAGGTAGAGGCAGGATCAGGAGTTCAAGGCTAGCCTCACCTATATAGCAAGTTTAAGTCTAGTCTGGGCTACATGAGACTCTGTCTCAGAAGTTACCTGGTGGCACACACCTTTAATCCCAGCACTTGGGAGGCAGATGTAGGTGGATCTCTCAATTTGAGGCCAAGCCTGGTCTACAGAGTGAGTTCCAGGACAGCCAGGGCTATGCAGAGAAACCCTATCTCAAAAAACAAAAACAAAAACAAAAAAACAACAACTAAAAAAGCTGGGTTGAGCTCTTGCTTCTATGCAAATTCACCTGTTTAATAGCTGTTAGCATAGCCATGCCCACAGTCAATTTTAGCACATTTACGTCACCGTTGCTTCCTGTGCCCCCGCGCTCGGTGCCCTCATTCCTGGCAACTGCTAATCGTTCTGTCCACACATGGTTCCCCACTGTGAACAGACTCTCACTCTTTTTGACTGTCTCCTTTCCTAGGTTTGATGTTTTCAAGGTTCGTTAGCGTTAATAGCATGTGTTAGTGCTTTATGCCTTCCTATGATAATGGCGTATCACATAATACCCAAATAATACTTCCTTGTGTCACTATACAACATTTTACTCGTTCTTTTGTGAGTTAGTGGAAACTCCGGTTGTTTATGCCATTTGGGTCATGTGAATATTTCACTGTGAATACAGGCTTTTGTGTCGCTGTGTTTTTTACATCTTGGGTACGTAGCTAGCAGCAGAATTGCTGGGTCATTGAGGGTTTTTGTTTTGGCTTGCTGGGTCATTTGTTAACACTACCACCACCTGGCTGCATTTTTCATTCTTTTTAATTTTTTTCAACTTTTACCTGCCTGTATGTATGTCTGTGCAATAAGGATGTCTCCTGAATGCCGGGATTTAAGGTGTGTGCCACCACACCCACCTAGAGTTAATTCTTATGTTTATTTTTAATGTTTTATAGTATCATTCTGGGCATGGAAAGTCCCAAGTTCAAGGCCTGCACAGGCACCGTAATCGAGTTCTAGGCCAGGCTAGGCTATGTGATGAGGCCTTATGAGCACAGCTTGAACAATGAGGTCTGTGGTACTGAGTTTGTTTTGAGACAGCCTGTACCCAAGCTTGTCCAGAATTCAAGGTGATCCCCCTGCTTGAGCCAGGTGTGGTCCAGCAGCCGTATCTGTTTTGAGTTAGTGTTGTATATTACATGGGTAAGGGTCAGATGTCATGTTTTGCCATGTGAAGAGACATCATGACAACTCTTATAAAGGAAAGCATTCAATTGATGGCTTGCTTATAATAGTTTTATGATCTTATGGCATGGGGGGGGCGGAGGTCAAAGACTGGGCAGATAACTTTGAGCTTTTGAAAAGTGAAGCTCACCCCCAGTGACACAGTTCCTCCAACATGGTCACACCTTCTAATCCTTTCAAATAGTATCAACTCCTGGTGACCAATCATCCAAATCTATGAACCTATGGGGGCCATTTTGTTGTTGTTTGTTTTTGTTTTTTGGAGACAGGCTCTATGTTGTTGTTTGTTTTGGCTTTTGATTTTTGGAGACAGGCTTTATGTATCCTTGCCTGTCCTAGGCTCACTTTGTAGGCCCAGACTGGCCTCGAACTCACAGCGATCCCTCTGCCTCTGCACCTCCCAGAGTGCTGGGATTACAGGTGTGTGCCACCGTGCCCAGCTTATTCCAATCACCACAGTGGTCTTGTTAAATCCTTTGACTATTGACTGTGGGTTTTGTGTTTGTTTGTTTGTTTGTTTTTTTGTCTTGTCATTCACAAAATTGATTTATTACATAGAAAAATGGCATTTTAGAACCATTTATGCTCAAGAAAAAAGATATTTGAGGCTTAGGACACTGTCACCCAACACAAAGTCGCCATCTGGACTGTTAGTAGGTATAGATTTGTGAGTTGCCCTAGGAGGTGAGTCCCCTGGTGCCCTATTAACACGATGTTCTCCCATACATTAGTGCTTCACTAGAGCACAGCCCAGGGCAGGCCACAGGAGAGCTGCTAGACATTTCCCCCTGCAGAGGAGCTTGCTGGTCTATCTCAAAAGGAACCACCTCCACACATTCAGGTTTAGTTTAAAAACTATGCACATTTGTTTAAAAGAGCTCATAAATCCAGTTATAGGACTGGAAATAATGGCATCTCTCAGATGGAAGTCCTGAAGTGGCTCATGAAAGAAGGCCTTATCTGTCAAACGCAGCTATCTTCTCTCTGTCTCTGTGTGTGTATCTGGTATCATCTCTCATCCATCTGTACGGACTGTGGTGTTATCCTGGCTGTAAGTCCTCCACTGGCTCTGAGTCTGTTCTTGTGCTGTACCTTTCCTGCCTGGAGTGCTGAAGTCCAGGTGTATTCTGTGCCTGGTGTAGATTTTGAAGCTGAAAGATGTGAGTCTTAGGCCTGTTCTCCCCCACCCTCCCACTTTTCTTTCTTTTCAAGATTTCTTGGCTGTTCTAGGTCCCTTAAAATACTATGCAAATTTTAGAATTAGTTTGTCAATTTCTGAAGAGAAGGCAGTAGAGATGTATAGGTCTGTTTAGGGAAGGTTGTGACCTCCCAAAGGGTCATATACCAGATATCCTGCATATCATATATTTACATTATGATTCGTAACAGCAAAATTACAGTTAGGAAGTAGCAACAAGATCATTTTACGGTTAGGGGTCACCACAACATGAGCAACTATATGAAAGGGTTGAAGTATTGGGGAGGTTGAGAACCACTGGTGTAGGGAGTCTGGCCATATTATTAACCAGAGTTGTGTGAAAACCAGAGGTCTTCATAGGGTAGACACATTTTTGGAGGAACAGAATTTTTTTTTCCTATAAATGAAAGCCCTGAAGACCCACAGTGCAGTCTCAGATAGGTGCTTTTGAGATGGTGATGGTGGCAGTGATGCAGGGGGTGGTGACATGGCTCTGGGGAGACTCTTGAGCCACTTGTGATTTTTGGCTCAGCAACATCCGTGTCCAAATAATGGGCTGGATAAGTTCCATCTGTGCAGTTGTGGGGTGGTGACAGGTGCCCACCATCTCAGCCATAGCGGGGGGTTTTGGTAGTTCTCACTTCAGCATTGGCAGTTACTGTCTCTAGAAACAACTTCAGGAGAACTGCCCAGTGAGAATATCTGTATCCTTTGTCTGTATGTACATGTGTAGATGTGTGTGCATGTTCATGTGTGTGCTGGTGGACCCATGCATGCACAAGTATGGAGGCAAAGGTTAACTTAAGGTGTTGCCCTGTTTGACAAAGATTTTTGACAGAATTTTTTTTCTTTTTCTTTTCTTTTTTTTTTTTTGAGACAGGGTTTCTCTGTGTAGCCTTGGCTGTCCTGGACTCACTTTGTAGACCAGGCTGGCCTTGAACTCAAAGTGATCCTCCCCAGTGCTGGGTTAAAGGTGTGTGCTACCACCAAGGACTTACCAATTAGGTGGCTGTCTGGCCAGCAAGCGCCAGGAGGTCACCTGTCTCTGCTTCCCCTGTGCTGAGTTAAAACCATGCACTGCTCACCTGGGTTTTGTTTCTGTTTTTATTATGCACCTGGGTTTTCATGCCTAGTTCTTTTCTAAGTAGTTCTTTACTGATACAACCCAAAACACTTTATAGAAATTTCTCATTATATGTTATAGCAATTGTGCCAGGCACGGTGGCACATGCCTTTAATCCCAACACTCAGGACGGCATACAGAGGTAGGCAGATCTCTGTGAGCTCAAGGCCACCTGGTGTACATAGTGAGTTCCAGGACAGCAAGGCCTGTGTATAGAGACCCTGTTTCAAAAACAAAACAAAACAAAAAGACTGGGGTCTTTAGTGACTATATCTTCTGGGTGTGATGTTGCATGCTTTTAATCCCAGCATTCAGGAAGCAGAGGCAGGTGGATCTGAGTTGGAGGCTAGCCTGGTCTACATAGTGAGTTCCAGGACAGCCAGAGCTTCATAGTGAGTGAGACCCTGTCTCTAAATAAATAAATAGAAAGGACAAACGCTCATCCTGTTGCTTGTTTTTCACCATTGAACGTTCATTTGCTATGCCCTTATTTACCTTACTTTCTGTACCACAATTTTCCCGTAGTAACGTTTGTTAGACATATTGCAAGGTTCTTTCTGTTCATTGTGCACTCTCCTGGATGTGCTTATGAAGACTGAAGGCAAAAACACAAGACAGGAGAAAGGATGCAGACAGTCCAGACTGAGTTACAGTGCCATTCCATTGCTAAATCTGTTTCGGTCCTTCCGTGGGTAGAGGTGGTGGTAATTAGATAGAATAGAATGAAATATCTTTGTGGGATTTGGATATGAATACTTAAGTTTTTATTTGGCTGGATTCTGCAGACCTACATATCGATGGATACCTTATGTGCCCACTGCTTATTTGGCTAGTTCACTCTGGCCTACAGACACTGAGATGAGTGTTGCTAACCTGCCTTCTTGTTGCAGACAAAACTTACCTGGGGGCCCTACTTATGGTTTTACATGCTGCGGGCTGCCACATCCACCCTCTCAGGTATTGCTCTTCTGTTTGAATACTGTCTGATGCTGTAATATGTTCTGCACACAGGAGCTTTACCAAGTGGGATGTTCCCCCCAAGGAAGAATACAAAATAGGGAACTACTTTGTCCTCTACAGGTAGCCTGCTAGCATTGGAAAATAATACTCTAGTTTGTACAAACAGTCTTTGGTTTACAGCTGTGTTACGAAGCACACAAACTAGGGCCAGTGAATTGGCTCAAGCAGGTAAAGGTGCTTGTCGCCAAACTGACAACCAGGTGTGGAGCCCCTTGGAGAAGGGGACTTACCCCTCAGGAGTGTCTGACCTCCACACAGTACAATACCCTGCCACCCTTTAAGTGTAATGATAAAAAACACTGGAAAATGACACCACTAATGCAGACAGGATTGTCATGGTTTTGTTTTTTGTTTTGGTTTTTTGAAACAGGGTTTCTCTGTGCTATCTTGGCTGTCCTGAATTCTCTTTGTAGACCAGGCTGGCCTTGAATTGTCATGTTTTAAGCCCTGTTACCACTCATTGTTACTTTACCATTTGGATTCCTACTGCTTATTTGAAAGCCTTGTTATAAGCCATTTATATTTTTATTAGTAGTAGTTCTTCCTTGCATATTAGCATCTACCATTTTATTCTTTGTGGTGTAGTAATTTTTGTGTGTTGCTTAGGATTGAACCTCCCAGGCAAAAACTCCCTGAGTTATGTCCCAGCAATATTTTCACTTCTTAACTAGAAACGTGTAACTGCTATTTGAAGGAAGTGAATTATCAACTTATATAGTTATGCTAATATTTTTAAACCATAAAATTTACTGTTTCCAATTAACTACTTGATAATTTCTGTTGCCTTTTTTCATTAGAGGAAGTCACAGCTAGTATTTAAGTCAATATTTACTGAGCACGGATTGCATGCGAGGCAGTCTGATATGACGGAGGAGCACAAGCACAGATCTGTAGTTAGCTTCTTTTTTTTTTTTTTTTAAGATTTATTTATTATTATGTATACAGTGTTCTGTCCACAGGCCAGAAGAGGGCATCAGATTACATTATAGATGGCTGTGAGCCACTATGTGGTTGCTGGGAATTGAACTCAGGACCTTTCGAAGAGCAGGCAGTGCTCTTAACCACTGAGCCATCTCTCCAGCCCCTGTAGTTAGTTTCTTTATCCACTTTGGCAGCAACTTGACGCCTTAAAGCCTGACTTCTCATTTCCTGCCAGAGCCTTCTGTATCACATGCTGATCTTGGTGGGACACAGTACATGACAAAAGCAGTTTAAAGGATGGTTCTGGTGCCCAGTTGAAGGGTACAGTCCCTCCTGGTGAGGAAGTCATGGTGGCAGGGCCATCCCTTGTCCAGTGATATCCTAACGGACTAATGCAGTGTGCTGTCCTAAAGACTGGACCTGTCCCTGACAGCTACAGTGCCTCATGAGAGGTGTTAGAGCTGTGAGCACAGCTAACCCAGCACTGTGGAGACTGGTGGAGGATTGCTGATGAGATAGCCTTGAGTACAGTGTGCTAGACTGTGAGACACTGTTCTCAGAACAGAGAAATAGGAAGCTGAGCAGACTGGACGTCCAGGATGGAAATGCGGAGACAGGGTGAGAAATGTCCTGAGTTTAAGGATAAAACAGTAACTCTCCTGTTCTTAGTATTACGTTAAATGCTCAAGAAATGTTTATAGTATTGTATATCTTTTAACTTTCGTTATCTTTAGTGTGTGATTTTCTTGGAGAGAAGATTGCGTCTGTTTTGGGCATCAGCACCCCAAAATACCAGTATGCCATTGATGAGTATTACCGGATGAAGAAGGAGGTGTGTCCTCTTTTCACTTTATTGGTGTCTGCCCGAGGTTTGATGAGCCGCATGAGCAGGTGCCTGCTCTAGCAGTGCTAGAACGGCAAACACAGCACCTCACAAAGGCCCTGCCACTGAAGATAGCTTATTTAGTTAACAAATCAACATGTTTTAGGACTCTCCAAAATGCACATTTCCTAAGGTAAATGTCTAAAACCTTTGTTTGCCAGTGATAACAACTGAGGTTCCTATGTGTATTAGCTTAATCTTTACATACCTTTTGGTATTGTCACTTTAATTTAAAGAAGAAACACCACCCAGCCTGTGTACATAGTGAGGTAGTCTCTAAGTCCCACCAGCCTCAACTCCCTGTCACTCTGAGCACCCCATCTACTCTCAGGATTTGTTTAAAAGGCTGAGAACAGCACCTAGCGTGCCCTGATGAGCGAGCACACAGTAAACTAGCGCCTGCTGCTCTCCTTGAGTCAAGAGCAATAGTTCAGGCAAAGCCAGAACAGAGACATGAACATGGGCGCGCAGTAGGGAAACGGCAAGAAGCTCGGCCTTGGAGGGCGGCCTAGAAACAAACCTTTATTTTGTTGTGTGGCTTCAAACAGGTGGGGTTTTTGTTGTTGTTTTTAACAAAACCAAACCAAGCAAAAAACAAACCACTGCAAGCCTTGTTTAGAGCCTCCTTGGCTCATTCAGACCCCTTCAGTGGCTTCTGTGGTCTCCTGTCCTGTCTCAGGATGGGCCTGCTGAGAGGACACCACCTCCTGCCAGCCACTGCTAGGTAGTTCTGAACTAGCAACTCCTCTGTGGTCTCTGGAGTGCCTCTTCCTGTATCACAGCTCTCCTCTTCCATCCTAACTTTCCTACTAGATTGCAAAGTTCTTGGGGGCAGTCACTGGACTATCTGTACATTGATCAGGTGCTTAGGGGAAAACTATGCTATACCATTTAATGAATGAACCACTCTGTTAACTAAATAGGATGACACCTTATAATTAAAGTGGTACAATATAACCAGTGTGTTACTTTGTTAGGCCAACTTAATTTAGTTCTTACCTAAACTTAGTACTGCTGGGCTATCCACCTTTTAAAATAACTATTTTACTTTAACAACAGGGGAGGTGGATGGTTTGTTTTGGTGGGAGAGAGAGAGAGAGAGAGAGAGAGAGAGAGAGAGAGAGAGAGAGTGTGTGTGTGTGTGTGTGTGTGTGTGTGTGTGTGTGTGTCTGGGGATCAAAGCTGGATTCTTACATGTATTTTAGGAATGCACTTTACCACTGAGCTACATCCCCATCCCAGACAAAATTTTGGCTTTTGAAAAAAAAGATGCTAATGAGAGAAGAAATATTTGTTCCTTTTGGACATTAATAGTTTACTGATATTTCCCATTTTTAGGAGGAGGAGGAGGAGGAAGAAAATAGGATGTCTGAAGAAGCAGAAAGACAATACCAACAGAACAAGCTGCAGGCGGATCCCATCGTACAGACAGATCAACCGGAAACCGTGGTGTCCAGTTCATTCGTGAATATTAATTTTGAAATGGAGGAAGACTGTGAAGTAATGAAGGAAAGCAAACAGCGGCCTGTCTCTGTCCCGCCATAGAATGAAATGACTGTATAGAAAGCACTAAGCCCTAAACTTCTCCAGTCAGGAACGTTTTATGTTTTGTTTAGTGGAACTTCAAACAACTATTTATATTTTAAATTATTAAGGGAAAATCTTTCTTCATTCTTACGCTGTATCTGTCACAGTCAGGTCTGAAGCTGGGATGTTTTTATTATGAGTTAAATTAGTGACAACTCCCACCCCCTTGTTGGGGAGCAAACCCAGGACTTCTTTCACATACACTAGCCAAGTACTCTCACTAAGCCCAGTGCTTTGATTTTAAGATAATCTTTTATAACCATAAGGACTTTTAGCTAGGCCTAGTAACACACATCTTTAATCCTAGCGCTGGGGAGGCAGAGACAGGTGGTTCTCTATGAGCTCAAGGCCAACCTGATCAACATAGTGAGCTCCAGGACAGCCACACAGTGAGACCTTGTCTCAAAGACTGAAGGCTTTCTACATTTAAGAGGAAAGTTAAATTGCTCATTAACATTTTTGGTTTGGGGGCATTTTTTTTAAAAGGTAAGTATTAAGCATTACTAATCTTCATAGCCTCAGATTAAAACACCCCTGGATTTTCCCCTAAGGATGGTTCAGAGTGTGTAATAAGGAACAAGATGGAAGCATTGTGGATGTATCCCTTTTGTTGAGAATAGTTCATACAAAAGTACTGACTGTATTACTCTGGATATTAAGTTGGCTTTTCATTTTCAGTACAAGTCATTCTTGTATTTTTCAGTAGTTAGTGAAATGTCTTGCTTTGATCACAAATTAACACTAGTTACTGAACGACTCTGTAGTTGTAGTTAAGTGTTGACACCTGGTGAGCACCCACATGGCATATTGGGTGTGCCACACTTTCTCAGTGCTTTGTGTAACTGAGGATGAAGAACTGGGAGCAGTTTGTTTGTGTTCACCATTTTCATCCAGCAGTGGTTGAGTTGGACAGTTGATGTGAACCAGGTTTGGGTACTTCTCTCCTTCCTAAGTTATTCCTTTATAAAGCTGTATACTATGAATCTGAATTTAAGAAATATTTTTAGTTGGGTGGTGGTGGCGCAAGCCTTTAATCCCAGCACTTGGGAGGTAGAGGCAGGTGGATCTCTGTGAGGCCAGCCTGGTCTACAGAGTGAGTTCTAGGACAGCTAGAGCAGTTACATAGAGAAACCCTGTCTGGGAAGCCCCCCCCCCAAAGAAATATCTTTAAGTGTGTTCAGAACCTTGTATCTGTGTAACTTTGATTTATAACCAAATGTGGGCAGTGTTTTAGAAATGCTGATGTTTGAAATGCCTTCTCATAGATTTAAAAGCTTTTAGAAATTAATGGCTATCCACCAGTCTTCTAAGTAGCATGACACTTACTGTCTTAAATATGTACACAATTAAAAAATGGATAGGGGAGCTATTGTAGAGGTGCTAGGGTGCTAGGGCACCTCAGTAAGTTAACTGAAAACTGGACTGAAATTTGTAAGGCTCAGCAAGGATAGAGTCTTTCTCAGAGATGTGAGAAGTGAGCTCACTTCATGGGTGTAAACATGTGATTGAGTCCTTAGGGTTTTATGTTTGGATTGTGTAATTAATGTCACTATCGGTTAGTTTACTAAAAATCAGTCATAGTTGATAGCTGCTAAGATATGCTGGCCTGACCTCTTCCTTTCTTTAACTTTGATACGGTGCCACCAACCCCAACACATTTGGTTATGAGGTGAAGACAGGTGGTCTACATGTGACCTACTAGACTGCCTCTGCTAAAGTGCTAATACCTCAGTTTATGCCTGCCAAAGGCGCGGGGCTACGGTAGATGGTAAGAACCTGCGAAGGCTTGCACTTTCCTGAGTTTTTGCTGCCTGTTCAGCAAGAGCTGGTTTGGGATGTTTATAGTTATTCACTGTGCCTTACATTTTTATACTTTGGTTTATGCAAGCTGTAAAATTTATCATCAATGGGTTAAATGGTTTCTTTTATTTTAAGCCTCCCTCACCTCTTCCTATTTACTAATTCCTTTTAGAATTATTTTTCCCTCTGGATCACAGTTCATGACACTCCCCTTTCTTCTGGTCTCTCTTTATAAACCCTGAACACAAGCCAGGTATGGCAGTGTGCGTCTGTACTCCCAGCACTAGGAGGCTGAGGTAGAAGCATCATGAGTTGGAGGCTGGCCTAGACTACATACCAAGACCCATATCTCAACAACAAAGAAAAAACCATACACACATGAGTTAGTACAATCAATTAGTAAATTCTGTAACAAAACCTTTAACAAAAGGTACACTTTTGTAAATGTAACTTGCTAATGGTTAATAAAACTAGGCAAAATTTCATACTTGTGATTTTAATGAAAACAAAATATTTGCTTGAGTAGTTTTTTTTTGGAAACACTATATTTAAAAAAAGAACTTGCAGCTGAGCATGGTGGCGCACGCCTTTAATCACCGCACTAAGGAGGCAGAGGCGGGCAGATCTCTCTGAGTTCGAGGCCAGCCTAGTCTATAAAGAGAGTCCAGGACAGCCAAGAAAAAGAACTTGTGGCACCAGATAACTCAATACACGTGCTTGCTGGCAAGCCTGACCACTGAATTTGATCTCCAGAACCCATGCAGGGAAAGGAAAGAATCAACTCCTGAGAAATGTCCACTGACCTCCATGTGTGTTCTGGTGTCCACACACAATAAATAAATGAAATAAAAAAAAGCTATGCATATTTGCCACTCACTTTTCATCTTAGTACTTGGGAGACTGAGGCAAATGCCTCATGAATTCAATGTTGAAGGCCAACTTGGTCCACAGAGCAAGTTCCAGGCCAGTCAGGGCTACAGCGTGAGACCAAGTCTCAAAAAACAAAACAGCAAAGCTGTTTATGCCTTTAATTCCAGAACTTGGGAGGCAGAGGCAGGTAGATCTGAGTTCGAGGCCAGCCTGGTCTACAGAGTGAGTGCAGCCAAGGCTACCCAGAGAAACCCTGTCTCAAAAACCAAAACCAAACCATACCAAACAAAAAAACAAAAAACAACCCAGCAACAACAAAGCCACATCTGAAGTTTTCGAATCCAGAAATGCAGCGGTCCTGCTCTGATGGAAAAGTCTAAGGTCCCGCATAGTCAGAAGAACAAATAGTAATCCAACAAGAATACTGGAAATAAACAACACCTGCCTACAGCACATCTTACTTCCCACTTCTGAGCTAAATGCTAAATGGAACCAGAACTTACCACTTCATTTAAAAAAAAAAAAATAGTTGATGCTGTTACTTTGAAATTGTTCCAATTGAACCAAAACTCTAGTAAGCAGAGTATCTGCTGTTGTGCAGGCATGTGATGAGTTTTATTTAGGCCTTTCTAAGGGTTCTGCTTCAAAGGGAGCTTTGCATGCAGCGTTCAGGCGTCTTTATGAAGGTGGTCTGTTCTTTCAGAGCTCATGTATCATCAAGATCTGCAGAGTTCTCGTTGTCATTTGCAACAAGGGCTTCTCTGTTCTCGTAAGTCCAGAAGCCATTCAGATCAATCAGAATGGTTGTGACTGTGTCTCCTTGGTTACTGTTGATCAAATCCTGAAGGGAGATTTTCAAAGGATCCTTTGGTTTTACCATGTCAAAGATTTCATCCTGTAAGAGAGAAAATAATGAAAGCTGGTAGAAGTAATTTCCGTCACATGGTGACGTAAAATTCAAGGTAGGTATTTCCCTATTTTACAAATTTTTATTTCAGTTTTTTCTTTTCTACCTGATAGGCATCTCCACAGAGACAGGGTTTCTCTGTGTAACAAGAGCCATAGCTGTCCTGCCCTCACTTTGTAGACAAGGCTGATCCCAAAGAAATCCACCTGCCTCTGACTCCTTAGAGTGCTGGAATTAAAGGTGTGCACCATCACACCTGGCTGATAGGCATCTTCTTAACTATAGAATTTTCTTGGATAATTTCTTAGCTGTGTGAGAACTGTCTCTCATTTTATAGATGAAGAAAACAGGCTCACAGTTTAATTCAAGCTCATGGCTAATCAATAGCAGAGCTATCCAATACAGCATTCTTTGAATGTAACGAACTACTTCTTAAGCTTTTTACTACCTTCTAATAGTGGGGCAAAGTCTTGGCATAATCTTTTTCACCTGCAGTGCTGGGAATCAAACCCAAGACATCTAGTTTTTTGCCAAGTAAGCACTGTGCCACTAAGCTGTGGCTTTAAAACAAGAGCTCATCTAAGCAAAACTCTTCAGAGATAGCAACAAAACTTCATTTCCAGCTGGGCACAAAACAAACTGCTTTTCCAATAATAGCTTCTTTTACTCTATTCCCAATATGGGAGGAATGGAACTCTCTATTAAGAAATTAGTCATCCAAAATAAGAAAACTGTGCCAAGACTTAACTAGAATTCATGGAAGAGCCTCCACTATGTTACAAAGTATACAGTATAAACATTTGCAAGGCATTAACCCATGTTTTCTAATCTTTTGTAGTAAAATTACCTTAGAATTTTGTTTTGTTTTTCCGAGACAGGGTTTTTCTGTGTAGCCCTGGCTGTCCTGGACTCCTTGTAGACCAGGCTGGCCTTGAACTCACAGTGATCTGCCTGCCTATGCCTCCCCAGTGCTGGAATTAAAAGCATGCGCCACCACACCTGGCTACCCTAGAATATTTAATAACATTTAAAGAAGCAATGACATTTTTTAAAAAATTTAGAGTAGGGCCTGGAGAGATGGCTCAGCAGTTAAGAGCACTGTCTGCTCTTCCAGAGGACCTAGGTTCAATTCCCAGCAACCATATGGTGACTCACAACCATGTACACTGGGATTTGATCCTCTCTTCTAGCATGCAGGTGTACGTGCAAATAGAGCACATAGTAACCATTAAATAAATAGGTAAATCTTTAAAAAATTTTAGAGTAACTTTGGTTCATAAAATAGAAACTTTTAAAGTTTGAATTCTTTTCCAGATTGGTTGAAGGTTGAATTGCTGGTTCTTAAATTCAGGTTAGAAAGTCTGAAGTTTCCCCCATTTGTGTTGCATCAGAGTAACCCATCAGGCTTACCCTTGGTTAAAATTGGCCAGGGTATTTTTATTGTGTTATTCAACTTGAAGTAGAAAGATCCTATTGAATGATTTTCCTAGCTGGTGAGCTGCAGATTAAATGTTGAATAACAGCATATGTTTCAAATAATGATATTTTTCTAGATTTGTGTTTATATGTGTGTGTATGTGTGACAGCTACATGTATGCCAGTACCCACAGAGGTCAGTGGAGGGTCAGATCTCTTGGAGCTACATACATGAATTCTTGGAATAGAATGCAAGTCTGTCTCTTTTACCCGAATTGCCATCTTTCCAGCTCTGAGTAACGATGGTTTCCATATTGAAAGATGTGAGTCTCTTTAATGGAGCCAAGTATGCAGGCTCTTTAATGCAAAACACTAAAGGGCTTGAACCTAAATAGTCCTCCAGCTGAATGCTGGGTTTGTTAGTGAAAAGGACTGCTAAAGGAAGCAAGCTAATTGACATTTTTTCAAATGAAATGAACGGATGCTTCCATGAAAACACGAATGATAATGAGATCAACACATCAATCAGTAAGTTCAAATTTGTCTCATCAGTTCAGAACAAGTAACAGCAAAAATCTGATTTGGAATGATGTTTCATAGTTCATAAACTGCTTTCATATGAAGTTGGATACAACATTATTCAACATTACTTAGTATTATTGTGGCTATATTATCTGATAATGTTACATAGGTAAATGAAAAATAATAACCTTGACATCTTGAAATGAAACAGGATCCTGTCCATGGATTTTCATTAGTTCTTGTATGGCCTGTATTTAAGGGAAATAAATCTATAAATAGCAATTAAATTCTTACCCCACAGTTCCCACCCAGTTCCACACTGTACGTAGGTCCATAAGCTTCACCATCTCATGGCCCTTGTCAGTCTTTCTTCTGACTGTTCCACTTCAGTCCAGAACTGGATGAGGGTAACCATGGACCTTTCTACACTTACACTTTAGCTATTGAGAACTTGGGGTGAGGAAGGAGGGTTAAGACTGGGGCTGGAGAGATGGCTCAGAGGTTAAGAGCACTGACTGCTCTTCCAGAGGTCCTGAGTTCAATTCCCAGCAACTACATCTCACAACCATCTATAATGTGATCTGATGCCCTCTCTTCTGGCCTGCAGGTGTACATGCAGGCAGAGCACTGTATACATAATAATAAATCTTAAAAAAAAAAAAAAGACTGCAGACTGCTGTTACTACCACAGGAATGTCCTCCAACCTCAGGTGGGCCCCCAGTGTGGCCTAAGCAACTACTAATCGGTTTCTGGTTTCCAGAAATGCTTATACTTTCACTTGTTTGTTTCTTTAAACTTTTAAATGTGTAAAAGTGTTTTGCCTGCATGTATATATGTATACGCGCTATATGTATGCCTGGTACCCAAGAAGGTTAGAAGTTGTCAGATCCCCTGGACGTGGAGTTACAGTAGTCGTGAGCCACCATATGGCTGCTGGGAACTAAATGGAGGTTCTCTGCAAGAGCAGCAAGTGCTCTTAACCAGTGAGCCAACTCTCCAGCCCCACTTCACCATTTTAAAAGACCAATCTCTCTACTCTTAGAGAAAACAGAGCTAGACCACCCAGACTCCTCCCTCTGAAACCAAAGCCCATCGTAGTGGCACATGCCTGTAATACTCAAGAGGCAGAAGGATCCAGAGTTAGTCATCCTTGGCTACCTAAGTAGGTTCTGCCTAGGTTACTTGGACCCCACGTCCAGGAAGCCAGAACCTTTAACAACAGTGGCTAAGTAAGCTACCGCCATTCATTTGGAAGCTGAAATTCTTGGCAGTTGTGCTGGTTAGCTTTTTGCCAGTTTGACACAAATGAGTCACATGGAAAGAGGAAGCCTCAACTGAGGAAATGGCCTCCATCAGACTGGCATATAAGGCAATTCTGTGGGGCACTTTCTTGAGTAGTGCTTGGTGTGAGTGTCAAACCCCATGTGCTGGTGCTACCCATGGGCTAATGGTGCTGGGTTGTTTAAGAAAGCAGGTGTGGGCTGGGAGTGGTGGCACACGCCTTTAATCCCAGCACTTGGGAGGCAGAGGCAGATGGATCCCTGTGAGTTCAAGGCCAGCCTGGTCTATAGTGGGAGTCCAGGACAGCCAAGGTTACGCAGAGAAACCCTGTCTTGAAAAACAAAACCAACCAACCAACAAACAAAAAAAAAAACAAAACAAAACCCCTCCCCCCCAAAAAAAAGAAAGCAGCTGTGAGAGCCGAGAAGGGAAAGCTGGTAAGCAGTGCTCTTCCACGGACTCCCCGGGTTCCTGCTTATTTGAGTTTCTGCCTTGGCTTCTCTCAGTGATGGAACAAAAGCGAACTAAGAGTCATTAGCTAATTCCTTAGAGATTCCTACTCAGAGGTGTCACCAGTCAGAGTATCCCAGGAAATCTCTGTAGGGACCTCAGTGTCCAAGCTCAGCCTCATCACTGCGATAGTCTTATACATGTTAAATTTTGTAATATTATGAAAAACAAAAAGTGTAGCTATGAAAATGTGGTACAGGGGCTGGACGGATGGTAGAGCATTGGGTTGCTCTTCCAAGCAACCTCATGGTGGTACACAACCATCTATAATGACATCTGGTGCCCTCTGTTGGCAAACATGCAGGCAGAGCACTGTATACATAATAAATCTAAAAAGAAAAGAAAATGTGGTACAGTAAACATTTCACAACTCTCCCATTCCCATTCAAACTAAGGACTAGCAGGAGCAGGGCGGACATTCCTATTATTTACATCTGCCTGTGCTGATGCACGGCACACAGTTCTGTCCAGTTAAAAATTATTACTTGAGAAGCCGGGCGTGGTGGCGCACGCCTTTAATCCCAGCACTCGGGAGGCAGAGGTGGGCGGATCACTGTGAGTTCGAGGCCAGCCTGGTCTACAAAGTGAGTCCAGGACAGCCCAGGCTAACACAGAGAGACCCTGTCTCAAAAAACCAAAAAAAAAAAAAAAATTACTCGAGGCTAGAGAGATGGTTCAGTGGTCAAGAGCACTTGCTGCTCTTGCACAGGACCCTGGTTTGAGTCCCAGCATCCACATGGCAGTGCACGACCATCCATAGCTCCAGTTTGAGGACCCTTTATGGCATTAGCACATGACCTGATGTGCAAATATCAATGCAGACAAACACATATACATAAGCCTAAAAAAACTGACTAATGTCTACAAAAACTGCCTAGAAAGAAGCTAGGTATTTCCAAGTGAGTCACTGATGGCCAGAAGCACAGGATGTCTCATCTCCAAAGGCTGAGCCCCTCACATGGTTCCATAACAATACTGGAAAGGTAACAAAATCAGCTTTACCAGTATGTATTTCTTAAAAATAGGAACAAAACAGACATGATTTCCATTTTAAATCTATTAGTCCTCTTAAATTTCAAAACAAGTTAGGTAAAACTGTCAGTACATACAAAAAGCTAAATACTTTAACAAATCTTAAGGTAACAGTGCTCCTTTACCCAAACCATACTTACCCTAAAGAAATAATTAAGGGAAAAGACATTCAGATACCCCTTGTTCTCAATGTCTAGCAGCTTGAAAATATACTGCAGAGCTGCAGGCTCTTTTCTGTTTTCTAAGGCGAGAACAAAGTCCAGGTAGGTTTTATAGTCCTACAGAAGAAAAAACATTCATAGGAGACCTTGAGTGCAATTTTAAATGAGTGTCTGCTGAGATGAAGTTATTTTGTAATCGCAGATGGCAAATTCAAGTATTTTTTTAAAATATGAAATAAATCCATTTATGCATTTAGTGTTGGTTTCTAGGAATTTCAAGCAGTCGCTACTCTATAGGACAGTTTTCAGAGACACAGCTAGTTTCTTTGAGCAATTTGCTTAAACTATAATTTTCTTCTATTATACTATGAAAGTGTCAAGATAGCCGGGTGGTGGTGGCACACAACTTCAATCCCAGCACTTGGGAGGCAGAGGCAGGTGATCTCTGTAAGTTGGAGGCTTGCCTGGTCTACAGAGAGTATCCAGAAAATCCAGGGCTAAAACTGAGAAACCTTGTCACGAAAAACAAACAAACAAACAAAGTGTCAAGTCAATGATTAAGTTATTTTATGCTGCCATTAAATTTGTTTTCAGTGTTTTTTAAAAAGATTTATTTATTACTTATACAGTAATCTGTCCACATGCCAGAATAGGTCACCAGATCTCATTATATATAGTTGACTGGGAATTGAACTCAGGACCTCTGGTAGAGCAGCCAGTGCTTTTAACCTCTGAGCCATCTCTCCAGCTCCTCAGTGTAGTTTCTTTGAAAAATCTATTTTCAACCGGGCAGAAGTGGCACACGCCTTTAATCCCAGCACTCGGGAGGCAGAGGCAGGCGGATCGCTGAGTTCAAGGCCAGCCTGGTCTACAAAGTGAGTCCAGGACAGCCACGGCTACACAGAGAAATCCTCTCTCGATAAACAAAAACCAAACTAAAACAAAGCCAACAACAAAACAACCTATTTTTTTGATAATGAACAGTGGTCTATTTAATTGCTATTTAGAACCCACTCATTCACGTCTGTTGGTCACATCAACTGTGGGCTGAAAGAAAATATTTGGGAAATCCTTGACTTTTCAACTAACAGACTCTCCCTGTCAATACTCAAAACACACAATACAAGTGCATAGCGTTCACACTGTATTAGGGATTACAAGCAGCCTAAAGATGAGCAAGTGCACTGCAGCCGGTGTATGTAGCATCTGTGGATCCTGACCCTGAAATGCGGGGTCTGGACGCAGGCCACAGACGGCCTGAGCGTGAGGCGAGCCGGTAAGCCGCACTGGGGAAGCTGAAGCGGGAGGGTCAGAGCTGAAGCCAGCACGGGCCTGCAAGCTTATGTCTCCACAAGAGAAGAAAAAAGAAATCAGAAGATTTTCAGTAGAATGAGGGGGTGGCAAGGTTGCCTAAGGGCCTGAGGCGTGCGCCTGTATTCCTGACGAGAGGGAGAGAAGGGTCCTAAGGCTTTGGTGGCCAGCCAGGCTAAACAGAGATCCTGTCTCAGGTGGGCAGCATTCCTCAAGTTGTAGACCTCTAATATAGGCATGGAAACTTGCACATACAAACAGGATTTTAAAAATATGAATGGAAGCTAGAAACATATGAGAACAGGCTGTCTGCCCCTTGCAAGGGGGTACCTCTAGTTTATTTGTTTGTATTTTTTTATTCATTTTCCTTGTTGAGGCAGGGTCCCACTCACCCTGGCTGTCCTGGAACTCTCTGTGGTTCAGGCTGGCTTCAAACTCAAGGAGCTTGCGTCTCAGCTCCCTGAGTGCGGGGGTTACTGATGTGAGCCACTACGTCTGGCAGAATACTTGTCTTATATGATAAAAAGAACAGGAAAAGAAGCCCACATTCTTGGAAAATATTTGGAACAATATGATAAATAATGGTTTTGGCATAAATTGTAGCATGAGAAATTAAGGAAATGGCATGAGGCTATGTAGGTCAGCTGTTACAGTGTTTGCCTAACACGCACAATGAAGCCTTGGACTGAATCCCCAGCACAGCACACTGTAATCCCAGCACTGAAGCAAGGCCAGCCTTGGTGACAGGACACCCTGCCTTAAAAAAGCAAAACGAAACAAGAGTTACGGAGACAGAGCTTCATTATGGCTTAACTCCATCCACTTCTGCCCCTGGTTTTTCTTATTCACCGAAAGGGACTGGTTTATGATAAACCTCCAACATCTATGTCAAGAATTGTGGAGTCACTTTTCCTTTGCTGTTGGCCAAGAGTAGTGCTGCCATACAGCCTGCTGGCGTCACAGTAGCATAATACAGTGTAAGGGCTCACTCTTATCTGATGATTGTTTCTTAAGCAGTCTTCATTGGGAAAACTGTGCCCTTACTCTTTCTCTATTTGTTCTGAGATGCTCTACACCAGTGCTCAACCGTCTTAATAACCCAACCATAAAATTATTTATTTATTTATTTGGTTTTTCAAGACAGGGTTTCTCTGTGTAGCCTTGCATGCCCTGGACTCACTCTGTAGACCAGGCTGGCCTCAAAGTCACAGTGATCCACCTGCCTCTGTCTCCCAAGCACTGGGATTAAAGGCGTGTGCCACCACCGTCCGGCCCAACCATAACATTATTATCATTACTGCTTTGTAACTGTAATTTTGCTGCTGTTATGAATCACAATGTAAATGTCTGTTTTTTCTGATGATTTGGGGGGGCACAGCCCTCAGGTGGAGAGCCACTGCTCTGTGGTCCATTTGACTTCAAAATTCAAATTCTCTTCCCCCATTTTCCATCATTCTGGGATTACAGGTGCATCACCCTCTCTGGCCCTCTACAATTTTTATTCTGTGGCCTTTTGTTGTTATTGTTTATTTTTTAAACAGAGTATCCTATAACCCAGGCTGACCTTAAACCCCTGATCTCCTGCCTGTCACCTTCCAAGTGTTGGAATTTCAGGCTTCTTACACCACCACGCTTTGCTTCCGAATGTTTTTTATTAACAAGAATAGTGGTTTTAAAATGCTATTTACAATTTTTCTTCTCAAAGCTGGGTATGGTATATCTTTAATCTCGGCACTCAGAAGGCAGAGGCAGACGGATCTCTGTAAGTTCCAGGCCAGCAAAGGCTACAGAGTGAGATCTTATTTTTATTTTATTTTTTTAATATTTATTTATTTATTATGTGTACAGATCTCATTATATATGGTTGTGAGCCAACATGTGGTTGCTGGGAATTGAACTCAGGACCTTTGGAAGAGCAGTCAGTGCTCTTAACCTCTGAGCCATCTCTCCAGCCCCAGAGATCTTATTTTTAAAACAAGCTTTTCTGCTCAGCATGGTGGTATATACCTTTAATCCCCAACACCAGGGAGGCAGAATCAAGTTCAAGGCTAGACTGACATAGTCAATTGAAAGCCAGCCAGAGCCACATAGTGAGACTTGGTTGTCCCCACCCACCCACCCCAAAAAAAGGAATTTTCTTTCCCAGGTACCTTGAAAACATTAAAGGGAATATTTAACAAAATCTCTACATCTCTAAAACATCTGTATAATCTAAGATGTAATTTTTAAATTTAAATATAACTAAACTTCCGTGTATTTTGAGAGGGAAGAGGAAGACTGTATGTTAGTTAGCTTCAGCTATTAAAACAGACACAGTGACCCGACAGGACTCTCAGCCTTAGCTGGCTCTAGTAGCGTCACACCCAGAATCTCAGACCTTAGTAGATGCCAGCAGAAGTAACTACGCGGTAAGTCCCAGGCAGCCTGTGCGACAGAGCGAGCAATAGGCCTGATTTAAATCACAGCATACGTGGTCTGACAGACCTGGTAATTTAATGACTGAACTATTTATATAGAAATAGTTTAAGGGGTAGGGGGCTGAAGAGATGGTTCAGAGGTTAAGAACACTGACTGTTCCTCCAGAGGTCCTGTATTCAATTCCCAGCAACCACATCTATAATGTGATCTGATGCCTTCTTCTGGTTTGCAATTGTACATGCAGGCAGAGCACTATATACATAATAAATAAATAAAACTTAAAGAAAAAAGTGGTTTCCTTAGGCATACCAACAATGAATGAGAAAAATATTACATATTTTATGTTCTAAGCCCAGAGGGAAGGTTTTTGTTTGTTTGGTTGGTTGCTTTTGGATTTTTGAGACAGGGTTTCTGTGTGTAGCCCTGATTATCCTCGACTCCCTGCTTTTGTAGACCAGGCTGGCCTCGAACTCACAGAGATCTGCCTGCCTCTGCTTCCTGAGTGCTGAGATTAAAGGGCGTGTGCACCACCATGCCCAGCCTGGGTTTTTGTTTTGTTTTTGAAGACAGAGTTTCTTTGTGTAGCCCTGGTTATCCTGGAACTCACTCTGCAGACCAGGTTGGCCTCGAACTAAAGAGATCCACCTGCCCCAAGTGATGGGGATAAAGGCATGCACCACCACCGCCCAGCTTGAGGTACATATTTTCCTTAAGAGTAGATTCGGAATATCAAGTAATTCCATTGACTTAACATTTTAAGATCCTGTTACACGCTAATATTAATAATGCTGAAGGAAGCAAGGCATGCTGGCATGTTCCTACAGTTCTGGTACTTGAGATGGCAAGACAGCAGGCTCTAGATTTCAAGATCATTCTTGACCATTAATCACATTCAATGCCAGCATGGTCTACAAGAGGCCCTAATATTAAGACAGATACACAAACAAAACTGTTGATTTGCATTAAGATAATAGCTTATGGAAAATGTAGGAGCCTAAATTTTTAAACAGCAGATTTCAGCAACTACCATTTCTCCATCATAAGTGAGACACTCCTGGAAAACTCGGTCTAAGAAGACATTGGTCATGGTTGCTGTTCCATAGCGGGAGAGTTCTTCTTTACTGAGCATGCCATTGTGATCTTTATCAAGATTCAAATACTGACCTTGCGAAAAGATAATAGAAACATAAAATGATATTGTAGAAGACTAATGAAATTCAATAAATCCAAATCCCTCCCAAATACCCCTCTCTGTGAATCCTGACAACAGCATTTGATTGTAAAATAAGACAAGAGCTGTTGTTCTGAACTGTGAAAGGACGGACTGCATTGTTCTACATATGCTCTACAAAGTAAAGTAACTGCAGAAGAGAGCTCAGACATTAGTGACGGAGCAGGTACATCCCAGGAGCCTAGAGCAGTCTTTTCGTTCTTTCCTTTTTTTTTTTTTTTTTTTAGGTTTTTCATTTTTTTATTTTTTTATTTTTTTTGGTTTTTCGAGACAAGGTCTCTCTGTGTAGCCTTGACTGTCCTGGACTCACTTTGTAGTCCAGGCTGGCCTCGAACTCACAGCGATCCGCCTGCCTCTGCCTCCCGAGTGCTGGGATTAAAGGCGTGCGCCACCACGCCCGGCTTTTTTAGGTTTTTCAAAACAGGGTTTCTCTGTGTAACAGTCCTGGCTGTCCTGGACTCACTTTTGTAGACCAGGCTGGCGTCGAACTCACAGCGATCCACCTGCCTCTGCCTCCCCAGTGTTGGGATTAAAGGCGTGCGCCACCATGCCTGACTCTAGAGCAGTGAGCATTCTCTGGGGGTAAAGCAAGCAGCCTGGGTATACAATAGCTCTCGGGATATGGATCCCCTGAGAATGGGAAATGAAATCTTAGTAGCGGGTCCTACCATAGACCCTCAGGGCCGAAGGAGCAGAAAACCAATTTGTTTCTTGACTCTCTTTGGACAATTCCTCATCCCTTAGCTAAAGAAACATAAAAATATAATTAGAAAATAGCGATTATCATGTGATAAAATAAAGTAGTTTAAAAAAATATTTACCTCTAGTAAATCATCTAGGAAGCTGCATGCTAAAATATCTTGAATTTTGATCTTCCCTTAAAAAATACAATGAAATACAATTCATTTTGAGAACAAGTTATTTTCTAGAGGTGTTATTTTACAAAGTTATTTTACAGAATCATATAGTAGCTCTTAGGTTCCTTACATTTTGTTACAAAATTGAAACACTGAGAAAAATGCACACACAAAAGCAAAATGAAATAAAAATACTCCAAATAACAAAAAGAGAAAACAAACTCCAATAACCCACAAAATTCTACATTTCTACTCGTATGCCTCCAATGATAAGAAGCTAAGCAGTAAATTCCTACTATCATTTTGTTATCAGAGTGTACAAAAGCTTATGTCATATTTTTCCCAAATAGGGACAATACTGGTAATAAGGGGGTGGAGCTAGAGAGCTCAGCTGTTAAAGGTTAAGGCCATACCTCTCAAAGATGGTTTCTAGCACCTATGTCATCAAAGCCCAGCTTTCCAGCTTTCTTTTTGACAAGTGTGGTGATGCACTCCCTTAATCACAGATACTCAGGAGACAGGCAAGCAGATCTCTATGCGTTCAAGGTCAGCCTCGACTATACAGTGAAACACCACCTTATTAATTAAAAGGGTATATCTAACTGAAAAATAGGGGGTTTCTATGAGTATACTGTTAAAAGTATATTTACTAATCTGGCCACCACTTAAAAAGGAGAAATACATTATAGTTAAATGACTCTCAAATACAAATTTTTCATAAGAAGAGACTAATCATACAGTATGTCATACACCAGGCAGCAAATCATGTAACTGTGTGTGGCTCCTTAGAATTGGAAGAAGTGACAGTGACTGCTCACCTAGGTCACACTTCAAGGGACAAAAGGAAACTTGTTTTTTCTGAGATAGGGTTTCACTATGTAGCTTTGGCTGTCCTGGAACTCAATCTATAGACAAGGTTGGCCTTGACCTCACAGAGACTGTCTGCCTCTGCTTCTGTCTCTGCCTCCCTGGTGCTGGGACTACAGGCCTGCACCACCATGCCCAGTGTGAAGGACATTATTGAGAGAGTAGGTGTAGTGGTTTGAATAGGGATGGCTCGTATAGGCTCATATATTTGAATGCTTGGTGATTAGGGAATAGTGCTGCTTGACAGGGATTAGGAGTTCTGGATGATCACTACAGAAAGCAAATCATGTCTTGTGCTCTTGCCCACTCTCTGAGACTTTCCAGATTATGTCACCGACTTTAAGAACAAAGAGAAACTGTGAAGACTGGTCTAATAGTGAGAGAGTATGCAATAGTAATATCCCAAAATTTAAGTTAGATATACTTTTTTCTTTTACCTGTTCTTAGAGGGTCCAAAAAGAAGAAGAACTTCCTAACGGCAGTACAAACATAAAAGGAGTAAAAGGATTTTTCCAACCCATCTAATTGTGGCAAAGTAGGAATAAGTTCCAGTATGTAGTTTTCTAAGTCCTGGAAACAAAACAAAATGTTGGTTAAATCTCCTGCCTTGACTTCCCTCTGTGACTGACTTGAAGCTGGGCTTGTAAACTAAATAAAACCCTTCCCCCCTTTAAGATTGCTTTGGTTAGAGTATTTTATTACAGCAAAAGAAACAATATTAGGACATCAAGTTAATATATTTAAAACTCTCTGGTACACACCTGTAGTCCCAATATTTTGGAGGAGGCAGAGGCAGGAGGATCACTGCAAGTTCAAGGCCAGCCTAGCTACAAGGGCTGCAAAGTGAGACTTTATCTCACAAAATCCAAATGAAAAAATACAAGTCTCCTGGGGCGCTTTGTAATCAACAACTTTATTTTTCCTCTAACTATTTTAAGCATATGCCTGGTAGACCAATGAGTCAAAGTTCATAAACAGGTACCCCAAAGCTGCTTTCTAAAATGAGGTTTTCCCAGCTCCTCCTGGCCTTCATCTGCTTACCCTATTCCCTACTTTATATCATCAAAATAAAATTTAGGACTCAACTTTAGTTTCTACATTCCTTTTACCAGTATCTCATTTTCTATATTACACATCCAATCTACCAATAAGATGTGTATCCCTCCCCCACCCCACCTGACCCTCTGTGTTCCCTTCTTTCCTTTCTTTTTAGTGTAGTAGAGGTGAAGGTATAATGTCCAAAATGTGTGCTGAATAGATCTGCTTTTAGCTTTGGGGGTGGTGGTGGTGAGACAGGGTCTCCCTGTGTGACTCAGGCTGGCCTCAAATTTATGAGTCGTGAATCTCCTGTTCGGCCTCTGAGTGCTGAGCTCAACAAGTGTGAGCTCCCATGCCCAGCTTTATTTCCAGCTCCCTCTACAGCCACCTGTAGTCTTGGCCACTATCATATTTTTACTTACACTACTATCATAGCTGCCTATTATTTCTGCCTCCATTTTATATTCTTATAATCTTTCATAATACATCCAGAGTAGTCAGGCATGGTAGCACACGTCTTTAATCCCAACACTTGGGAGGCAGAGGCAGAGGCAGAGGCAGAGGCAGGCATATCTCTGTGAGTTTGAGGCCAGCCTGGTTTACAAAGTTAGACCTACAAAGTTGTTCTCTGACCTCCACACTCACACGTAAAATAATACAAAAACAAAAACCTGACAACTCACTGAAACTTTCACTGGCTTAAGAATCTCAGAATAAAATCTAAACTCCTCATTACAGCCAAAAGGGCTTACTATGTGGTGGCCACTATCTCCTTCTCTGGCTTCGTCTGCCGCGTCAGCATTTGTCCTAGCCACACTGGCTTCCATTTCTACAGAGACAGGCAGAGGCAAGAGCCATTTACTACAATGTTGGTCTGAATATTAACTATATACTGTCCTTGGGAGAGACAAAATGAGGATCGAAATAGTTTACTCATTATTTATACCCAACATACCAACTCTCTTAAGCTCTAAAAGAGGTTTCCATGTTGGAGAAAAAAATATAAGCCAAGAAGAAATATACTTACACAATTTACTACCAAAAATACAGAAATAGCACAGCCATTTTGATCATGAGGTTTTAATCCCACTCATAGCCTGACCTAATGACATGAATACCTAATAGGAAACAAATACCCTCTTGGTATCTTACCATGACCCTCTAAACTTCTATAATAAAGCAACTTCCTGGTCTCTCTCAAAATAATAAAATAATGTATATATGCGAATAACCAAGAGCCGGTGAGGCAAGATGACCTAGCAGGTCAAATGCTTGCTGTGCAAGCCTACAGACCTGAGTTTAAGCTCTAAAACCCACGTAAAGGTGGGAAGAGAGAAACAGCTCCACAAAGCTGTCCATGTGTTCCGTGGCACGTGTGAGCCCTATCAGTTCTCTCTCTCTCCGGCCCCTAGAGGCGCGGGCTAGGGAGATGCTCAGTGGGTAAGGCACTTGCTTTGCAAGAGGGAGAACTAGAATTCAACTTCCAGAACCTACATAAATGCCAGCGGGCTGGTGGCCCACCTGCAACGCCAGCCTGGCCTAGGGGTGCCCAGAGCAAGCTGGTTAGCAAGCTAGCCATATTGCGAGCTCTGGATCTGACTCAAAGCCCGCCTCAACGAATAAGGAGAAAGAGTGAATGAAGACGGTTCCTGACATCAACTTGACCTCAGTCCTCCATGTTTGCCTGCACACATGCCAAACACACACAACTCCTACATGTACAGAGAAAATGGAAAAACAAAACCCAAAACTTTGGCCAGGCACTCGGGAGGCAGAGGCAGGTGGATTTCTGTGAGTTCGAGGCCAGCCTGGTCTACAAAGTGAGTCCAGGACAGCCAAGGATACATAGAGAAACCCTGTCTCAAAACAAACAAACAAACAAACAAACAAACAAACAAACAAAAAACTAGCCAAGACACTGTTTTTCAGTAATTTCTTTTTTTTTCAATCTCAGAGACGAGATCTCACTATTTAGCCCTAGCCAGCTTGGAACTCCATGTGTGGGGTAGACTAGCCGCAAACTTGCAGTGGTCCTTCTAAGTGACCCTGGCCTTAAGCTAGGATCACGGGTGTGTGGCACCACACGCCAATCTTGTCAATCATCTTAAAAGTCTGTTTAGATACATTCTGTTCACTTATTGATAATGTTTTATTACGTAGCTCAGGATGGCCTGGAACTCTATGTGCAGTCTCCACTGCCCCTGAACTCTCTGTGCAGTCTCCACTCCCCTGAACTCTACGTGCAGTCTCCACTCCCCTGAACTCTTTGTGCAGTCTCCACTCCTGAACTCTATGTGCAGTCTCCACCCCTGAACTCTCTGTGCAGTCTCCACTGCCCCTGAACTCTCTGTGCAGTCTCCACTCCCCTGAACTCTATGTGCAGTCTCCACTGCCCCTGAACTCTCTGTGCAGTCTCCACTGCCCCTGAACTCTCTGTGCAGTCTCCACTGCCCCTGAACTCTATGTGCAGTCTCCACTCCCCCTGAACTCTATGTGCAGAGTCCACTGCCCGTGAACTCTCTGTGCAGTCTCCACTCCCCTGAACTCTATGTGCAGTCTCCACTCCCCTGAACTCTCTGTGCAGTCTCCACTCCTCTGAACTCTATGTGCAGTCTCCACTCCCCCTGAACTCTATGTGCAGTCTCCACTGCCCCTGAACTCTACGTGCAGTCTCCACTGCCC
>OU015742.1:150631364-150654484 GCA_907169655.1 Acomys percivali
CTACGTGCAGTCTCCACTCCTCCTGAACTCTCTGTGCAGTCTCCACTGCCCCTGAACTCTACGTGCAGTCTCCACTCCTCCTGAACTCCCAAGAATCTTCTTGCCTCAGCCTCTAAAATGCTTGAATTAGAAACAAATACTATGATGTTCAGCTTCATTTTCCTTTTTAAAAAAATGTTTCTTAAAGGCTGGAAAAAAGAACCTAATGACCATTCATGTGGCTAATATATACTGAATTTAGCATGTTTACAAAAGCAAAATCAGGCAAATAAAAGCCATTAAGAGAAAATCACGCACCATAAGACTTACCTACAGTCACAACTCACTTGGCGATAACGTGAGGATTTGATGTCTATAATGTTTATTAAGTTTGGATCAATACTCACTGATTCCCGAAGGTATCCTTGGCCGGCTACATCATATAAACTGAGTCCTATTCTTGTCTGATGCAGCCAAACTGCCAATAAACAAGAAAATTACATGTAAACACTAAGAACTGTCCTTTAGCACATATATGAAAAACAGTAAGGTGCAAGACTAGAAGTGTAAGCCAAGCAGGAACTCCATAAAGCCATTTTCATGCATACATATAATCTGTGAGCCCTAAGCCATTTAAACCAAAGGAAGAAAGCCATGAGATGGCAGATTTCAACAATTCTGCCATGATTACAACTTCAGTAAAGCCGATGCCCTTGAGGCTATTGTTTTCCACACATTAAACTTGATGTTCCACCAGAGAGAGCTAGCCCAACACTGTCTTCAGTGAAGCCTGTATCCTCCTGAGGTTAATTAATTACTGTAGCCAAATCTGTTCCTTGACAATGGCACACAGCACCATTCTGCAGACCAGGAGGTACTTAGAAGAGTCACAACTCCAAAATGTTTTAATACAGGCTCCGTGAAACCAAGAGTGCAGCTGTGGATTTGAGACTGCCCTTCAGGTACATATATTAGTGAAATGAAATTACTTCAAACCACTCGCTGTAACTCTTGCTCTGCTTTTTTGAAAGGACTACAGTGATTTACTGCTCAAGTACACAAGACAAATATATGCCACCAGGGCAGGCTGTGGATGGCTCAGTTCCAATCAGGGAGCAGTCCCTTGGTCCTGTGGTAACTGCCAATGGATGAACTTGGCTCTCTCTCAGAATCCGCTCCTCTCCAAATGCTTGTTTCCTTCCTTACACAGCAGAGAGCTCAGCAGGTCAGGGACCAGCCCTTTGGGCTTATGGAGTCTCAAGCACAAAACTGACTTGTGCTATGCTCTGTGAACCCCTCAGGAGCACACCTCTCTGCCCAGTGTGTAAATCCATTCCTTCACATCATCGTGAGACATCAACTCCAGCAAGGTGAGGACAACAGGACAGAGCTGACTGGAAAATGCCCTTTGGGGAAGAGTACACCTATGACCCAGAAAAAGTGTTTCTGCTATCTCTACTTTGCCGCTGTCCTTAGGGTGCATGAGACTTTTGTTTAAAATAATGAATTCAATTTTAATACAGAAAAATCATACCCTTGTACAATGTACAGGGGAACCATAATAGCATAGGGAAAAAGCCACGTGACATGGAAGAAGTAATAGAAAAGCACAGACCAACACCCACTTGATTCCCAGACAAAAGTTCAAACTCACACACACACCAAGTCACCTTTTCGCATGACATAGTTAAAGAACTGCATGATGGAAATTCTCCCGTATGAATCTGTGTGAAGGAGTTTGGCAAAGACCTTTGCTGTAAAAAATTGCCTAAAAAAAGAAAATAAAGATTAAAATGGTCTACTAGCATAGCACAAAAAGGATGTCTATAAGAATTAGCAAACAATATCAATTTATACAATTAAAAATCAAAGTAAGAGATAATGGACTCCTAATAGTTCAAAATTTGAAATAGTAAGTTGTAAATATTCGCATTTTCTTTGCGTTCTTCAAAGAATGAAGACCTAGATCCATGGACGGGTAATCAGTCTTTAAAGGCACCTGAAAACCACCAGCACTTTTGATGAGATCTGGCTATACCTCTGTTTACCCAGAGATCAATGTGAGCTAGCAAAGAGACATCATCACATCACTGGGGTGGTTGCAGCACCATGTTCTGAAAACGCAGTATTTCTAGTCTAAAGACAAAGGAAAAGACACTAAAATCATGACTATAATTCTACTTATGGGATCATGTCACACTGGTGTTTGAATATCTTGTAGCAAATTTTCCTTGGATGTTACATATAGTGTAAACTATTTAATACACTGGCCATGATGTATAATACACTGGTCATGGTGTATGTAGTATTTAAAAGGTTATATTAACTAAACTAAACTATATTAAAGAGGGCAAGAGAGTGGATAAGAATACTGACTGCTCTTCCAAAGGGCCTGGGTTCAATTCCCAGCACCCACATGTCAGCTCACAACTGTTTGTAACTCTAAAATCTGACACCTTCACACAGACATATATGCAGGCAAAACACCAATGCACATAAAAATAAAAACAAATTATATTTTAAAAAGCTACTATATTAAAGAGTTTATCTAAAAGGAATACCATGGTTTTATAAACACATAATATAAAATACTGTGTGTTTAAGTAGATGTGGGTTGATATAAAGACCATGTAAGTATATAAATTATCATTAAGCACTAAACATCGAAAGCCCACTGTGGAATTTGTATACTATAAAGTTCCTGCTCTTGGGTAAACATCCCCAGTCTGGCTCTGAAGACACCACCTCAGGTGGCCAGCTATCTGCCGCAGACAGCTACTCTGTCTTACTCATCATAGATCTGAGTTTAATTTTATTATTTGTGCTTACCTTTTTTGTGCCCTTAAAACTGCTTTATTGTAAGCAACTCTCATTTATATTTAAACTATATTCACTTTTAAATGACTGTAAATAGGAAAAAGTAAATCTCCGCTAAGTTAAAAAGGAATGAAGTCACAGAAGCACTAAATGGCATTATTTTGCTTATTTTCTTTCTTTTTTCTGAGACAGGACCTTGCTATGCAGCACAGCACAAACTAGCCTTGAGTTTATAATCCTCCTGCCTCAGCCTCTAGAAGGTAGATGACAGGTGAATGCCAACATCCCCAACTTGGTATCTCCCCCACACACACCGTCCCTCTGTCTCACTATGTAGCTCTGGGATAGCTTGGAACTTGCCATGCAGAGTAGGCTGCCTTCAAAGGCACAGAGATTCACCTGCTTCTGCCTACTGAGTGCTGGGATTAAAGGTGAGAGCCACCATACCCAGTGGTAATATTTTTCTTAACAACTTCATAGCACTGTTTTGTTTTGTTTTGTTTTTCTTGCTGTTTTATTACATTTTATTAAGTTGAATGCCTCAATCTCCAGAGTACTGGGATTAAGGTATATACCACCATACCCAACTTTGTATCTTCTTTTCTCTCTTTGAGGCAGAATCTCACTATGGAGCCTAGGCTGGCCTTGAACTTGTGATTATCCTCCTGCATCTGCCTCTTATGTGCTGAGCCATTATACCCAGCTTTGCATTATTTCTCTCAATACATCCATACCAACACTTATGCATGTGTGGTATATGTACATATTCTTTCTGTGGGCACACAGAGAAGCCAGGGGGTGATGGGAGCTGTCTCCCTCCATGATCTCCAGACAGATTCTCTAATTGAACCCTGAGCTCATCAGTTTGACTAGCTGGCTGGCCAATGAACTCCCATCCCTAGTCTACCAACATTGGGGGTTACACACAACGTCTACTAGTAGCACCCAGCTTTTATATAATTGCTGGGAATCCAACTGACTCAGATATCTACCCAGCCTCCAATTTTTTTCTTGACTTCAAATAGCTTTATTAGAGTGCAATCACTTAAAGTATTAAGTCAAGTGTCACTTAAAGTCACTTAAAGTAGTAAGTCACAACACTGATTTCAACTTCTATTGATATTTGAGGCATTAAAAATGTCTAAAACACCAGGCACAGTAGCACATGTTTATAATCCCAGCACTCGGGAGGCAGAGGCAAGTGGATTGCTGTGAGTTTGAGGCCAGCCTGGTCTACAAAAGGAGTCCAGGACAGCCAAGGCTACACAGAGAAACCCTGTCTCAGAAAAAAAGAAAGATAAAGAAAGGAAAAGAAAAAGAAAAAGAAAAAAGTCTAACACAACACGTTCCTCGTTACATCACATCACTCTTACTTGCACTTTGGTCCAGCCTTTTCACCAACCTTCAAAAAATTTTCATAATTGATCATTGCTTCCTCTCCAATCATAGGTGGTATCTGGTGTTTATCCAGCAAAAACCATAAGTTCTTAAGAGAATTAGGGAAATGAAGATGTTAAAATTTAACAAAGGATTTAAGAATGTAAATGCATCATTTGTCTAATAAGGGTAAGAAGAATTTATGCCCCAGTATTTTGGTTACTACCAATAAAAATAACTGACACTTAATATGCTGACTAAAGTTTTAAGTTTTCAAAATACATTGCTTCTTTAATCCACGTTACTATGTAATGCAGGCAGCTAACTTACTTTACATGTGAGAGTTAAAGCATAAAGACATCAGATCCATTGCCTGAAGTGGGCTAGGATTTGAACCTCTGCAGAGCACCACACTGTATGTTTCCCAAACCATGACCACTCCACTCATTAGGATTACGTAGGAACATAAAAAGCAAAGTCTTATGTGCACTGTCGTCAGCATCAGGCACACAGGCTCAGCAGCGACTCTGGTGCACACTGCACACCTGCTTCAGAAACCTGTGCAGTGCCGCTCTGCAGCAGTGATTCAGAAAGACACGATAAACCCTGCGCGACTTACATCACTCCACTCGTACCTGTAATTCTTCGTTATCTAAGAGTTCTCTGCTTTTCCTCTGTAGAAAGACAGCTCTAGATTCTTCTCTTAATTTCTGGAGTAAGACCTCATCTTCAGCTGGCAACTACAAACACATTGAAAAAGTCACCTGACATGGATATGAAACTAAACTGGACTAGCTTAACAGTCTGGGCAAAGCAAGCATGCCTGCTGAGCCTATACCACCTAACAGTATACTCACTACTAATGTCTATAATAAAAAGTAGAAGAGTCTATAGCTCAAAAAAGGGAGAGTAACCATTTTTCTATCTTGCACCAATTTATATAAAGTCTCAATATTTTAGTAGATTCAAAATATTTTATCATTGTGAAAAAAACAACTGTAATGAAATACACAAACTATTCAATGTAATACTCTAATTTTAAGATATATGCTTTGGATCCCACTTCTGATGTTACGTTTTATTTACAGATCAAAAACATCTACTCAGATAACACTTACCCTGTAATAAAACCGGGGAATGGTCTTATAGAACTCATTAGTGTTTTTTCTACCTCCTTTCCATTCTGAGTAGTATTTGGTAAATAAATCCATTTCTTCATCTTTTAATTCTTGTTCACTCTTTTTTCCTAGTGAAAACAAAAAAATTAAAGTGAGAAAATCATAAATATCAAATATTATTCTTACTCAGGATAGCCCATATATTAGAATCTAGTTAAAATATTTGCAGTGCAAGGCCAGCCTGGTCTACAAATTGAGTCCAGGATAGCCAAAGACACACAAAAAAACCCTGTCTCAAAAACAAAGCAACCAAAAACAACCAAAAACAACAAACAAAAACAACCAAAAACAAACCAAGCCAACAACAACAACAAAAACACAAAAAACAAACAAAGAAAAAACTGTAGTGGCAGAAAAGCATTCAAAACTGCTTAAGACAGAACATGCTAATCTGAACATACTAACTGCTTAGAACTCACCAATTATAGACGAGCCTAACTTGCATTGGTTTTCCTTCTGTCTCTGGAGTGAATTAAGGGATGTATCTGGCTTATGAAAGTTTATATGCTAATGAAATGATTAAGAAAAGTTGATGATACAGGTGAAGGGCTGTCCTTAAGAACACATTCTTAGAGGGCTAGAGAGATGGCTCAGCGGTTAAGAGCATTGGCTGTTCTCCCAAACTTCCTGAGTTCAATTCCTAGCAACCACATGGTGGTTTACAACCATCTATAATGAGATATGGTGCCCTCTTCTGGACTTCTGGAGTATAGGTGAACATGTAGGCAAAACCCTGTATACATAAATAAACAAATCTAAAAAAATAAAAAAAGCCAGGTGGGGGTGTCAGGCAGGCAGATCTCTGTGAGCTAGAGGCTAGCCTAGTCTATAAATGGAGCCCAAGACAGCCACGGCTACACAGAGGAAACCCTGCCTCAAAACAAACAAACAAACCAAAGAACACATCCCCGGGAAGGCAAGAGAAGAATACACCCTGAGTAGAAACATGGATCTACTACACTGACGGCAACAGCCTTCAGTAGGAGCTATTAATATTATCCACACAATCTAGATAACTTGCTGCACACACTCATGGCCCAGTAGTAGGATTGCTATTAAAGGTGAAGAGAAATATGGTAAACTGGAGGGCAGCTGGAGGGATGACTCAGGAAGTTAAGAGCACTTGCCGCTCCTCTCCTGGAGGGCTGGGGTATGTTTCCCAGCACCCACACGGCAGCCCATAACCATGTGTAACTCCTCTTCCACGGGATCCAATACCTTCTTTTGGCCTTTGGGGGTGTCAGGTCTCAAAGAAATCTGGGACAAATGGCTAAGTGAGGTGCCTACTAATACATCAAAGTGGAAGCAGGACCCATCCCCCCACCCCACATCACCCAATACCTGTGGCTCCTCCCAGCACTTCTCACCCCATCCCCTACCCTAAACCTTGATAGCCCAGGGCCTGGGCTTTTCCTCCCTCAGGTTCTGACCTTACCTAACTCAGCTCTGTTGGATAAGCAGCATCTTGGCTCTGCACTCGGTTCCCATGTGCTCTCTTGGTCCCCCCCCCCCCCCCCCCCTTCTCTCACTCTCCTCTCTCACGGTCCCGTCTACCTGCTGGCCATATTCAGTCTGGACCCTTCCAGATGCCTCTGGCTGAACTCTCCCTCTTACCTACAATGAAACTTGCCCTCAACCATGTCTAGGAGTAGTCATGTCCTCATTGTCACTCAGCGGGCAATGCACAAAGATGGCACACTTACATCCGTGCAGGCTAGGCCATCTTTGTTAGTAGCGATGGAATGAATGATGGAGGAGGAAAAGATGGGAATGTGTGAGAGAGGAAAACAAGCCAGGCGATATAGGAAAAAGAATGTAATCTACTGAGGGACTCAAGTAAGAGTGTAGACAAGTCTTGTCTTTTCTAGAGAGAGGGTTTCTCTGTATAACCCTGACTGACCTGGAACTCTCTGAAGACGATGCTGGGCTCCAACTCAGAGATCCGCCTGCCTTTGCCTCTGTCTCCCAAGAGCTGAGATTAACGTGTGAGCCACTGCTGCTTGCCCAATGACTAGACTATTTTAAAGATGAAGGTTGAGTGTAAGGATATATACTTACGACCTGAGAGAAATGTAAATGGCAACAATTGATACTCTCCTCTTTAATGTTGTCTACTTCCTCTTTGATATACATACATACATATGTGTATGTATGAGCTATACACTTTAAAAACAAATTCATCAATTGAAGTCTGGAGAGGACAGACTGAAGGTTTGGAAAGATGAGAGGAATTAAGTGCAGCAAAACAAATGCTTTTCTTGTAGATGCGACTTTACTTTAGCTTAGTGGATGGACATAGAGTCTTAAGAATTCACCGAGGTTATGTTTTTCTTTTTGGTTGTGAGTCTAGCCTTTAATGGCTGTGCCGTCTCCTCAGCCTGGTTGTTTTGCACTTTAGCCAATTTCAGCTGTCTGGGTGCTGGTGTGGAACTGGAAGGATTTAACCAGACTGATTGGCAAGCAAGTGTGAAGGACCAAGGAACCAAGAATGTAAAACGAATTAATGAAATGTAAAATGGAGTGTTAAGTGAAAAGTGAGAATTAAAAGCCAGCAAGCATTCGGGAGGCTGAGGCAAGGGGGGTCAGTAACTCAAGTCTAGCTTAGGCTATAAGATAAAACCCTGTTTCTAGGGGGGAAAGGTTGAATTATAAGTCTTAGGGTTCTCGGTTATTCCTCCTAAGTCTAAGATAGTGGAAAACGGGTGCCACGGTTACGCTTTTCGTTCCTAGCAGGTCCTTTATCAGCGAAGTTTAGGTCTCCCCACCGTGGATCTCTAAAGCACATTCCAATCTGACTCCTTTGTCAAACAAGTTTAAGAGACGCGGGAAGTCCGGCTCGCACTGCCTCCTCCTCCCCATTCACCCTCTCCGCCACTTCTAGCCTGGGGCGGGCTATCTAGCGGGCGGCCCCTCCCAAACTCACTCTTTGGATCCGTGTTGGGCGACGCTAACCGCCGGCGAAGCACGTCTTTCCAGTCCATGGCTGACTCCCGCTCAGAGGACCCTACATTTGCGGTTTCTTAACCGCCCCACCCACTGCCAGCTGCGACGTCAGACGCCACCAAGGAAAGTGGAAGTTAAGAAGGCCGCCTGGACGCCATCTTGGACTAGGGCGGAAGCCGTGACTACAAAGGCAAGAAGACGAATGCTGTAGCTATTCCGGTCACACTAGCAAGGACGAAAATCAGACATGAAATAGGTGAAAGATTATTCGTCTTACGTGGATGTCCTAGCTCACGAAACCAGATTTTAAAGGCCAGAAGAAGCCTGCGTGACTTAGGCGCTGTGGGCATTTAGCGCCTGCGCGCCACAGGATGCAGAACGCCATTGACATTTCCGACTTGAGAAAACCACTTTCGTCACATTTTGTTCTCGTTCTGGAGGCCTTAACAGTATCTAAAATGTAATCGATGCCTCGGCAGCCGTATCCAGCCCTCTTGAATACTAAAAGCTTCAAAATCACCTTTTTTTCCCCTGCTTATCTTCCCAAGCTCAACAGAACGCCTGAATTCAAGTCACTGAGGCCCTAGCGGATCATTCAGCGCGGTGCCTTGTGGGTACTGTAGTTTTCACCGCATCTGTGGTTCCTTTAAGCATGCGCCGCGTGGTGAGTTGTTGAATAAACTGAACTTCATTTGTCGGCCGTCCGTACAGTTAAGTCTTTCTGGACCTCACTTTCTTTTCCGTGATGGTTATGCTTCATTCCCGGATCCCTCTTCTCTGAAGAGTTTTACGGCCTGGAGAGAGTTGTGAAGAGCAAGGGACCGTAGGCTGGCTTTTCTTGCTGCTGGTGGAGCTGCGATTGGTGGTTCCTGATCGAGGTTTTTAATTTTCTTGTTCTAGCACGCTTGGTATCCCTCCCCTCTTCAGGACCAAAGTCGTGATCCACTTGAGTCAAACTGGCAGGCCCTTCTTGTGCTTTTTCCTCAGATTCGAAAAGTGGAATGTAACAGACTTCAGGACCGTTCTGTCTTCTGGTTTAGGGGTTGATAACTGGTGTGGGGTGTCCCTGGATCATTGTTTAATGATGAGAACTCACGTGCTTTCCTTGCCAGTAAATCGCCCCTAAAGCATAATCTTGATTTGTTTGTAAGGGAGAAACAAAAAGGTTCCTTTTCAAGACTTGTGCTTCAACTGTCTTCAACCCCCAATCCCTTAATTTTACGTAGGATAGTAGAACGGTTTTGTTTTCAAGTCTCATTCAACTCACTGCACAATGACCTTCTGTTTGTCTGGCTTTCGGAGCTTCCCGAAACTTTGGAAGACCAACTCGTACTTGGAGCTAGGCCCTGTGACCTCTTCTGTCCCTTTTTTTCTCACGGTCTACTGTGTCACCAGGAACCAACAGAGATGGTTTTCTGTTAAGCCCACGTCCCCTCCAGATAGCAAAGCAATGAATCTGCTGGTTGCCAAGGCTAGAACACTGAAGAAACGTAATGACAGCAATCAGCAAATTTCCTCTGATCCTCACTATTTTGCTGCTGGAGCAGCTAAGAAGAGGTCACAGGTAGCTAAGAACCCTCAGGATAGTGGTCATGCCTTGTCACCCGTGAGAAGGGCTATACAACTGCCAACTAGACCTTTGAATTCCAAAGAGTGGGATAAACTTAAAGAAGACTTCGAAGGAAAGGCCAATTTTGAAGACTTGGTCATTTCACAGATGGCACAGAGCTGTAGTTGTGTAGATGTGGCTAAGTCTCTCCTGGCATGGGTAGCAGGGAAGAACAATGGCATTGTGGGATATAATTTACTCGTCAAGTATTTGTATCTTTGTGTCTCTCATGGGCAGACATCGGAAGTCATTGATGTCTATGAAATCATGAAAGCCAAGTACAAGAGTTTAGAATCCGGCGCTTACACCCTTCTCATCCGGGGATTAATCCACTCGGACAGATGGAGAGAGGCCTTGCTGCTGTTAGAAGACATGAAAAAGGTCATGACCCCTTCAAGAAAGAACTACAATGACTGTATACAGGGAGCCCTCCTTCATCAAGATGTGACCGTGGCCTGGAGTTTGTATCGGGAATTGGTGGGGCATAATCTCATTCCTCTGTTGGAAACTTTAAAAGCCTTCTTTGATTTTGGCAAAGACATAGCTGATGATCACTATTCAAGCAAGCTCCTGGACATTCTACTATATCTAAGGACTAACCAGCTGTATCCTGGAGAATCATTTGCGCACAGTATAAAAGCGTGGTTTGAAAGGTAATGTTGATTTTTGTATGTGTGTTTTATCTTAGTGCCTATATTTTTAAAAGTAGTTCCTTTTTTGTGGTGTTGGTTAGTTGCTGAGACTCCTTTTAGTCGGGTTATGTCTTTCTCACCTTGAGATAAGAGTTGCTTCTCTTAAAACAAAATATTCTCTTAAAGTAGTAGGAAGATGGGCATGGTAGCCCACATCTTTAATCCCAGCACTCTGGAGGCAGAGGCAGGTTGATCTCTTTGAGTTCAAGGCCAGCCTGAGGCCAGGTGCTGGTGGCCCACAACTTTAATCCCAGCACTTGGGAGGCAGAGGCAGGTGGATCGCTGCCAGTTTAAGGCCAGCCTGGCCTACAAAGCGAGTCCAGGACAGTCAGGGCTACACAGAGAGACCTTGTCTCACAAACAAACAAACAAAACAACAAAAACAAAACAAAAACAAAATCAAGGCCAGCCTAGTCTACACAGCAAATCCAGGACACCCAGGGCTACACAGAGAAACCTTGTTTCAAAAAACAAACAAGAGAGAGAGAGAGAGAGAGAGAGAGAGAGAGAGAGAGAGAGAGAGAAAGGAAGGAAGAAAAGAAAGGGCTGGAGAGATTACTCAGAGGTTGAACATACTGACTGCTTCCAGAGGTCCTGAGTTCAATTCCCAGCACCCACATGATGGCTCACAACCATCTATAATGTGATCTGATGCCCTCTTCTGGACTGCAGGTATATGTGCAGGCAGAGAGCACTATATGCATAATAAATAAATATTAAAAAAAGAAAAGTATAAAGCACCTTTTGTTTTGATGTAAATAGATCTCTTCCTTTTAGAACTAGAATTTTATTTTCTGAAGCCTCTAACATGAATAATATTATAGCAAGAAAAGGGTTTAGGTGTGCGGGATGTATGCATGTGTGAAGAACAGAGGTTGACTTTGGGTTTTTGTTTGTTTGTTTATTTTTTGTTTTAATTAAACTCCACCTTACTTTTAAGGCAGAGTCTCTTACTGTACCTAGGGTTGAACAGGTCATCTAGGCTCTGAGTTAGTGAGCCTGGCCATCTGCCAGTCTCCGCCCCCATCTTGCTGGGGTTACAGGTTCAGGCTGCTGGCCCAGGCTTGTGCACAACGGCCTCTGGGGACCTGAACTCAGATCATGCTTGTACCACAAACACTTTACCCCATGATCATATTCCTCTTTTCGGAAGTACTGACTGAAGTGATGTGCTATAGTTAGTCTGTGAGCCCTGCCTTCAGCACTTACAGTGAACAGAGTGGAATGGGGCAGATCCTGACCCACCCTGGTACCCAAGCCTTACATGGAAAAGCATCCTTTTTACTTTGGGTCTTTTCTTGTTTAGCCAAACTCTGCTTTGACTCATGCTACTAGTCCTATAACTGCTTATTGCTTTGTTCTTTCACTCTCATTTCTTCGCCATTGGTTTATTTCAGGCCATTCCTAAAAGCTCCTTCCTTCTTCTCGCTCTCTCTTTTCAAATTATATATCGTGTTTGCAGAACTTTCAGGCAGCAGTCATGTTTAGCTATCTTAACATATTCAGTGAGGATTGGAAGAGGAGGAAGAGTGAAGCTCTTGGATTACCAAGGAGTTTGGGTTTTATTCCGTTTTCAAGATCATTGGTTTTGGAGTAGAATTTGAGATCTCAGAAAAACAAGTGTCAAAACAATGAAAAGAGCTGAGGGGAAAGGAATGAAGGTTGAAAACGGGGATGCGATGCCTGTGATTTTGTTTTGTTGTTTTGTTGTTATTTCTGAGACAGGGTTTCTCTGTAGCCCTCAGCTGTCCTGGAACTTGCTTTGTACACCAAGTTAACCTTGAACTCAGAGAGCTGCCTGCCTCTGCCTCCCTAGTGCTGGGGTATTTCTTTGAATACAGTTTTGGATTTGAGTGAGAGATGCTAGGGTTTTGGATTAATTGGTCAAGGAAAGAAGGCAACGGAATCAAGAATCAATATGAAGCAATGGTAGTTTATGTAAGAAGAAAGGATATGGTGATTGAATAAGTCAATAAGTAATTTTTGGATGGCTGTAATTACACCAGAGCCGTGTGTATTTCTGGCATAATCTCTATTAGGATGCCATCCTCAATCTAACTAGGAAGCCCGCTAACTAGGACCACCTGGCAGTGGTCCATGAGCTAGCAGCACTATAAGAGATGAGAGAAATTACTCCAAGCAGGCTCCATGTCTAGCAGTTTTATGAAGAAGGTTAGAATTGTGTGTGATTTGAAGAGTGTATCAGCTGGACATGGTGGCACATACCTTTAATCTCAGCACTTGGGATAAAACCAAAGGGGGGAAAAAAGAAAGAAAAAAATTATATCTATTTTTTGCACACTTCCAGTGAAAGTAGATTTAGACATGGGGTTTGCTGCTGCTGCTTGCTTTTGTTTGTTTGTTTTTGAGACAGGGTCTAAGTAGCTGTGGCTGTTCTGGAGCTCTCTGTGTAGACCAAGCTGGTCTTGAACTCACAGAGGTATGCTTGCCTCTGCCTCCTAGTACTAGAAATAAAAGGCATGTCCCACCATGCCCAACCCTTAGCCAAGAGGAAGAGGGTTATGCCAGGAGATGAACCAAAAGGATACTGTAGGATCTAGTAGAGTACTGTCTGGTCCTTAACCCCAACCACAGCCCAGCAGCCATGGAGGAAGCCGTCCTCAGAAAGCATTCTGAAATTTTCCAAGCTCTTCCTTGCAGAATGTTGTACAGTGACTGTCTGTCTTTAGGTCCAGTAGGAATTTTTAACTTATTGATAATTTTGTTTTTGTTTTTTGTTTTTTGTTTTTTTATAGTATTCCTGGAAGACAATGGAAAGGACAGTTCACCACAATCCAGAAAAGGTAAAGGCCATTATTTGTCTTTAATTTTTTTTGTTGTTTTTTGTTTTTTGTTTTGTTTTGTTTTGAGACAGGGTCTCCCTATGTAGCCTTGGCTGTCCTGGTCTCGCTTTGTAGACCAGGCTGGCCTCGAACTCACAGCGATCCGCCTGCCTCTGCCTCCCGAGTGCTGGGATTAAAGGCGTGCGCCACCACGCCCGGCCCTATTTGTCTTTAATTTGTTTGAGTCAGTTACAGGAAGCTCTGTTGGCACAGGCTTAAAAATAGGAGGGGGTGGAGAGGTGGCACAACGGTTCTTCCTCCTCTCCTGTAGGATCTGGTTCAGTTCCCAGCACCCTTACCTGGGGCTCCCAACTGCCTGTAATTCTAGCTTCAGGTGATCTTCTGCCCTCTTCTGGCCTCTGCCTGTATTAGCACTCATATGCATATACCCCTACACACTCACACAAACACATAATTAAAAATAAAATTTCATGCCATGAGGTGGTGGTATATGCCTTTAATCCCAGCACTCTGGAGGCAGAAGAAGGCAGATCTCCTTGAGTCTGAGGCCAGCCTGATCTACAGAATGAGTTCCAGAAAAGCCAAGGCTACACAAAACCCTATCTTGAAAAACCAAAATTTAATAATAGTAATAATAATAATAATAATAATAATAATAATAATAATAATAATAATAATAATAATAATAGAAAAAAGAAGAAAAGAAAAACTTATTCTTTTTTTTTTTTTTTTGGTTTTTCGAGACAGGGTCTCTCTGTGTAGCCCTGGCTGTCCTGGACTCACTTTGTAGACCAGGCTGGCCTTGAACTCACATCGACCCACCTGCCTCTGCCTCCCAAGTGCGCCACCACCACCCGGCACAAAACTTTTATTTTTCATCTAGATGCCTAAGAATCATCTCTTCTGGGTTTTCTGGCATACTGATAGGTAATATTTTCAGGTTTACAAAAAAAAAATTCAAACAAATGTGATAGGCGCAAGGGTGTTGTTGTGGTTGTTAGTAGTAGTAGTAGTAGGTTTTTGTTTCCTTGTGCTTTGGAGTTACTCATCTTAGGAAAAATTATTTTCCAAGACATTATTTAATACAAAACATTTCAATTACAGTGGCCAGTGTTCAGGCTGTGGCAGAACCATAGAGTCTATTCACTTGAGTCCAGAAGAATATGAATTTCTCAAGGAAAAAATCATGAGGGATGTGATAGATGGTGGTGACCAATATAAAAAGACGACACCTCAGGTGAGTCCAGCAGGCTTTATTGTGTTCTTAGATTGCTTGTCTAGAGCAGAGGCCAGCAGATTTTTTCTTTATAAAAGCCAAATGACAAATATTTTGGGCTTTCTGAGCCATGCAGTCTCTTGTAACATTTTGGCTTTGTTATAGTTGAAACAACATTGGACAATATATCAATGAATGACTGTGACTCTCCCATTAAAACTCTTCACAGGGACTAGGAAGATGGCTCAGTGGGCAAAGTGCTTGCTGTGTCAGCTTGAAGACCCAAGTGCAGGTGCCTAACACTAATGTAAAAGCTAGACATGACGGTCCATGCTTATGGAATAGGGAGCTTTAGGATCAGTGAGAGGCCCTGTCTCAAGGTATAAAGTGGAGAGTGATGAAGGAAAACTCCGAAAGTTTATCTCCAGCCTCTACATGTATTTACATGGACACACCCACTCCTGTACACACCGGTAAATACATGCACATCCACCCTACCCCTGCAAACCCAAAAAAACTGTTCATGCAAACGAGCAGTAGGCTAGAATTAGCCCATGGCCACAATTGCCAGTCTTCTACAGATTAATTTAGAGTTTTGTAGAATAATTGGGTATATTACAATCTGTTGAACTCAGTCTTATTATATCTAATGATATTTTTAGTAGTCAAATAAGCGGGTACTTATTTTTTTTCCTCTGAATGTTTCAAGGAAAAATTTGAGCAAGTTCTTTTTCTGTTTTGTTTTTGAGACAGGGTCTCACTATGTAGCTCTGGCTGTTTTGGAACTCACTCTATAGACGAGGCTGGCCTCATACTCACAGAGACTGTCTGCTTCTGCCTCCTGAGTGCTGGGATTAAAGGTGTGCGCCACTATGCCGGCTCTTCAGCAAATTCTTATGAAAAAACTGTCGTGTCTTATAACCTTGCTAGTTAAGGCAGTTGAGGATAACTTAACAAAATTATGTTAACATTTCCTTCATAGTGAATTTGATCTTTAAGTTATTTATAGTAACTTCATTTTGCTTATCTATAGGACATTATGCTGAGAACTAAGGTTAAGTTGCGTGTTTTTGAGTCAGGGATACTGTCATGTCCAGGATGGCATGGTACTCACTCTGTAAACCAGGCTGGCCTCAAACTACACATCTTCCTGCCTTAGTACCATCCCGCTTCTCTGATGGCCTTTCTTGGAGTAAAGCTGCCCATCATTTCACTAAATCCTCCTCCTCCTCCTCCTCCTCCTCCTCCTCCTCCTCCTCCTTCTTGGAGACAGGGTTTCTGTGTGTAGCCCTGGCTGTCCTGGACTCACTTTGTAGACCAGGCTGGCCTTGAACTCACAGCAATCCACCTGCCTCTGCCTCCGAGTGCTGGGATTAAAGGCATGAGCCACCATGCCTAACCCAAATCCTTCTTCTTGTTGCTAGCTACCAAATAAAATCAGGAAGTGATCATCATTTTGTCTTCTTATCTTGACTTAATAGTTTTCTGGTTGGTTGATTGATTTTGTTGTTGCTGTTGTTGTTGTTGTTTGTTTTTGTTTTTGTTTTGGAGACAGGGTTTCTCTGTGTAGCCTTGGCTGTCCTGGACTCGCATTGTAGCCCAGGCTGGCCTCAAACTCGTGATCCTCCTTCCTCCGCCTCCTTCAGCAAATCCTACCAGCGTGTGCCACCACTACCAGCTCCTATGTTGTATAACGACCCTACTCCTCAGAATAAAGTAAAACATTGAGTATCAAAATAATGCCTCTCTGGGCATGGCAACACATGCCTTTAGTCCCAGCAGGTCATCTTGTGGGAACTGAGCCTGGCGCCTCTGTAAGAACAAGAGCTGTAAGCCTCTGGGCCATCTCTCCAGCCCCCGCCCCCTTCTCACGCCATCCTTCAATTCCTCCTGTGCCCCTATGTCAAACTTATGACCTCATCTTCTATAATTATTGTTGTGGGCTTTTCTTACAGAGGACCTCAGTTCAGTTCCCAGCACCCATATGGTAGCTTACAGTTACCCATAACTTCTCTTCCTGGTGCCCCCTTCTGACCTCTACCAGCACCTGACACACACAGAGAACACATACACACATGCAGGCAAGACACTCATACACATGAAATAAAAATATATCTCTAAAGAGTTCTTATTGTGTAGCCATGGCCGTGGTGGTGGCGGCGGCTCATACCTTTAATCCCAGCACTCAGGGCGGCAGAGGCAGGCAGATTGCTGAGACTTTGAGGCCAGCCTGGTCTACAAAGCGAGTGCAGGAAAGCCAAGGCTACACAGAGAAACCTTATCTCAAAACAAAAATAAAATATTATTGTTATATAGCTATACATATGAAGGGGAAATAAACTTGTTTCTGTTTTGATCCCAAGTGTGGGAGGGATGTTTACCACTTAGATGTGAACTTGGTTTTTGGCCGTTCATCCCTGCACTTCAAGAGGCTCCTAAAGAGAACTGCTCCAGGGAAAGTTTCAAGGCTTTGGACTCCAGCGGAGGCTTGAGGTTCCAGCTGCTGCTCCTGGTTGCAGCAGCAACTTTGGTGGAATTGCTGGTCTGCTGAAATCCTGCTGACTACGCCAGGAACTGATAGCCTTAAGGTTTCATTGTAGTGTTTTTTACTATCCTTTTCTGATTGTTTGGGTTAATTGGGTTGTTAAAAGGGTAGGCTCCTTTAATAAGTTCATAATAAAATATAATTGATAAGAAAATTGGGCCTACATACATATGCATAGATAAATCAACCTGCTGAGTCCATCAATATTGCACACTTATGACCACTTAGGATTAGATAACCTATAGCACAAATGGTTAATTTGGTGCAGGATTTCTCAAATTTTGTCTCTGTGAATCATTAGATGCTTTATTTGTTTTGTTTGAGACAGGGTTTCACTGTGTAGCCCTGGCTGTCCTGGACTTGCTTTGTAGTCCAGGCTGGCCTCGAACTCACAGAGATCCAGCTGCCTCTGCCTCCCGAGGGCTGGGGTTACAGGTGTGCCCATCATACCTGGCTCTCATCAGAAGATCTTAGAATTCAAATTCTAAATGACATGTCAGCAATGAGGCCTAAGATTCTGCATTTCAAAGAAGCCCAGCTGATGTTATTTTGGTCTTTGGTTAAGACAGTGGGCTGTTTAATTGTCTGTTTAGTCTTCGTTAGTTTGTTGCAAAGATCTTTGAATCTGCTGCGTGCCATATGCTTCTTGGTGTAACACACAATTTAACTCTCTTGCTGATGCTCATTTGCTTCGGGCCAGGCTTTGGCTTTGTGACACTGGGCATAGAAACAGGGTCTCCTACACATATGCCAGGCAAGCACTCCAGCCCCTAAGCTACAAGTCTCAGTCTCTGAAGCTGTTTGACCACTTGATTAAGAGAGTGACTGCAGGATCTCTCTGTGTGAAGGCACATTTCCCCTTTCGCGATTAATACGTGACCTGTGAGGTAGCATCCTCAGACCATGTTAATAGAATGTCACCCATCACCCTTGTACGCAGTGTTTTTAGCATCATGGGAGTGATCTCTACTTTTGAAATTGCAAAGAGGTGCTTTTGTAATTTTTTTCAGTTCTTCCCACATCTAGTAACTGACATTATGTTGTATGAAATATTTCTTCTCTCTCTCTTTTGTCACCAATGTAGACATGAGGACTCTTCCATGACTCTCTCTATGTTAGGATCCATTGCTGTCATTTATGTTGATTTTCCCTGACTTGGCTTGTGGGAGCCCCTTCAAACCATCCCTGTCTCCTTGGACACCTCTCCATCCCTTTCCCAGGCACTCCCCAGTTATGGCGCGCCCCTGAATGGATTCTTTTGCTTAACACTTCCAATGGTTCCGCAGTGGTGGGATTCATTCTCAACACTTATTCTAAAGGAATAGAAAGAAGTGTAGTTCACTTTGCTATGCTGATCTGAACTCAGATGAAGTCCGCCCCGTGTATATGGTTTCAGATTCTAGGTGGTCAGTGCTGCAACAGCAGAAGGATTTGATGTGTTTCATCAGCCCAGCTCCCTGAGCTGCTGATTCCATTCATCCTTGGCTCCCCATAGTGCCCTTTCCTCTTCCTTGTGCCTTAATTCTTTAGTAGGAGAGAGCCTGGAAACAAGCAAACAGGAAGTCAGAGGACACCTTCGGGGACAGACTGGCGTTTGATTTGCTTACAGTGCCTAGGGAGGAAGATAGAAGGACATGCGAATTTTGAAGTGGGTCCTGAAATGGATGCCTCCCCTATTTCTCTTCTTCCCTCTCCCTGGAGCAGCATTGGTCAGAAACAGTTGTAGGACAGGATGATACTCTAATTTCTGAAAGGTGAGGGCAGGGGTCAAGCTTTGAGAGGAGAGTTAATGTCGGAGGTTTAGCACACCACATCCATAGAATGCCTGAGTTCGTCCAGTAAGAGAGGGAAGGGCAGTAGGTTCATTTGAGAACTTGCTGGGGACGGATGGGGACAGCAGCATGGAAGGAAGGTCAGAGAATCCCATAGTGGACAGGACAGTGCTCAGTGCAGTGGCATAGACTCCAAAGAGGTGACTGCACCGTGGGGATTTGGTCAGAGGAGGATCGATGAACAGAGACTTAGTAACCAAGCTCAGACAATACTGGCAGGGCCAAGTTCAGCCAGGTCAGAGCAGCAGAAGGAGCACATTCAGTATAAATCTGCTTTTGAAATGCTTAAGACTAGGGCTGGAGAGATGGCTCAGACGATAAGAGCTCTGCCTGCTCATCCAGAGGTCCTGAGTTCAATTCCCAGCAACCATATGGTGGCTCACAACCATCTATAATGAGATCCGGTGCCCTCTTCTGGCTTGCAGGTGTACATGCAGACAGAACACTGTATAAGTAATAAATAAACCTTTAAAAAAGTCAAATTGTTTTTTTAAAAAAAAAAAAAGAAGAAATGCTTAAGAATAAGAAAGAGATGGATAGTTCATGGCTAGAGAGTGGTAGGGGCAATAGAGGTGGGGGGATATTTCTGCCTGACATAGAAAGAAGAGATATCAGTGAAGATAAATTTGTTGAATAAGGGTTGAAGGGATGATTCAGTGCATAAGAGCACTAGCTGTTCTTCCTGAGGACCTGGGTTCAATTCCTGGCACTCACATGACAGCTTATAACTCAATTCTCTGTAACTTCAGTTCCAGAGGATTCTGCTATCTGTGTGCACTGTGTCCATAGCAAATATAGCAAAGAGAGAATTGCAAATGAACATGAATCAAAAATAGGCACAGAGGCTGGCAAGATGACTTAGCCAATAAAGGCACTTGCCACCAAGCCTAGTGACCTGAGTTACCAGAAGGACTGACTCTACAAGTGGTCCTTTGACTAATGCATTCACGTGCGCACACACACACACACACACACACACACACACACTCTCTCTCTCTGTACAGACACTTTGCAAGTCTGTTTGTGCCTTTGTATTAGTTTCTCATGATACTCTAATTGCTGCCCAAACAAAATGCCACAAATTGGATGACATAAAATGACAGAAACTGTGCTCTCACAATTCTGGAAGGGAGAAGTGTGAAGTCAAGGTGTTGCCAAGCTGCTTCTGAGGATCTAGGGAAGCGCTCCCCACCCCACACACACACCTGCGTGCCAACTTCATAAACTTTTCCACTCCTAAACATTTTATACTCCTCCCCATCTTTTTTTCCCTCCCGATGTTAAATATCCTGATTTAACGCCTCTGGCTTAGGGAGGCCCAGGGTTAGGGGTTTCAAAGCTCCCAGCTGCTTTCAGTTGCAGCCGGGCTGGAAAATAGCCTCCTGGAATGTGAGGTTCCCTTAGCAGTATGGGGGAGAGAGAAAAAACATCCCTAAAGATGTAAGAGCGAAGAAGGTAAGTTTTTAGTTTTTCTGTTTTTAATTAATTTTGAGACACAAGCAGTGTTTTGGTTTGTTTGTTTGTTTGTTTGTTTGTTTGTTTTCCAAGAAAGGTTTCTTTTCTCTTTTTTTTTTCTCCCCCAAGACAGGGTCTCTTCGTGTTAGCCTTGGCTGTCCTGGACTTGCTTTGTAGACTAGCTGTCTGCCTGCTTCTGCTGGGAGTAAAGGTATGTGCCACCACTGCCTGGCAGGAAGGGTTTCTTTATGCAGCCCTGGGTATCCTGGAACTCACTCTGTAGACCAGGCTGGCCTCAAAATCGGAGATCTGCCTGCCTCTGCCTCCCTGGTGCTGGGGTTAAGGGCATGCACCATCACCACTGGGTTAGTTTTTTTTTTTTTTTTTTTTGTTGTTGTTGTTGTTGTTGTTATTGTTTTTTTAATTTTTGGGTTTTTTGTTTTTTGTTGTTTTTGAGACAAGGTCTTTCTGCATAGCCCTGAGACAGTATCTTTCCTGGATTTCAGTATGTAGACCAAGGCTGGCCTTGAACTCACATAGGTCCACTGTCTTCGCACCCCCCAGTCTTCCTCTCCAACCCAATTGCTGGGATTAGGGTGTGCACCACTTCATTGGGCACAAATTTAGACTTAACTCATGACAAGCTGCCAGCCTCAGTTTCTCCCACTGCCAGGACTTTAAGTGTGAGCCACTACCCACACTTCCTGTTTTAAACATTTGTTTGTTGTGCTTACACAGTATAGCCACCAGGTGGCAATAGCGTAACGTATTAACTCCAGGCTATTGGGCAAGTCAGGATTTGGAAGTTTCTCAAACTGACAGATGTCTGGCATTTTTTTTTTTTTGGTTAGGTGAGTGGTATTAGGTGAAGAGAAGAGGTGTGGGTGTGAATTTTAACTGAAAAAAGCAGAATTCCAAATAATTTAGCCAGAGACTAATTGTGTGGGTTTTCAGGGAAGAGAAAAAAGAACCAACAACAACAACGGGGCAGGCGCTGTGGCCACACTCTTCTTAAAACAGCAACAATGGGGCAGCCGGGCGGTGGTGGCGCACGCCTTTAATCCCATCCCAGCACTCGGGAGGCAGAAGCAGGGATCGCTGTGAGTTCGAAGCCAGCCTGGTCTACAAAGGGAGTCCAGGACAGCCAAGGCTACACAGAGAAACCCTGTCTAAAAAACCAAAAACAAACAAACAAACAACGGGGCAGGAGCTGTGGCCACACTCTTCTTACAACAGCAACAATGGGGCAGGCGCCGTGGCCACACTCCTTGCTGACTCCTCCCAGATGTCGGCTTTACAGGTGTATGCCCACCTGACCTGACTTGCCCTTTATTTATTTTTCTAAGACCAAGCCTCTCTTCATAGCCCTGGCTGTCCTCTTATTTAGACCAGGTTGGTCTCAAACTCACAGAGATCCTCTCTGTCTCCCAGGTGCTGGGCCATGCGCCATTAAGCTTGGCTCATCTTTTTGGCTTTTTTGAGACAGGCTTTCTCTGTGTAGCCCTGGCTGACCTGGAACTCCCTCTAGAGACCAGGCTGGCCTCGAACTCATGAGATCTGCTTGCCTTTGCCTCCAGAGTGCTGGGATCAAAGGTGTGCACTACCACCTACCGGCTTACAGATTCACTTTTAAGTAGCTTTCTTTGTTTTTCTTTCCTTAAATAAAATATTTCTAGCTAGCCGATGATGGTGCACACCTTTAATCCCAGCACTTGGAAGGCAGAGGTAGATGGATCTCCGTAAGTTCAAGGTCAGCCTGGTCTATAGACTGAGTTCCAGGACAGTCAGGGCTGCATAGAGAAACCTTGTCTCAAATAAATAAATAAATAAATAAATAATGCTTTCCCTACAAAGTATTTAAAAATACTTTGGAATAGCATTTCTTAAAATGCTTTGTTTCAAGCCTTTTTGAAGTCTTACAAATTACTGAGGCATGGGAAAGGTGGGTAAAGTACTTGCTTTGCAAGCCTGAGGACCTGTGTTCGGATTCCCAGTATCCACATAAATGCCAGGTATGGCAGTGTGTATTAACCTCAGTGTTGGGAGGGGCAGAGACAGGAGGATTGTGGGGGCTCGATGGCCAATCAGTCCAGAGGAAACTCTAGACTAGTGAGAGACCCTGCCTCACCAAGTTAAGCTGGAAAGCAATAGCAGAAAACACCCATAGGCATCTTCTGTAAGTGCAGTTCAGCCTCTGCACAATTACACTCAGGCACCTGCACAATTGCACTCAGGCACCTGCACACACACTCGTGTGGACACACAGAGTAAGAATTTGGGAGTTGTTTTATGTGGAGCTATATCTATTGATGTTTCTGGTTTAGAAATGTTCTCTAGTAGCCTTTAAAATTAGAACTAGTACATGGGCACATTTTATGGAAATTTTGTTCAAAACCTAAAATTAATAGTATCAGTGAGAAAGAACTGTTCTAGTTATCTTTGCAAGTCTCTAATTATACAGCCTAATAGACCACTTTCTAGGGGGCTAGAGAGATGGCTCAGAGGTTAAAAGTACCGTCTGCTCTTCCAGAGGTCCTGAGTTCAATTCCCAGCAACCACATGGTGGCTTACGGCCATCAATAACGTGATCTAATGCCCTCTTCAGGCCTTCAGGTGTAAATAATAATAATAATAATAATAATAATAATAATAATAATAATAATAATAATAATA
>OU015742.1:150654494-150675198 GCA_907169655.1 Acomys percivali
TAATAATAATAATAATAATAATAATAATAATAATAATAATAATAATATAATAATAAAATAGACCACTTTCTAAAATGGCAAAACAACTTATATTTAGAAGTAGCCAGCTGGACTTACTTTACGTGGCTCTAGTTTTGTTGGCAGTGTCCAGAGCATGAGTTAAGAGCAAGATGAACATAAACCTTTTCTCTAGTGGCTTCATCAGATGCTCACCTTGGCTGTGTCAATGTCATGAAGCTTCTTAGCAGCCTGTTCAATGTGATGCTTGTTGACCTTGACAAAGTGCTGTGTTCCTGGTTAGCCAAAATTTGATGTTGATGTATAGTGGTATAATTCTCCTCGGGACATCCTTCAGGAATACTGGTGCTAGTTTGGGAGCTGAAGTGTCTTGAGCTGTGGAATTATGATATGCAGAGGTGTGTGTGTGTGTGTGTGTGTGTGTGTGTGTGTGTGTGTGTATGTGTGTGTGTGTGTGTGTGACAGACAGTGGATGGTTTGTTGTTTCAGATAGGTTGTCACTGTATAGCCCATGCTAGCCTCAAATCCACTATGTAGTCCAAGCCAGCCTTGAGCTGTTCTCTGGCTTAGTCTTCTGAGTGCTGGGATTACAGGTATTCTCTGCTGTATCTGGCTCAGGACCACCTCTTTTTAGCTTTGAATTAGGCTGTGGGAGAGATGTAGGTTTCTTACTTTGCTTTCAAATATCATCTTTTTGTTTTTTTATGTATATGAGTGTTTTGCTTGCGTGTATGTCTGTGCACCACTTGCATGCCTAGTGCCTGTGGCAGTCAGGAGGGTGTCAGCTCACCTGGAACTGGAGTTACAGAAAGTGTCCACTGAAACAAGGTCCTCTGCAAGAGCAGCAAGTGCTCTTAACTGCTGAGCCGTGTCTCCAGCCCATCAAATATTATCATAATGAAAGAGTTGACAGGAAGCCTGGGCTGTCTTTAAAAAGAATTCCATTTAAAATAGACAGCTCAGGGGTGCTGAGGAGGTGGCTGTCACAAGCACGAGGACCTGAGTTCAAATCTCCAAATCTCCACGTGAAAGCCCGACACAGAGCAAGGGTCTGTATTACAGAGAGAGAAGGGGGAGACAGGAGATCCCCAAGCCAGATATCCATGTTTGCACAGCCCCAAAAGGGCGGAAGGTGTGAAGAGCAACCCCGCCCCCTCCAGTTGTCCTCTGGCCTCCAGACACACACACTCACACACATAATACATACATGCACATCCCAAACACATGCATTAAAAGGAAGCCATGTGGCAGGGTGGCCTAGCTGGGAAGGCCATTTGCCACCAGTCCTGAAAGCCTGACTCCTGTTCCCAAAACCCACATGGGAAAAGGAGAGGACTGACCCCACAGAGCGGTTGGCGAAGCTCTCCCTGCATCCCATGTCCTGTATGCACACACACATGGCCTGTATGCACACACACTAAACAAACTGTACTACTACAAAACATTTATAGAAGACAGCTAAGGAAGTTGTGCATGCCCATGGTTTCCACTGATAATCCTATCACCTACAACTTTCAGATAATTTCAGGAGCATGGGATTTTCTTTTTCTGAGAGAAAAAAGGAAGGCAAATTCTTTGTGGTACATTTGTTTGAATTCTTACAGTGACATTGAAATCAAACCACCAATCTTGCTTGATAGCATCTCTTTAGTTAACCGAGAAAAGGGATGCCTTCTGATGTTTCTCATGTGACATGTGACGCAAACAAGATGGCAGTGTAAGAACTGATGTAATACAGGCTGACTTTAGTGGAAGGCATTGTCTTTGTTTGATACGTGAGCTCGCTGTGTAGCCTTTGTAGCCCTGTCTGACCTGAAACTCCTAGCGCAGACTGTGCAGGCCTTGACTCACAGAGACCTGCCAGCCTCTGCCTCCTAGTGCTAGGACGAAAGGTGCGCACCTCTACACGCCACCTTCCCCAGGGCTGAGGGGTTTTAATTGTGTGAAGGCCCAGGGCAGACATCCCACCTGTGGTCTGAGTGGCAGCTGGACACTGTACATGATACAAATTGAGCTCTTTATCAGTCTCCAGAACTTTCTGTCCTGAGCTTGAAGAGCTTGCTATTTCTAAGATAAAGCATGGGATTCCCCTTCCTCAGATTAAAGACAAATTTGTAGTAAATGGTAACTTTGGGGAGCTTAGTGGCCTTTTTTTCCTTTCTTTTTTTTTTTTTTTTTTTAGCTTTAATGGCTTTTTAAAATCCAAGAAATTATGTTATCTACATATTTTCTCTCTCTCTCTCTCTCTCTCTCTCTCTCTCTCTCTCTCTCTCTCTCTCTCTCCTTCTCTCTCTCTCTCTCTCTGAGACATAGCGTTGGCTGTCCTGGACTCACTTTGTAGACCAAGCTGGCCTCAAACTCACAGTGATCCACCTGCCTCCGCCTCCTGAGTGCTGGGATTAAAGGCACCACACTGAGCTTCTTCTACATTGTTTTCAGCCATGTACTTTTGATGTACTTATTTATGATGCCCATTCATAAACGATTAGCTTTTAACTTGGGGACATGTTGCCCCAGTGCACCTGTAACAGTCAATGAACCTTATCCCCTTTGTTTCTTCCTCAACTCCACAATTGAAAGCCTGAAGGTAGACACGTGTCTCTGGACCATCCAAGTGTGTCCCCGAAAGGACTCTGGTTATAAAGGAGAAGTAAATAGGGAGCTCAGGAAGTGCTGAGGAGGCTGCAACTTAAAAGGAGAACAGTCACTCGAATTGTGGCCTTCACTTTGCACGTTCACACAACAGACACAGTCACCTATGGGCATCCGTGTAGAGGCCTGCTTGCCTGCCTTTCTTCCTTCCTTTGGAATACTTTCCCTATTTCTGCACTGTTCTTCATTTTTTTCTTGTTTGGTTTTTATTGGATTTTTTGAATGTTTTTTATTTCATGTATACATGTATGCCTGTGCACCACAGAGGACAATGAATCTTCTGGAACTGGAGTAACAGATAGTTGTAAACCTCTATGTGGGTGCTGGGAATTGGACTTGGATCCTCTGAACCACTGAGCCATTTTTTTTTCTTCTTCTTCTTTTTTTGGTTTTTCAAGACAGGCTTTCTCTGTGTACTCTGTAGTATTCACTTTATAGACCAGGCTGCCCTCACTCACAATGATCCACCTGCCCCTACCTTCTGAGTGCTGGCATTAAAGGTGTGCGCCACCACGCCCGCCACAATGCACTTTTTTTGTACTTACCTTTTAATGTGTCTGTGAATTTTGTCTTACGTGGCAGGAATATGTTTGATGGCTCTTCTAGAGTTACAGGGCTGGTTTTTCGATGTGGAGAGTGCTCTAGGGCAGGTGTGAGAGGGATGCTTGGTTAGGAGGTACGTGTGGGCGGAAGTGCCAGAAGCTAAGGGATAAAGTCATGTTTAGGAGTTACTAGGTTACTAAGAAATGTAATAAGATATTTTCTTTATTTAATAAAGGATAAGTGTACACTATATTTCTGAAAAATTTCATAATGGATTATCTTTACTTTAAGAGATTAAAATTTAATAAAAGGCCCAGTGGCTCATGTACTTTGGAATCCTAGCACTTTGGAAGTAGATGCGGGAAATTAAATGGCTGGATGGTGGTGGCGGCTCACGCACTCCTTTGATGCCAGCACTGGGAAGGCAGAGGCAGGCGGATCTCTTTGAGTTCGAAGCTAGCCCGATCTACAGAGCAAGTTCCAGGACACAGAGAAACCCTATTTCAAAAAAGAAAAACAAACCAAAAAAAATATTTTTTTAAGTGATGTGTTTGTTTGTGGGAATGTGTACATGAGAGTCAGTGTCAGCAGAGGCCAGAGATGTTGGCCCCCCTGGAGCTGGGCTTATACGTGGTGTTTAGAATCAAACTCAGGTCTTCTGGGAGAGCTTTTAATAACAAAATGGTCTATCCAGCCCCCAGATTTCTCTATAGACCCGGGAAAGTTACCTTGCTGCTTTCATTTCTGCTTCCTGATCTTTAAACAGAGAAGGTTGGAGCAGATGGCTGGCAGTGTCCCTTCGGAGCACTTTGATGTTAAGATTTCCTGTTGCCAAGCAGCTTCTTGATCCAGTAAAAGGGAACTAAGGCCAGCTCTTCCCGTGGAGCAGAGCTGAAGGCGGAGCTCTGAGGACAAGAGTAGGATGGGGTGTGTGACCCGAGTGTGTCAGATTGCACTCTGAATATTGTGCTGTCGGGTTGGAGGGCAAGAAAAGAACATTAAACCCTTATTGATGTCTCAGATGTGCAGAACTCTATTGAAAACCTCTGTGCCTTCCTTTAGTATCTGAAGGTAGAAGTGGAACGTTTTCACATGTTGAGCAGAGTATATGATGCCTCAGGAATCACCTTTATAGCTATAGGTGATTGTTCTGCAGGACTTGAAGAGATGAGAAATAGGAGAATGTGAGTTCCAGCACTCAGGAGGCAGAGGCAGACGGATCTCTGTGAGTTCGAGGCCAGCCTGGTCTACAGAGTGAGTCCAAGACAACCAGGGCTCTGTTACATAGAGAACCCTGTCTTGAAAGAAAAAAAAGAAAGAAAGGAGTCGGGTGGTGGTGGCATATGCCTTTAATCCCAGCACTCGGGAGGCAGAGGCAGGCGGATCGCTGTGAGTTTGAGGCCAGCCTGGTCTACAAAGTTAGTCCAGGACAGCCAAGGCTACACAGAGAAACCTTGTCTTGAAAAAACAAAACAAAACAAAAGTAAGGTAGTGTGGAGTTTCACATGTGTACTCCCAACACTAGGAAGGACAAGGCAAGAAGATTAATATGGGGTGAAGGGCAGCCTGGGCTACATAGTGAGTCCCAGGCCAGCCTAGGCTACATGACCTTGCCTCAAAACAATAAGGAAATAAGGAAACTAACCTAAAAATGGGGCATGGAATAGATGGGGTGGCATATGACACAAAATTGGCCTGAGTCCTCAGGTAAAGTTAGTTTATAGGCTCAGGGGATTCGTTCTGTCTGTTTTGTATATGATTTAAATTGCCATTATAAAAAAATTTTAATCAACACGTTACGGTCTGATAGTGTTTGCCATGTAAGCATGAAGACCTGAGTTCACCTCCACAGCAACCATGGAGAGGCCGAACATAGTGGCACACATCTGTAACCCCCATTCTAGGGACGCAGAGCTGAGCTTGTGTGCCCCAGGTCCAGTGAGAGACCCTGTTCCAAAAATAAGGTGGTTGAGTTGAATCCCCAGGACCTACATTGTAGGAGAAAACCATCTCCCAAAAGTCATCCTCTTTACTTCTGTACATGTGCCAGGACACATGTGACTACACACACCACACATACACACACATGAAATAATAATAATAATAATAATAATAATAATAATAATAATAATAATAAAAATATTAATTGAGGAAGACATCCAATGGCAACATCTGGCCTCCACATATGTACACCACACACACACAGACAGCTAGAGAGAACTGCTGTCATGCACAAATCCACATGCACTTTCTGGGTAAGAGTGTTGCAGAGGGAGGTTATAAGACAGCACACCCTTTTTTTTTGTTTGTTTTTGTTTTTGTTTTTTGTTTTTTTTTTTTGGTTTTTCGAGACAGGGTCTCTCTGTGTTAGCCTTGGCTGTCCTGGACTCACTTTGTAGTCCAGGCTGGCCTCGAACTCACAGCGATCCTCCTTTCTCTGCCTCCCGAGTGCTGGGATTAAAGGCGTGCGCCACCACGCCCGGCTTGACAGCACACCCTTAATGGTTTCTTTCTGTAGCGTCTCCCCTTACTTAAAACTGTGTACTTAATGTTCATTGTAAGATGAGAACAATTCAAGATCTCACTGTGGAGTGGAAGTCTCCTTTAAGCAAACATTTTGAAAATGCAGACAATTGCTGGGTGTGGCCGCAGAGGCTTTTAATTCCAGAGGCTAAGTCAGGTGGATCTCTGTGAGTTCCAGGCCAGCCGGGGTCACCTAGTAAGAGCCTATCTCAAACAAGACAAAACATCCCCAAACCTGGAAAAATATCATGCCATTTGTACTGTGGTAATATGGTCTTTTTTCTGTTTTTAAAGCAACAAGATGATGGAGTAGGTAGCATAGTTCATTTAGCTTCCAAGTGAGCACTAGAGAGGCTTCCTGTTGTGTATTGTGTATTGCTTTTGACTTACAAGAGTTACTAATTTAGAAAACAACAAAACTCCAGTAACCTGTACATGTGAATCCACGGCACAGTTAACACTGTAGCTAGAGCAGCAATCTGGACAGGCATAGTCTGGAAAGCTGTTCTGCCCTGCGTGTGAGCTGCGGATTGATTGGGGTGGGGGTGGGGGAGTGGGACTTCCATGCAGGGAACTTGAGTCTGAGTGCCCATGTCCTCTGCAGTGCTAACTGGGAAGTGTGAGGTGCGGGGATTTCCATCCTTTGTTGGTTATGTCTCCCGGCGCATTTCCTCTGAGTTCTGAGTTCACCCATGGGCCTGAGCAGCTGCAGGGAAGTGAAATGTGACTCCCTACACTCAGGAGGCCTGGCTTTTCCTTTGGAGGGTGTGTCACTGCAGGGGTGGGATGTGCATAGATCGGGCTGTCTTTGGGGCTGCTTACGCAGTCGGTTTGTTCTGTCCTTCTGGAATGACTTCGCTGCACTTGTGCCAGCAATGGGTCTGCTCAAGTGACTTCCTTCCCTCTACAGACAGTTTAAGCATTTACTGGTCCCCCGCTGGAACTAGCTTTGGGCCTGGATTGGAGCAATCAATCACACCCTGCCTTGTTGAGGAGTGCCTTTGCAGGTTCCAGTTGTGTAAATGTGTGTGTTTTGTTGAGCTCAGTGTTTATTTCGGAGTCTCTGAGATGAGAAAAGCTGCTGGGGATATTTTTTGGGACAGTGCAAGGCCCTGCGTAGGTAGGGTGGCCAGGGGCAGTGAGAGAACTCAGAATGGTGGAGAACCAGGAACTATCCAATGTCGGCTGAAAGGTTGAGTCAGAGGTAGTACCTTTCCTGCCGTCTCTGCCAACATCTCGAGGCCTAATACATTTGTTCATTTTTCCAAAAATATGTTTTGGATGCTGGTGTGGTAGCATACTGCTCTAACCTCAGCGTTCAGTTCTAACAGTGAAGGCAGGAAGAACAAGAGAGCAAGGCCAACTTGGACTATCTAGGCTGACCCTAAAGAAGTAAACAACCAGCCTCTTCTGGTACTGCCCTTGCCCACTGTTTCCTTGCAGAGTAGGAAACAAACATATCTTTTCTACTCTGAGAAAAAAGCCACAAAATATATTTAGGAGCCCATACTGCCTCTAAACATAGACCAAGAACTTTGCAGATAGAAAACTGTGATGATTCTTCCCAAGTCACTTGCTATTTTGTTTATGACATCGGCCTCCACCCCTGCTGTCAGAGAGACTTCACCTAGCTGGAGACGAACAGTAATCATGAAACCAGAATAGCCGGACAAGCCACCTCAGCAACCTCTGGTTAACCAGCTGTTGATGAGCTCCTCCCTGTCAGCTGTGTGGTCAGTGGAACTATAAACAAGTGCTTACGTACAGATAAAAGTTTATTTCTATTGTATTGGGATAAACCTTTTTAATTACATTTATTTATTGGAGTGTGCATGTGTGTGCTTGCTCATGTGTGCTTGTGCTTGAGCAAACACACCATGGTGCAAGGGTTGGGGTTAAAGGACAAATTTCAGGAGTCCTTTCTGTCTTCTACCCTGTGGGTCCCAGGGATTGAATCCTGGTTGACTGGTTTGGTAGCGATCGCCTCTGACCACTGAGCAATGCTCTTCCTGCCCTGATCCTATTTTAAATACAAAGTAACTGTACCAACTGTTTATGAACCATTTTTAAGTGGGTAATTATAAACTCAACTTGTCAGAAATTAAATGCTTGCTGGGCGTGGTGGCATGTGCCTTTAATGCTAGCATTCTTAAGGCAGAGAAAGGCAGATCTCTTGAGTTCAGGGTCAGTCTACATGGGAGTTCCAGGCCAAGCTAATTTACATGGTAAGACTGTCTCGAAGCAAACAAACAACCAAAGCAAATGTTTTATAAATGCTTCCTCTTTTGTAGTTCCCAAGGCCTCCTTTGGTTTTCCTTTAGTTATTTCCTCTTTATCTGCCACCTGGACCAAATTGCTTAAAGCTAATTTTGTCTCCTTTTACTCCTTGGCTTCGGTATCTACTTAGTGACTCATCCTGTTTTTGCATCCTTCCTCATATCTGCCACTACTGGTCACCTGCAGTAGTTCTGTGTTGTCTTTACTGATACTTTAGTGTCCGCTCAGTTGGCAGAGTACTTCCTGTTTCACCAGCGTGTACTCTCCCCTTCTAACGTCCCCTTCTCCCCTCTAGTCATTCGGACTCTCTTGTCCAAAACATCTTCTGCACTTTCACACTTTTCCTAGTTTCGCCACAACTTATATTTCAGGCCCTGACTCTTATTTTTTGTTTTTGTTTTTCGAGACAGGGTTTCTCTGTGTGGCTTTGGCTATCCTGAAATTCACTGCGTAGGTCGCTGCCGCCGCCACCTCTCCTCTCCTGTTCCAGCCAGCTCTGGGCCACTCGTTAGTGTCTGCCGTCCTGTCCTACCGCCTCCCCCACATAAACTGTGTTCTTATCTCCAAACCCTTTAGACTTTCTTAAGTGCATTTTCTGTCTTCTTTCTTGATTTTTAAAAAACTAATCTTTTCATTTTTTCTTTGAGCATTTCACACAATATATTTTGAGCAGATTCACCCCCTATCTCCTCCCACATCCGTTTTAGTGTGAAATGCAGTTTGTGTTGCCCAGCTATTCATGGGTGCAGAGCCTGCCCTAGAGTATGGTCTGTGTATCCTGTTGTCACACAGAGAAAACTGGCCCCTCTTCCAGCAGCTCTCAAATGCTAGTACCTCCTGTGCTGAGGATGGGACTGCATTTCCACCCCCACCTTCCTCTGTGCTGGGATTTTGTCTGTGTTGAACTTGGGAAGGACTTGTGTGTGCTGTCATAGTCACAGCAAGTTCAAATGCATAACTGTGTCTGGAAAACACTTTCCCCTTATAGTCTTTCCACCCCTCTTCCACAAAGACCCTGAGGTCTAAGGGGAGGGCAATGATAGAGACGTCCCCTTCAGAGCTGAGGACTCTGAAGTCTCTTATTCTCTGCACACTGACCAGTTGTAGGCCTCTATATTAGTTGACATATACTGACAGAAGGAGCTTTTGATGGTTTTGAGGTACACTAACCTATGTGTATAGTGATAAGTCTTTAGAAGTCAAGTTAATACTATCCATTTAGCAGAATAATAGACTTCCATAGGGCCTATGATATCTAGCCACTGGCTCTTGGACACCTTAACAGTTTTACATACGAGTTCCATCTCAAGGAACCCATGATTGGTTGATTAGGCCCATACATATATGCCCCAATTCTACCAGTAGGGATATCTCACCAGGAAGATAGCTTGAAGGGTTCGTAGTTGGGTGAGATCACTTAGTTAGATTAGCTAGCCAGTAGGGACTACAGGTCAGTACCCACTTGTTTTCTGTTTGTCACTCACATAAGTAGTCTCTTACTTGAGTAAGAGCAATGGGGTCTTATCATCAAGTTCTGGATGGTAGCTAAGAGCAATAGCAGCAGCCTGTAATGTTTGAGGTCCATGGGACTACATTGCCTAGCAACTCAGAAAGAGCTAGTCTGTTCCTGCTACTGGGACTTTTGTTTAGAAGCCTGTGGTATCTAGTGGGTGTTTCTCCCTTGTTATGGTATAACTCTACTTAAACTCTTAATATTTTTGTATGTATGTATTTAGGAAGCTTCTATGGTAGTGGGTTTCCAAATCTTTTTAAAAGCTCTTTAGTATTAGCATATTGTCTCCTCTGCCCTACCTTCCTATCCCTGCTCTATTAACCCTTTCTGTTCCATTATTCCCTTTCCCCCTTTATAACTGTATTCTATCTCCCCTTCCTTATCTTTCTTGACTTCTGTAGTCTTCACTTACTTCCTTTGAACTTGTAGCACTTCTTATAGGGTTTGGTTATTTTAAGGTCAGTATTTGCTTTCAATTCAATGGTACTCAACACTCTTGGAGGGATTAGCACCTTCTGTAATTTCCAGACTACTTGGTATTTTGTAGGTATACCACAAATACTGTTAATTTTACAGTAAATAGGCAAATGTTTACACTTTATCAAAGCTACTGTTTACTTAGCTGTATCATTTAGTAATAACTTTCTGGAAGAAGTATTTCCTTTAGAGGGAGGGAAACTGAGGTTCAGAGAGGTCACTAATTCACCAGCGTCATACAGTGTAAGTAAGTGCTGAAGCCAGGAGTCAACCCTAGACCTCTGGACCAAATAACCCATGCTGCCTGCACCGTCAGCAGTTCTACCTCCCCGTTACACTGGTGTAGATTTTTGAGCATAGAAAAGTAATGCTTAGCTTGCATATTTGCTTAATTATGACAGAGAAAGAGATATGTGAGTTAGTCATTTTTAGCAGAAAAAAATGAAATCAATTTAAAGTGTGCCAGAGGTCACAGGAACACAGAATTACCCTTAATGTTGTTGGTTACTGCTAGAATGACTCATCCTCCAGTTCTTGGTTGGTCTGTAGTTACTCAGTTATTTGTGTAAGTGAGAACTCAGGGAACACTGATGAGGTGTACAGGCTTTATCCTGTGAGCTAGTGAGTGTTCTGGGATAGCCCTGGGATTTCTACTGAGTGGCTTTATCTCTTCCGTCCACTGTTTCTTTTTCTCCCATCCCCCTTTTTTCTTTGTGCTTTTTTTTTAAATATAGGATCCCACTGTGTAACTCAATTGGAGCTCAAATTCAGAATCCTCCTGCCTTGCTGTTTAGCTTTGTGATCTGATTACTGGAATGTGCTACCAGGCCTGGCCTTAGATCTACTATTATAATTTTTTGTTTTGTTTTGTTTTTCAAAATAGAGTTCTCTGTGTAGTCCTGGCTGTCCTGGACTTGCCTTGTAGACCAGGCTGGCCTCGAACTCACAGAGATCCGCCTGCCTCTGCCTCTCAAGTGCTGGGATTATTATAACTATTTATCAGGTCAAACTTAAGTGTTGTTTCTCTTATACATTCTCTCTTCTTGGGTTTTAAGGACTCTCCCTTTTTCTTCTGGTTCCCCACCCCCTTTTTCTCTTTTGGTGTGTATGTATGTGTTTTCATTAAAAGAGAATTTAAAAAAACAAAAAAACGGGCATGGTGGTAATGTCAGTATTCAGAAAACAGGCAGGAGAATTCCTTTTTTTTGAAAATTACCATTAAAACCCGAGTGAGGTGATAATCGTCTCAGAGAACATCTGAAACTAAATGGCTTTTGAAGACACGATGGGTAAATTACACTTTATACTTCATAAACAAAGCTCTCTAAGGAAATGGGGAGTGAGTGTACTCTTAAAGAAAACTGAAAGGCTGGGTGTGGTAGTGCACACCCATGGCCCAGCATCCAGAGGCAGAAACAAGATTTCTGCCAATTCAAGGCCCACTTGATCTGCATAGAAAGTTTCTGATTAGCGAAGGATGTATAGAGAAGCAAAGAATATTGGTCTTTGCAGGCATCCGTCTACTCTACTTCTGCATAAATAAAGGAGCTCATTGATCAGTAGGAAACAGGAAGTAGGGAAAGGTGTTCTAATAGCCCCCGTTAAAAGACCAAGAACAGAGAGTTGTTGGCAAGCACTTATTTAAAGCAATTAAATGGTGCTTTTAGTAGTAAGACTTTTAAATTTTTAAATGTATTTTATGAATATAAGTGCTCTATATTTGCATCTGTGCCAGCAGGGCAGAAGAGGGCAACAGACCTCATTATAGATGGTTATGAGCTACCATGTGGTTGCTGGGACTTGAACTCGGGACCTCTAGAAGGGTAGCCAGTGCTCTTAACCACTGAGCCATCTCCCCAGCCCTGTACTATAGACTTTTTGTCATGAAATCATTTAATGTGTGAGTGTGCATGTGTGTGTGTGTGTGTGCTGAATATGTGTGTGGTATGTGTGTATGTGTTTCTATGTCTTTGCCCAGTATATGTGGAAGTCACAGTAGGATGTCTGGTGTCATGCTTTGCCACTCTCTCTGCCTTATTCCATTGAGACAAGGTCTGTCATTGAACCGGGAACTAGGCTGACAGCCAGCAAGCCCCAGCAATCCTGTGTACCCGACCCCCACCCCGACCCCCTACAAGCACTGGAGTTACAGGCTTGCCAGGCATGGTATCTGGGTGTTTTTGTGAGTGCTGGACATCTAAGCTCAAGACCTCATGTTTATGCAGCAAGTACTCGTACCCACGGGCTATCTATCTCCCTAGCTCCACTTTTCTTGTGTCTTTATACTGGTCCTGATGCAGGAGTTACAGGAGGTTGTGGGCCGCCAACTTGGTGCTGGGAATGGAAATCAGTCCTGCAAGAGCGGTGTGTGCTCTCAGTCGCTGAGCAATCGCCTCAGCCCCTTGGGGTTTGCCTTGCTGGCCTGAAACTCACCATGTAGCCCAGGCTTGTCTGAATTCCTCATCATCCTGCCTTCACCTCCTGCGTACTGGGGTTACAAGCATAGGCCACCACACCTGGCTACTTAATTCTAATCTCTAAAATATGCTAAACATATTTTTGACGCACTCATTATCTATTTGTAGCTTTTAAGTATTGAACCCCCTAGAAGTAAATGTTTATCAGGCTAGAATAAAATTACTGGGTCAAATAGAGTAACAGTAGTTTTAGATTTTGAAATATATTGCCAACATAACTTACCAGGAGAGTAAAATCATTACGTTGTGTCCTGCAGGTTAGAGAACTGTGTTTCCTGTATGGACTCCTGGCAGTCCTTCAGGATAGACATTGTTATCTGTCTTGTTTGTTTGTTTGTTTTCCAAGACAGAGTTTCTCTGTGTAATAGCCCTGGCTGTCCTTTGGTAGACCACGCTAGCCTTGAACTCACAGAGATCTGCCTGCCTCTGCCTCCCGAGTGCTGGGACTAAAGGCGTGGGCAACCATGCCCTGCTGTGTTATCTGTCTTTATCAATGAAGGGCAAAGTAGTTACCACTTGCGTTATCAGCAATGAATGGAAGAGCTCACGGTTATACCCAGACCTGAGCCCAAAGCCTAGCCAATTTCTACATCATATTGTCACTCAAAGAGATTTCAGTCTATTGCCATTTTTATTTGATTCTAATTGTGTGTGCATGGTGAGTGTGCACACCTATGTGGCAGTGTTCATGTGTACAATGTGTGGGGGAGTGCAGAGGCTGGTGTCGGATGTCTTCCTTGATTGTTCTCCACTTTACTTCCTGAGTCCCAAGCTCTCTGGTTTGGCCAGTCTGGCTAGCCAGCTTGCTTCCTGGATCTCTAGTCTCTGTCTCCTGAGTGTTGACATTATAGGAGGCCACCAAGCCTATCTGGCATTTATATGGGTGCTAGGTCCTAACCTCTGAGCCTCATGCTTCTGTGGCACGTTGAACTATCTCCCCTGCCTCTGATTGTCCTTTTTAATAAAGAATAGCTCCCCTGAATAAAAAATAGTGGAGGGCCTTTTGGGAGTGACTTGCAGGCTTCTGCCTAGCCTCTGTTTTGTTTGCCTTCCCCCCTCCCTTTCATCTTACTGATAACTCAGATAAGATTACAAGGTTTCAGGGTTACAGAAAGGCCCAGTTGGCCTGTGTTCCACAACCTATGTAGAAATGCTGCATGTGGTGTTACTGCACTGGGAGCTAGACAGGATGATCCCTGGTCTGCTGCCTTCATTGGTGAGTTCAGGCCAGTGAGGGACCTGTGTCAAAGAGGTGGATGCCTTTCCTGAGGATGGCGTCCACACTTGTCCTCCAGCCTTCACATATGTGCACATGCATGCACACTTCCATACATGTGCACCTGCATATGCATGACAGTACACATAAATAAAAGGTTTATTTACATGGCCAATGGGATATCATACTGTGTAGTAAATGTATACATATTTTTGTTTTGATCCCAAGTATGGGATGGGGAACAGACTTATGAGAGAACAGGCGATGTTTATCCACTAGAAGATGAACCACCTCGTGTGAGGGCTTTGTTTTTGCCAGCTAAAACACATCCTAGCACAGACTCTGAGATATACACATACATACACATGGGACCAAAACAGGAGGCGGGGGCTTTTTTGGGTCTTTGTATTGTTTGGCTGTTCATCGCTCTACTTTGAGATGCTCCTAGACAAAACTGCTCCAGAGAATGCTTTGGGGCTCCGGCTGCTGTTCCAGGTTCCAGCAGCGACTTTGGCTGAATTGCTGGTCTGCTGAAATCCTGCCGACTATGCCAGGGGAATCACTCCCAGGAACGGAGTCTAAAAAGATCTACTTCTTCTGTTCCCATTAACCTCTTTTCTCTATCTAGTGTAGGTGGGCTGGAAGGGAGGTGTAAGAAATTAAAGAACCCCAAATAAAGTGGGTTTGGAAAAGGTCGAAGCCTACAACTAATGTTCCTAATATGGGGACATCAATTTTTAAAAAAAGATTTATTTATTATATATAGTGTTCTGCCTGCATGTGCATTTGCAGGCCAGAAGAGGGCACCAGATCTCCTTGTAGATGGTTGTGAGCCACCATGTGGTTGCTGGGAATTGAACTCGGGACCTTTGGAAGAGCAGCTAGTGCTCTCAACCTCTGAGCCATCTCTCCAGTCCTCAATAAAAAATTTTCTTTAGACATTAGGTATAAATTATGTGACTTCTTTAGGACATGGTTCCCAAATCATCTCTAACATTGAGACAGGCACCCAAGGAGCTGGATATGAGGTAACTAAGGAAGTCGCAGGTGTATTTCTTGGTAGCTATAGCTCCTGATGCTCAAAACTATCTTGTAGCCATAGCTAAGGCTCCTCCTGCTACAGCAGAAATTCAGGTGCCAGGACAGTTTCCAAAGTGATAGATGTGTGCATGAGTGATGGGCCTGTGCTTCGCTAGAGTAGCATTTGCGTTGGGGCTTGTCTGAAAGCTGAGTTATTTCCTTCACTAAGTCAAGAGCTGAGAAAAACTTCTACCAGTAACAGCATGACTGCCTTAGTGCAGGTTGGAAAATTAAGCCACACGTCCAGGAAGTCCCATTAGAGCTCGACAGTTAAAACAGAGGCTGGAGGACATAAGCTTTTCTCAAACCTTGTCAAGAGAGAAATTATAGAAAGCTCACACTTATTTAGTGAGAAGTCAGGAGAGATTGTTTAATTTCCCACAGTTGTTTCATTCCCTGTGACTACTACAGCACTGTAGGCTTCGACCTTTCCCAAACCTACTGTATTTGGGATTCTTTAATTCCTACACCTCCCCCTTCAAACCCACCTACGCTAGCTAGGAGAGAAAAGAGGTTAATGGGAACAGGAGAAGTAGACCTTTTTGGACTTCCTTCCTGGGAGCGATTCCCCTGGCAGAGTCTGCAGGATTTCAGCCGACCAGCAATTCAGCTGAAGTTGCTGCTGGAACTTGGCACAGCAGCCGGAACCCGCAGCCCCGAAGCCTTCTCTGGAGTGGTTCTCCCTAGGAGCATCTCGAAGTGGAGCAATGAACAGCCAAACAATAATACCCAGACCCAAAAAGCCCCACCTCTTGTTTTGGTCCCATGTGTATTAGGATGTGTTTCCACTGGCAAAAACCAAGCCCCTATGGGAGATGGGTCATCTTCTAGTGGATAAACATCACCTGTTCTCTCACAAGTCCGTTCCCATGCCACACTTGGGATCAAACTAAAAACATGTACATCCACTACAATTGCTTGTGCCCAAAATAGCTGGTATTTCCCTGCTTTTCCACTTTCAGTATGACTAAAGCCAGTTGTTTTAATATTCCCTTTCTTCTTATTTTAAAAGGTACTGTGTCTGCAATACATTGATACATGGTTTTTTGAGACAGGGTTTCTCTGTGTAACAGCTCTGGCTGAAACTCGCTCTGTAGACTAGGCTAGTCTCAAACTCATAGAGATCTGCCTGCCTCTCCCTCCCAAGTGCTGGGATTAAAGGGGTGTTCCACCAGTGCTCAACTTACATTGATACATGTTAAGATCCTTGGTCTTCACTCAGGAGGCAGAGGCAGAGGCAGAGACAGGCAGCTCTCTGTGAGTTCAAGGCCAACCTGGTCTGTATGTCAGGGCAGCCAGGGCTTCTTTTTCTGTTTTGATTGGTGTATCTCCGTATCCCCAAGTTGCCCTTCTGGAACAAGACACTAGCTAGACAAATAAGAGACTTCTGTATCAGAATTTAAGAACAGAAGTAAACCATTATGTGCATGGATGATCCCTTTCAATTGAATTGGAAGGCTCAGCAGCTAATAGCTTGGGTTCAGTTCGAAGCACCCAACATGGTGGTTCACAAGCTATGACTCCAGTCCCGGACGATCCAATGCCCTCTTCTGTCCTCCTCAGCCACCAGGCAAGCATGTGGTCCACGTGCCCACATGTAGGCAAATGCTCATACAAACATGACAAGCCTGAAAAAAAAGGGAGAAGAGAAAACTTATAATTCGTGCCTTATTTTCTTGTTTGATTATTTTTTTCTTTTTTTGTTTTTTGTTTTTTTTTGTTTTTTGTTTTTTGTTTTTCGAGACAGGGTTTCTCTGTGTAGCCTTGGCTGTCCTAGACCCGCTTTGTAGACCAGGCTGGCCTTGAACTCACAGCGATCTACCTGCCCCTGCCTCCCGAGTGCTGGGATTATAGGCGTGCGCCACCACGACTGGCCGATTTTTTTTTTTTTCCTTTTAAGACAGGGTCACACTCTGTATCTCAGGCTGGCCTGAAGTTCACTACATTACCCAGGCTAGCTTGGAGCACACCACAGCCTCTCAAGTACTGGCTTATAGGCATGAAACTAGAAAGTTTGTTTATTAAGAATTTTAGCATCTTCACTAACCAAGAAAAAACTCTTGCTCAATTTGTTATCTTAGGAGAATTGTAAGTAGTTAGGTTCTGCTATGTGGAACTTAAGACTCACGTAATTATAAATCAGCTTTTTCCTTTGCCCTGGAGTAAAGGAAATGTGTCATTTTAAAAATTCCAGTTAGTTGCTTGCATCACTTAGTTTGCATTTACTCTGTTACAGTCGCAACAACAGTTCTGCTTCATTGTTTCTAATGCGAACTTGGATAAGGTAAAGAATTCAAAACTTAGGATTGTTTTAGAGTTCATTTTACATTTTTAAATACGTTTCAAGCAAGCATTTCTTTCTCTTTTTTTCTTAATTTAAATCCAAGATATACCTTTTTATTATTTATTTTATTTTTATTTTTTTGAGGTTACAGGGTCTCAGGCTAACCTCAGATTCTCTATGTAGCAGAGAATAACCTTGAATTTCTGGTCCTCCTGCCTCAGTCTCCCAAATGCTGAGTTTATTCTTTATGTGCCTCTATGCTCAGCTATTATTTACTTATTTATGAAAAATCTATCACTGGCTAGTCTCTTGAGTTTAAAGCCAGCCTAGTCTACAGAGCGAGTTCCAGGACAGCTAGGACTACACAGAGAAACTCTTTTGTCTCAGGTCCCTGCCCTCCAAAAAAGGAAGGAAGGATGGAAGGGAGAAATAAAACCTGTCATGTAATCCAGATGTTTTCAAACTATGCACATGGATGCCCTTAAACGTCTCATCTTCCCATCTCTACCTCCAGAGTGCTGAAATGGCAGGTGCACATGACCGCTCCATTTGTTAGTTTGTTTTTGCTTGTTTTGTATGGTTTTGAGTCACGGTCTCACTGTGCAGCCTGAAACTCACATAGACCTGCCTATCTTTGCCTTCTAAGTTCTGGGATTACAGGTGTGCACCACCATGCCCATACAGATCTACTTTCAAAACCATGTCCTCGTGCTTGTGAAAGGTCAGAGTATAACTCACACACACACACACACACACACACACAAAAAAAAAACCTTCGGAGTGTCAGTTTTCTTTTTCCACCATGTGGATTCTGGAAGTTGAACTCTGATGGTCAGGGTAAGCAACAAGCACCCTTACCCACTGCACCATCTTGGTTTTCTTGTATTTAGCCAGTGTTGGTATTTATTTTACCTGCCTGATCCCTGCCAAAATTTGTGCTAATAGCCTCTGCTTGTAAATTATATTTACAAATCCTTTGTGGTTACATTTTCACTCATGTTTTAAAGCTCTACTGTCAAGTCGATAGCCTCTTTTTCTTTGGTATTGTTGTTGTACGGAACATATGTATGCACAAATATGTATAAATATATCCTGCTGAGTCCATTTTTATTGCTTGTATGTATATGGTTTCAAGGCTGACTTGGACTCTACATTGGACAACCAATAAGAGGGCTTGCCCATGGGAGAAACTAATTCCTCTTGTCCCAGTAAACATCAATTGCCTGGAGTCTTTTGTCTAGAAGTAGAACCTCCTCAAAAATTCTCCCCTTTCATATTAATATGTCCATCGATATTTCCATTGTTCAGGTCATTCGGTCATTTCTAGAGAGCCTGCTTCTCTGACTTGTTAGAGAAAAGGCAAGCCAGGTGTGGCGGTGCATGCCTTTAAACCCAGCATACACGACAGAGTTTGAGGCCAGCCTGCAATACATAGAGAGTTCCAGGCCAGCTACTGCTACATAGTGAGATCCTGTCAGAAGCAGGCGGATCACTGTGAGTTCAAGGCCAACCTGGTCTGCAAAGAGTCCAGGAGAGCCAATGCTACACAGAGAAACCCTGTCTTGAAAACAAACAAACAAACAAACAAACAAACAAAAGTAGATCAGTGGTTATTGGCATTTCTCTCTTTTCAATAAATATTTAAGCCCAGCCCCAACTCCCTTATACATACTGAGGTTTTGGGTTTTGGATTATTGGATTTTTTTGGTTTTTGTTTTTTTGTTTTAAGATTTATTTTTATATATACAGTGTTCTGTCTATGTGTGTGCCTGCCCACTAGAAGAGGGCACCAGATCTCATTATAGATGGTTCTGAGCCACCATGTGGTTACTGGGAATTGAACTCATGACCTCTGGAAGAGCAGACAGTGCTCTTAACCGCTGAGCCACCTCTCCAGCCCCCTTGGTTTGATTTTATTTGCTTTTGTGGGACAGACTATCCTGAAACTTTGAATGTACTTAGCCTTGTCCATGGTGATTCTCCAGCCTCATCTGCAGTGCTGGGATTTCAGGCATGCGCCTCCAATTCTACTATGTTTTGTTTGTTTTTGTTTTTCGAGACAGGGTTTCTCTGTTTAGCCTTCGCTGTCCTGGACTCGCTTTGTAGACCAGGCTGGCCTTGAACTTACAGCGATCCCCCTGCCTCTGCCTCCCGAGTGCTGGGATTAAAGGCGTGTGCCGCCACCGCTTGGCTCAATTCTACTATTTTTTTATTTCTTATTCTCGGAAATCACAGAGCCACTTGTTGGGGATGTGGCTCAGCTTTAGAGCAAGGTCTTTCCTAGCAGGCAGAAGACCTTGAGTTTAACCCCAGTACAACAACAGCAAGGCAGGGAGCCTCACTAGAGGTTGTGTTTACCTTCAAGCCCAGTTGGGCTCCAGCTTTTGAGGTAGGAATAGTGCCAAATAATTTTCAGACATGTACTGACTTTTACAGTGTCATGCACTGTCCAGTTTCTGTCCGCTTTGATTCTGTGGTTAGCTTTTAATCTGGGGTTTCTATTATTACTATTGGGCATTCCAGTACAACAGACAAATTCTGTTCTGTGTGGGGTTTCCCCCTTCTTTTCCCTCCATAGCAGTCCTCTCATCTGACATTTAGCATAGTTTATTTACTTTGTCCTCACATTAAGCTCCAGTAAAGCAGAAGGGTTTCTTCTTTTGATAAAGTAGTAAGCATAGAGCAGTAGTAATGGCACATACTTGTGATTCCAGAACCCAGAGGCAGAAGCAGGAGGAGTCTGCATTCAGCCCAGCCCAGAGTACATAGTGAGACCAGCCTGAGCTATATAGAAAAACCTTGTTTCAAAAAATGAAATTCAAGGGCAAAAAAAAAAAATTTTTTTTTTTTTTTTTTTTTTTTTTTGAGACAGTCTCACTGTGTAGCCTAGCTAGCTCCAAACTTCCTATGTAACCGGGTTGGCCTCAAATTTATAGAGATCTAATTGTATCTACCTTCAGGGTGCTAGGGTTAAAGATGTGTGCCACCAAAAAAATATAAATAAATAAAAACGTAATAATCTAGATCCACATTCTCTCACCATAGTTGCCAGGTAACTGTTCACTTCTCTTGGCTTACAGAACAGGACTTAAAATTTTCAGTATTCCAGTCTCTTCATGACTGCATGTGTCATGTGCAGATCTTGTCTGATTGCATCAAATGAAGCTGTATATCAAGATGTCCTGTGAGGGGAAAGCACTAAGAGATGGGAGAACACTGGATAGTGTGCAGATGGCATCTGAATGCAGCCCTTTATAGACTTCATTTTGGAATACTGGAATGGGGGTGTGGGAAGGAGGAGGCGTTTTTGTTTTTTTGTTTTTGTTTTTGTTTTATGAGAGGAGTATTTTCAGTTACCAAAATAATACTAACTCACCTCAGCATGGTTACAGTGAAGTCTTTGTCTAGTTCTCTGATCTAGTTCTTTTGAGATCTGTTTGCTCTGAGACAGCGTCTTCTCTGTCTTGGGCTGGCCCAAATTCCTTGTGTTACTGAGGATGAACTAGAACTTTCTGCTTCTCCTGCCTACACTTCTCTGGGTCGAGTGACATACCTAGTTAGACAGTGCTGTGGATCAAACCCAACACTTCAGGCAGAGTGGACCAGCACTGACCCTCATCCCAGCCCCTGACTCTCAGACAGAG
>OU015742.1:150675208-150703295 GCA_907169655.1 Acomys percivali
GCTGACCCTCATCCCAGCCCCTGACTCTCAGACAGAGCATAGACCAGGGCTCTACCAACTGACCTGCATCCACAGCCCTTAACTCCAGTTGATGTTTCCTCTTACTTTGCCCTTTTAGGAACTGAAGAGATTCGAGAGCTTTGTGAACTCCCGTCCTCCTTTTGATATTGTTATTGACGGACTCAATGTTGCAAAAATGTTTCCTAAGGGCCGTGAGTCTCAAATTGTAAGTATGGTTTATTTTGTTACTCCTGTAGAAACAGTTCTGCCCTTTTTGCCAGGCCCTTAGCTGACTTTCTCCTGACCTCCGCTTTCTCTTGGCCTCTTACCTCTCTAATTTGAAAACGAATACACCAAGATATAATGTTGAGATGCTAGGTACTCGTTATCTCTTGTTTTCTCCAGACATGATGCACTCATGAATTAACCTATATAGTTGTTTTCCCACTGGGTAATTATTTGGGTTGTTTTGGTTTGGTTTTTTTTTAAAATCAGTTTATAAATGTGCTAGCAGTTTCAAATATGACTACTATGAATTTTTCCCCCAATCTTTTCCTTTTGAGATAGTCTCTCTTTTTAGAGCAAAACTGGCCTGAACTTACACAGCTCCTTCTACCTCTCCATCCCTAGTGTCCCCTTCTGTGAGCATGCTTTTTCAGAGCAGCAATGAGATTAGTACAGGTGCGGTGGTACTCGCCTGTAATCCCAGCACTCGGGAGGCAGAGACAGGAGGACCTCTGTGAGTTTGAGGCCAGGATTGGTCTACAAAGTAAGTCCAGGACAGCCAAGGCTGTACAGAGAAACCCTGTCTCCAAAAAAACAAAAGAACAAAACAAACAAACAAACAAACAACTGAGGAAAAAAGAAAAAGGAAAGAAAGAAAAAAAGAAGGAAGGAAGAGAATTAAAAGTAACTTTGTACAATAAACAGAAAACAACCAGACCAGTAAAATTAGGTTGTAGAGAGAGCCTGAATTTCAGCTGTGGCTGTTATGATTGGTGATTTATGCCACTCTTCTGCAGCTGAAGGCCCTATTTATTTATTTATTTATTTATTTATTTATTTATTTATTTATTTATTTCAACTTTTTATCGGTTCCCCATCCCACTCATCTTCCCCTCCCTTGCACCTGCCTCCCACCCTTGTGCCCTCCTCCCACAACAGAGAAAAGAATCTTGTTGTGGAGGCTGCAAAAAGCTCATAGGCATAAGCAAAGGACAACTTCAATTTACAGCAATATCTTTTTTTCTTTTTCATTTATTTTTTCACTCACATTCTTATGACAAATTATGCGTTTAAAAACCTTTATTTTATCCCAGCATTCAGGAGGCAGAGGCAGGCAGATCTCTGTGAGTTCCAGACCAGCCTGGTCTATAAAGTGAGTCCACAACAACCAGGGTGACACAGAGAGACCCAGTCTCGAAAAAACAAAACAAAACAAAACAAAGCAAAACCTTTATTTTCAAAAGTCACAAGTGGAATTTGTGTTCTGTTGTCTTTGTTTGTTTAGGGACGAGGTAGTTAGTAATTTAGCTTTGTGACTGGCCTCAAACTCCTGATTTTCTTGCCAGAGAGGAATTTGAACGTGTCTTTGTCACTTGTGGTATCTTTGTCACTTAAGGACCTGGGAGAGATGCCTATTGACAAAGGCAAGACAGAAAATGAAGAGTGCAGTTCCTGCCAAATGGCCTTGGAAGAATTCAGCTTTGATGGGCTCATTTAGGAATGTCACATCTGATGCATGAAATATTGTAGTTTCACGCTATTTTGCCTTGAATTAGGTTTTCAGCTTTCCACGATGCACTAACAATTAGCTTGCCTGATATAATCTAAATTGGACTAAGTTTTTTGAGGAAAGTAGGATGTCAAAGAAGGTATGTCACTAGCCTGTCCAAAAAAAAAAAAAAATCTATATATGAATGGTCCTGTCATATGTTTGGAAAAAGAGACAGAGAACAAAAGCCAACCAGCACAGCACCCTTGTGAGCCCTCTGGGGTACTTTCTAGGTTTTCAAAAGTAGTTTTCTAATCATCTTATAAATGGCATTTTAGTTTTGAAATTAAGAGTAGATCTTCTGTGTGGGAGACACAACTTGGTTGGTAGACTGCTTCTCTAGAATGCACAAAGCCCTCAATCCCATCCCCAGCACCTCATAAGCCAGGCATAGTGGCACACACCTGTAATCCTGGCACTTCAGAAGTGGAGGCAGGAGGGAACAGAAATTCAAGGCGATCCTTGGTTGCATAGCAAGTTCAAGGCCACCCTGGGCCGTTTTCCAGTCTGTAGAAAGAGAATAGAATGGTTCCCAGCTCTGAAGCGTGTTGTGAAGATTTAATGACTCCATATATGCCAGCTCTCTGTGCTCACGCTTCACAAGTGCAGCTATGCTTGTGATTACTATTCAATCGAACTCCCAAATGGAGCAGTAATTCTTGTTTGTCTGTAGGTCTTTATCTGATAGCTTAAGTTTTTTTTCCCTGTCATTCATGACAATGGAAAATGCTAAATTCTAGGCCATTCATGTTAGGTAATCCCAGCAGTTAGGAGGCAGACACAGGTGGATCTCTGAATTTGAGGCCAGCTTGGTCTGCTATGTAGAAGAACTCTTGTCTTAAAAGAAGGAAAGAAAAAAGAAAAGAAAAGAAATACTGAGTTCTACCTTAATATTAGACTCAGTCTAGGCCAGATAGTCAAATAATACTTAATTAGGAATTGAAGTCACTACTGGATCCTGAATCAGACCAATGAATCATTGCAAGTAAAGATGTGTGGTTAAAAAGGTACACCATGGGACACACTACAGCTTCCATGAGGAGATGGGGTTTTTGTTTTGTTTTGTTTTGTTTTATATTTTATTTTATAGGGGGAGGTTGCAAGAGTGGAAGGTGGATATGAAGAAATGGGGAGATGAGTGGGATTGGGGTGCATGACATGAAATTCATAAAGAATCAATACAAAGTTAAAAATAAAAAATATTTAAAGGCAGGCGAGGTGGCACAGACCTTTAATTCCAGCACTTGGGAGGCAGAGGCAGAGAGATCACTGTGAGGTCCAGGTCAAGCCTGATCTACAAACTGAGTCCAGGATAGCCAAGGCCACACAAAGAAACCCTGTTTTGAAAAACAGAAACCAAACAACAACAACAAATGAAAAATAAAGACAACAGTTAAAAAAAACAAAAAAACAAAAAACATTTATTACCCCCTGCACACATCCTGAGTACTGGTTGCTCCAGTTGCTCGCTGTTACTGCAGTGGCGTCTGTTATTATTCAGCTGTCGCTCCCCTTGTCATCCACATAGATTAGTCACGGTAACTATATTTTCTGCATCCTTTTTTACCACTGAATTCTCCTTTGTATGACCATATCAGGCTCAGGTCAGACTGATACATTGTAGAAGAGGAAGAAGAAGAAAAAAAAAAAGAATGGAAGTCAGTGCTATTAAAAACACAAGACAAAATAAAACAGTATGAAGAAACTGTTTCATGGTGAGGCTAAACTCAGTGGAGAGAACTTACATAGCATGTGTGTGGTGGGATTTCTATCCCAGCTCCACAGGAGGAAAATAGACACAACTTAAGTGGGTATGATGGTACACCTGTGAGCCCAGGCTTCAAGAGGCAGAGGCAGATGATCTCATGTTACTGAAGGACACACTGTTGTTAAGCATATTGTTTTGTCTTGCTGTCTAGACAAGAGTCTTGAGTAGACTGGACTGGCCGTTAACTCACTAGGTATCCAATGGTGACCTTGAACTTCTGACTATCCTGCCTCTCCCACCATACTTCCCCTCACTGGTTAATTATGTGTCTGATATGCTCGGTGAGCTCGATGGTGAGAAAAGAATCTGACATTTGTTTTCTAGGGAGCTTCGTTCTGATCACAGAGCTTGATCTTAGAGCTTACATTCTAAGGGTAACAGAAATTAAGAAACTAAGAAAACAAGCTTGGGGCTGGAAAGATGGTTGAGTGGTTAAGAGCATACACTGCTCTTGCACGTGGATCCAAGCTGTTTCCAGTGTCCACATCAGGTGGCTGTCAGCTGCCTGTCACTGCAGCTGCAGAGGATCTGACTCCTGGACTCCTTGGACACCTGCACTCAAGTGCATGTACACACACACACACACACACACACACACACACACACACACACACACACACACTCAAAAATAAAATAGCAGAGCCAGGAGCGGTGGCACACACCTTTAATTTTAGCATTCGGGAGACAGAGGCAGGTGAATCTCTGAGTTTGAGGCCAGCCTGGTCTACAGAGCAAGTTCTAGGACAGCCAGGGTGGTTACACAGAGAAACCCTGTCTTGAGGAAAACCAATAAATAAAATAGTGGATCATGGTGGCATCTGCCTTTAATCCCAGCACTTAGGAAGTAGAGGCAAGTGAATCTGTGTTAATTGTAGGATAGCCAGGGCTACATAGTGAGATCCTGTCTCAAAAAGAACAAAGTTGTGAACTTATTTTTTCAATTTGCAGATGCATCTTGTATGGTGTTTTACATTTTAACTTGTTTTCCATGTGTGAAATGTGCATGTCTCTGTGTTCTTGTGGAGAACAACTTGCCAGAATGGGTTTCCTCCTTTTACCATGTGACCTTGGAGCTGGAGCTGGGCATCAGGCTTGGCACCAGGTGACTTTACCCGCGGAGCCACCTTGTGACCCTCTCCTTTCCATATTTCAACCTTCTCTAATCTCAGCACTCAGAAGACTGAGGCAGGAGGATTGTGAGTTGGAGGGCATTGAGTTCTAGGCCAACCTGGGCTACATAGTAAGACTCAATCCAAAAGAGAAGGGCAGTAGAGAGATGGCCTGGTGGGGAAGAGCTCTTGCGGCTTTTGCAGAGGACCTGAGTTTAGCTCCCAGCACCCACACAGCAGCTCACAACTATTTGAACTCCACTTCTAGAGGATCTGATGCTCCTCTCAGGCCCCTTAGGGCAAGAGACACTCACATAGAGCACATGCATGCCTGCAGGCGAACACTCATACATGTTTTTAAAAGAAAGGCATTGCATGGATAACGATAAATAGAAATTACATATTGTTTTCATGGCTTTAGACTGATGAGTATATATTTGGCACCACCATCCACCCAGTTACTCAAGCCCCCAAATCAATCATTCCAGGCTTAATCCTTATCTTTCTCAGCCAGTGTGGTGGTGCATTCTGGTAATTCCAGGACTCTGAAGGCTGAGGCAGGAGGATTACTGCAAGTTTGCAGTTAACCTAGGCTACAGAATGAGACCTTGTTTCAGAAAATAAAGAGCAAACCACCAAAATGTATTCTTTTCAGTAGCTTTATATCCAGTTGACGGACAGTATAGATTATCACCCCAAAACTTCCCCCCACGTTCGAATTGCTTCTTTCCATTGCCAGCAACATTACATTTCAGCAAAGCATCTAAAGCTGTCTTCTTGCTTTTCCCTCTCAGTAACTTCCTACTGTATGCATAATAGTATCTAAGTTCCTTGTTGTAGACCCTGGGACCCTTTGCTATGAGCTATTTACCTCTTTTCAGCCGTCTCGGTGGCATTTGCCCTTTGTCTTTTACTCAGCTAAGTGGTTTGCTAGAATCCTCCTTGTTCGTCAGACATGCTGACCCTGTTCCTGCCTGAAGATCTTCTGCTCGCTATTCCTTCTGCCTTTGATGTTCTTCCGTTCTAGTAGCTGGATCATTCATTACCAACAGCACCTCAGGAGGCCTCTGGAATTCCGGAGAGGCCCTGGCTCTGCTTACCCACGTCTGTCCTTTCATTTACATCAGCCCTGTCCACGTCTCTGGTGCATTAAAAATGATCACATAGGTGGCTGTGGTAGCCTCCACCAGAGGTCCTCCCAGCCAGGAGGTAGATGCAGGAAGGTCATGAATTGGAAGGCTAGTCTAGGGTACACAGGAAGAGTCCAGGCAACCTGCAGACTGATTCTGAATACAAGAATGAGCTCAGCCAATACACTGTGTGGTACCAGAGAACTCTCCAGACCTCGACCTAAAATGAGCAAGTGAAGAGTTATTTTGAACCCCAGTTTTAGGTGGTTAGTTGCATAACGATAGATGACTGTTGTAGTTGGCCCCCTCGGTGGCTGTGATAAAACATAAACAAAAAACAACTTGGGAGGAGTGGGGTTTTTTTTCACCTTACAGTTGTGTTATCCAGGGAAGTCAGGGCAGGAACTGAGCACACTGCTTACTGCCTGTTCCCTGTGGCTTGCTCAGCCTGTGTTCTTATACCACTAGCGACCAACCTGTTCAGGGATGGCAGGGCCCAAAGTGAGCTGCTCTCTCCCACCTCAATCATTAATCAAGAAGACACACACACACACACACACACACACACACACGCCCACAGGCCAAGCTGATGGAGGCAGGTCCTCATTTGAGTTTCCCTCTTCGATTGTGACTCTAGTCTGGGTCCACTCTTGTCAGTCCATTTCATAGAGGATTGAAAGAATGGACAATTGAGACTAGAGTCACTTATGTAGTCTATTAGAGAGAACACCTGCTTTTCCGCCAGAATGAGGAAAGATGCCGTAAGTTTATTCTTAGCAACCTCCTTCACTTGCCTCTTATATGACCTAAGCTAAGTTACAGAACCTCCTGGTGCCTTGTGTGAAATTAAATACGCTATCTTTGAAAGACGTATTTATTTATTTAATGTGTATGTATGCACACCTCACTGTATGTTGTGTGCCATGCACATTCAGGTGCCTACAGAGACCGGAAGGCAGAATTGGAGTTGTGGGTAGTTAAAAGCTACTTGATGTGAGGTCTGGGAACTGAAGCCAGGTCCTTTGCAAACCATCTCTCCAGCCCTCAAATGAGCTAATTCTTGGAATATACTCACTGTAGTGTTTGCATGTGACCCAATTAATTCAAAAGCAAGGGAATAAAGCAACCCAAAGCCGGTGGGTACATTTGTTACCCCTGGTTGCAACTTTGTAGAAAAAGAAGCATGGGAGTTTGTTTTATTGTGGCTCTTGGTTTTAGACTGTGCTTAGGATCCTAGTTGAACAACTGGCGGCCTTTCCTTTTTTGGTGTTAGCAGTAGTCAGGAAGTAGTCTTCGTGCTTTATTGAACTGGTGCTCAGAGTCTAAACCCAAGTCACCAAGGAAACAGACATCTTTTCTGTAAAGTAACCAGGAAATATGACAGCAAGGGGCTGGGAGGAGATGGCTCCATGGACAGTGCTGTGCAAATGTGAGGCCCTGAGTTCAGATCCCCACCACATAGATCCAGGCATAGTAGTGCATGCCTGTAACCCCAGCATGAGGGTGGGGGCGCCAGGCAGGCGGCGGCAGATCCTAGGAGCTTGATGGGCAGTCAGTCTAGCTGAAATAGTGAGCTCCAGGTTTAATGAGAGACCGTGTCTCAAATAATTAAAATAGAGTGGAGATATGGTTGAAGAAAGCATGCCTTATCAACATCTGGCCTCCATGTATACCTGCCCAGACAAGCACACCCTCATACTTACAAATACCATGTGCGTGTGTGTTCACACATAAGTGTTCATGCACATGCACATATACGTACATGAATATACATATATACATATACTCGCATACACACATATACTGCACACCCTTACACATGCACATACCACACACATATACATACATATATACACATATATATGAGGAGACAGATATACATCTACACACTCCCTCACATACATACATACACACAGTATAGTCATTCATACAGATCCTCACACATGCATATACCACACACATGCATGCACCACACACACTTGCATACACACAAGCACATATACACACTCATACACACACACAGTCACACCATACATGCATACACCACATACACAGGCACATACACATATGTACATACATACTACAAACACACAGGTATTTGCCATGAATATACATGCATGCACACACATCCATATATGCACATACATGCATATATACATAACATACACCCTATACATGCATACACATACATATATACACAAATAATAAGGAAGAAAGAAGAAAAGATAAAAGGAAGAAAGGCTGTGAAAAGCCTGGTATGGTAGCACACATCTGTAATCTCGGCATAACTCCTCATTTCAGAACAAGAATAACAGGAACCCTGCAAGTCCGAATGGCAGGGAGAGAAGTTGTGAAGACTGTGTTGGCTTGTAAAGCTTCTGCTCTGATGTGACACCCATCAGTTCTCTCTTGTAAAGTTTATTATTAGTGCGTGCCTGTGTGTACATGTGTGTGTGCATGTGTGTTCTGTGTGTGTATGTGAGCATGTCCTGGTGTCCATGTAGAGGTCAGAGGACAACTGTGGAGCCTGTCTGGCTTCTGGGGCTAACCTGAAGCTGTCACAGTTTGACAGCAAGTGTGCTCTCCCACTCAGCCCCTCTGCTCATATTTATTAGCAGCTGATGCAGACTGCCAATCACGTTGACTTCAGTAGGACAGGGAAGGCACCCTTACCCTGTGCTCGGCGGAAAGAGTGTTTCTCAATAGCTTCTGGCTGCCTGGCTGAGAATGCTGATGTCTTGTTACAATAGCCAAGCTAGAAATGAGTTTTCACACAGCAGCACAGACTGTCTTTGCCTGGATTCCTTTTTTTTTTTCTTTCAGAAATCTAGCTCTTTCATTGCAGTTCTGTGTGATACTTTTGTTGATTATTTTTCTTAGAACCACTGGGGAAGGAATTCTAAAAGTCTCTATGACTCATACTTGACTCACACTTTCACAACTTTCATTTTTAAGAACCGAGTTTTTCTTTGCAGTCAGTCACCAAGTGTTCATTAATGCTTGGTGATGTGAGGGTGCTTTGAGGAGACAGGAACAGCACACAGCTTTTCACTTGGGAAACAAAAGAATAAAAAGTGGAAAGGTTCTTACACCCCGGTTTCTCTCATTAGCTTCTGCACCCCACACACCTGCCCGCGCCCCCGTCCTAATGCTTTTGTTTCTCGCTCCTTCTGAAGCCTGCATTTTAGATTGCCCAGTGTCCCTAAGTCCCTCTAATAGAGAGCGTGTGGGGGGGAAAGTACACCATTTTAGTTAATCTTGCTAGCTGTTCACAACTCTGCTCCCTATTTCTGCAACAAACAGAGAATTGGTTAAAATGGCTTCGGCAGAATGAAAATTTATAATGTAATTTAAAAGAATCACGGGCAGGCGTCAGCACTGAATGCTTTCATGCTTGCCGCTTGCTTGGGCGATGAATGGAAAGCCGTCTGGTTGGAAACGCTGCAGAATCCATTCTGATTGCCGTCTCTTAGCTGCTTTTACTACAGTGAGAGAAAAAATGGAGGCAAGGTATTAGCCATTAAAGGTCATTTGGTAGAGCGTTTACTTGGCAATGAGTTCTCCTATTTTTCTGCCACTCAAGTTATTTTATTTCTCTCTATTGATTTACATAACCTCTTGTTAATGTTTCAGAACCACGAAGCACCTAAGATACAGTAAGCTGCGCTCATGGTTTACGCGACATAGCCTTGGGCCCTTCACTGCAAGCTGTAGTAATGGTGAATTGTCACCGCCTGTGCTCAGAACTGTTTCCGTAATGTGAAGCTCACTCGGTCCCTGCTGTTTACAATGGCAAATGTTAAATACCGAAGCCAGCTTTCTGTTACATCTTCTTTGAAATACTTTGCTCGGTGTAATTGTTTCTCCCGCTTCACCGCTGACCCTGGAAGGGGGGCTCTGCTGAAAGCTTGCCTTGTTTCTCAGCTCCTCACACTTGGCTCGTGCTACTTTTTCTCTCAAGGAGCATGTTGCTTCTTTATGAAGGATTTTCGTTTTCTTTTTTCCTTTGTTTGTTTGTGTGTTTATTTGTTTTTATTCATATTCTTCCTTTTAATAAAAGAAAATGTCCATTGTGGACTAACGAGATAGAAAAGAGTGGGACATAGGATTAGCGTGGGCCATCTATCCCAGGCCTTAGCAGCCAAGCCATGGGGCTGCATGGTTCTTTGGCATCAAGAAGTTAATCTTTCGAGCCCTTTCCATGTTGTAGATCCTTCGGCATGTTTCATAGCTGTCCTGCTGGCGGCAGTGACAAGGCTTCTCATAGTAGCGTTGTCACTTTATGACTTCAGTGAGCGCATTGGTGGTGAGGATTCTGTTCAGGGTCCTGTATGCACCTTCCACATTCCCCTCCTGAACCATCACAGTCCTGGCAATGAACTTCAGATGTTTAGCCATGTATTCAAATCTTCATTCTTCAAGACCTGTAGACTGGCCGGGAGTGGTGGCACACGCCTTTAATCCCAGCACTCAGGAGGCAGAGGCAGGCAGATCGCTGTGAGTTCGAGGCCAGCCTGGTCTACAAAGCGAGTCCAGGGCAGCCAGGGCTACACAGAGAAACCCTGTCTCAACAAAACAAAAACACAAAAAGACCTACAGACTGGGACCTCAGTACTCAGACTCCTTCCTTTGTTTCTTTAGAAAAAAATATTTCAGTACTTTTTTTTTTAATGTATTGGAATCTAGAATCAAAAATTGTTGTTTGCACTTTGAAGTTTTGTGCATTACAGATGCCTAGAATGATAGGTAATTGGACGTGAGAGCTAAATATATTTTTAAATTTTGGCCAGCTGGTTAGTAGATGTTTTTTCCTGTTAGAATTTGAAAAGTAGTTAGCTGGGCATGGTGGTGCACACCTTTAATCCCAGCACTGGGCAGGTGGATCTCTGTGAGTTTGAGGCCAGCCTGTTATACCAAGTGAGTCCAGGACAGCCAAGGCTACACAAAGAAACCCTGTCTCAGAAAAAAAAAAAAAAAAAAAAAAAAAGAATTTGAAAGGTAGTTGACTTTTTTTTTTAGTGTTAATGGGTGTTTTGTCTGCACGTTTGTTTGTACGTCACAATTGTAGAATGCCAGAAGGACTCAGACCCCCTGGAACTGAAGTTTCAGAAGGTTGTAACCCACCATGTGGCTGTTGGAAATTGAACCTGAGTCCTCTGAAAGAGCAGCGATTTTAACTGATAGCCCATCTCTCCAGTCTCCTGACAGTATTTCATTTTTCCATTATCATTCTTTCATTCATTGATTCACTTACTGATTTTTAAGACTAGTTCTTACTATGTAACTCTGGCTGTCTTAGAGCTCACTGTGTAGACCAGGCTGGCCGCGAATTCACAGAGATCTGCCTGCCTCTGCTTTCCAAGTGCTGGGATTAAAGATGTGTGCCACCATACCTTATTTTTTTTTTCTTTTCCATCTCCCTGACTGGTTTTCCTGACAATATTTTAAGCTATTCAGTTTTTTCTGAATTAAACTCTAATCCAGAAAGTTTGTCTGACTCACTCAAAATGAACTAATTTTTAAATTAACATTTCTGATTTCAAGATTAAGAACCATATAGTAGAAGGAATGGACTGACTCTCAGAAATTGTTCCCTAACCTGCACACACAAGTGCACACATATACAGCACATTAAATGGACAAATAGAGTTTAAAAGAGTGGCTGGACCAACATTAAATTAAATGGAGAGATACTCAAGGAAATCCCTCTAAAATCGGGAACCAGACAAGGCTGCCCACTTTCCCCATATCTCTTCAATATAGTTCTTGAAGTTCTAGCCAGAGCAATAAGACATCAAAAGGAGATCAAGGGGATCCAAATGGGAAAGGAAGAAGTCAAATTATCCCTATTTGCAGATGATTTGATAGTGTATATAAGTGACCCCCAAAATTCCACCAAAGAACTCCTACAGCTGATATTGTCAGGATACAAAATAAACTCAAAAAAGTCAGGAGCTTTCCTGTATACAAATGACAAACAGGCAGAGGAAGAAATTAGGAAAACTACTCCCTTCACGATAGCCACAAACAATATAAAATATCTAGGAGTAACTCTAACCAAGCAAGTGAAGGACTTATTCGAAAAAAACTTCAAACCTCTGAAGAAAGAGATTGAAGATGACATCAGACCTTGTTCGTGGATCGGGAGAATCAACATAGTAAAAATGGCCATCTTACCAAAAGCAATTTACAGATTCAATGCAATCCCTATCAAAATACCTACAAAGTATTTTGAAGATATTGAAAGATCAATTCTCAAATTCATATGGAGAAACAAAAAACCCAGAATAGCAAAAACAATCCTATACAATAAAAGATCCTCTGGAGGAATCTCCATACCTGATCTCAAGCTGTACTAGAGAGCAACAGTAATTAAAACAGCATGGTACTGGCAAAGCAATAGGCTGGTGGATCAATGGAATCGAATCGAAGACCCAGAGATGAATCCACACACATTTGCTCACTTGATTTTTGACAAAGAAGCCAAATCTATTCAATGAAAAAATGATAGCATCTTCAACAAATGGTGCTGGTCTAACTGGATGTCTACATGTAGAAAAATGCAATTAGACCCTTATTTGTCACCATGCACAAAACTCAAGTCCAAGTGGATTAAAGACCTCAACTTAAAACCAGAGACATTAATTCAGTTAGAGGAAAAAGTGGGGAAGAGCCTGGGACACATAGGCACAGGAAACAACTTCCTGAACAGTACACCAACAGCCCAGGCCTTAATGTCAACAATTAATAAATGGGACCTCATGAGGCTGAGAAGCTTCTGTAAGGCAGAGACACTGTCAGTAGAACAAAGCGACAGCCTACAGACTGGGAAAAGATCTTCACCAACTCTTCATCTGACAAAGGTTTAATATCCAAAATATATAAAGAACTCAAGAAATTAAACACCACAAAACCAAACAACCCAATTGTGAAATGGGGCTTGGAACTTAACAGAGAATTCTCAACAGAGGAATATCAAATGGCCGAGAAACACTTAAAGAAATGCTCGTCCTCGTTAGTCATCAGAGAAATGCAAATCAAAACGACACTGAGATTCCATCTTACACCCATCAGAATGGCTAAGATCAAAAACTCAAATGACACCACATGTTGGCGAGGATGTGGAAAGAGAGGAACACTCCTTCATTGCTGATGGGAATGCAAACTAGCACAACCACTTTGGAAATCTATCTGGCGCTTTTTCAGAAAAATGGGAATAGTGTTTCCTCAAGACCCAGCTATCCCACTCCTGGGAATATACCCGGAAAATGCCCTACCACACAACAGGGACATATGCTCAACCATGTTCATAGCTGCTTTATACATAATAGCCAGAACATAGAAACAGCCTAAGTGTCCCTCAGTAGAAAACTGTTGTACATTTATACTATGGAATACTATTCAGCTATTAAAAACAAGGAATTCCTGAAACTTGTGGACAAATGGATTGATCTAGAAATTATCATAATGAGTGAGTTCACCCAGAAGCAAAAAGAGACAAACGGTATATACTCACTTATATCAAAACACTAGTCCAAGGGATACGCACCATGAAAAATTTTACTTACCAGGAAAGTGGGTCAGAGGAGAGGTCATCCTATTGAGACTTTATTGAGAGTAGCATGGAAGAATGGGGAAATAGTAGGACCCACAGGGTCCTGGAAACCTACAAGAAGAACTTTATGACAGGCAGATCTGGGTCCTGGGGTCCTCCTCAAACTAAGGCACCAGCCAAGGAGAATATAGGCAGTAAACTTCGAACCCCTACCAAGACCTAGCCGACGAACATGATATTCTCCACCGTTGAGTAGAGAGTGAGATCTGACTCTCACACGAACTCTGGTGCCCCTTTTCTGACTATGTCCCCTGGATGGGGAGGCCTGGTGGCACTCAGAGGAGGGATAGAAAGTTACCAAGAAGAGACTCGATATCCTAAGAGCATATATAGGGGGAGGAGGTCTCCCTCAATCACAGACATAGGGGAGGGGAGAAGGGGGGAAGTGGGAGGGAGGGAAGAGTGGGAGGAAACAGGGGAAGGGCTAACAATCGAGATGTAATACAAATAAATTAAAAAAAAAAAGAATGGGGGGGGGGAAGAGTGGCTGGAGAGATGGCTCAGCAGGCAAGAGCACTTGCTTGTACAGGACCCAGGTTCAAGTCCCAGCACCTACATGGTGGTTTACAACCATCTGTAACTCCAGTTTAGGAACCAACTCTATGAACAACAAGCTTGTTTGTGGTGCACATACATCATTCAGGCACATATGAAATAAAATGGATAATTCTAGTAAAACAATAAAATATTTTAAAAGATTTAACTTTAAGTTATGTGTGGTGGCACTTGCTGATAATTCTAGAATTTGAAAGGTGGAGGCAATTGGATCAGGAGTTCAATACCATCCTCAGTTTTTAAAATGAGTTTGAGACCAGTCTGGGCCACATGAAACCCTGTCTCAAACAAAAACAAAACAAAAAGTTTTGAAACTAGGCCTCCTGATAGCGCAGACCTGTGCCTCTTTTGTCTACAGTGAGTAACTTAGATCCCGTCAAAATTGAGAAGTTGAAAAAAAGAGAAGAAGCCGGGCGGTGGTGGCGCACGCCTTTAATCCCAGCACTTGGGAGGCAGAGGCAGGCGGATCGCTGTGAGTTCGAGGCCAGCCTGGTCTACAATGTGAGTCCAGGACAGCCAAGGCTACACAGAGAGACCTTGTCTCGAAAAACCAAAAAGAAAAAAGAAAAGAAAAAAAGAGAAGGTAGGGCAAAGGGTGGTTTGGTTGGTAAAGTACTTGCCGTGCAGGCATGAGACCTCCTCAGTTCCATCTCAGAACACAGGTTTTAAAAAGATAGGTAGAGTGGTACATCCTTCTAATCCCAGCTCTGGGGAGGCAAAGGCGGGTAAATGCATGGGGCTTGGCCACTGACTAGCCTGGTGTGCTGGGCAGAGTCCAGGCTAGTAAGAGACTCGTGTCTTAAACAAGATGGAAGAAGACAGCAACAAAACAAGATGGGGTCAGTTACACTTCTAATCCCAGTGCTGGAGAGATAGAAGGTGGCGACTCCCCAGGAGCCAAGGCTAGCCTAGTCTACGTAATCCAGGCCATCCAGGGCTGCATAGTGACACCTTTCAAAAAAAAAAAAAAAATGCCACATGAGATTGTCCTCTGATGGTCACATGTGTGCAAGTATATATGAGTGCATAATCATATATACACTTGTGTATGTGTGTGTGTATGTGTATATATGTCCACATATATATAGCCACGCATGCATGCACGCACACACGCACGCATTATTCTCTGATGTCCTAAAAACATTTACACACTCTGAAGACTTTTATATAAAATAGTGTAGGGGCTGGAGAGATGGGTGAGTGAGTAAGAGCACTGGTTGCTCTCCCAGAGGACCCAGGTTCAATTTCCAGCAAGCACATGGTCTCTGAGACTCTAGTCTCAGGGAATCTGTTTTCTTTTCTGTCCTCCATAGGCAACAGGCACACATGTGGTACACAGGTATACATGTAGGCAAAACACCCATACGCATAAAAATGAATAAATAAAATGAAGTGGCATAGTGTTTGCATATACCCTATAAACATCATCCTATATTCTCAAATTGAGCTGTTAGCTTATTTATAATCCAGAATACAATTTAAATAGTTACCTAGGAAATAACAACAAGAAGAGTCTGTACACTTCGCATCATATTCCATCACTGAAGGGAAGTCAGATCACACAGGGCAGGAACCTGGAGGCAGGAGCTGATGCAGAAGGCTGGACCACCAGCCCAGAGATGGGGCCATCCCCTATGACTGGGCCCGCCCCCAGCAATCACTAATTAAGAAAATGCCCTACAGGCATGCCTACAGCCTGATCTTATGGAGATATTTTCTCAATCAAGGTTCTCTCCTCTCAGAGAGAGGTTTGTAGTGCTAATGAATAAAAAACAAAACAATGCCAGGCGTGGTGTCGCATGCCTTTAATCCTAGCACTCAGGAGGCAGAGGCAGGCGGATCGCTGTGAGTTCGAGACCAGCCTGGTCTACAAAGTGAGGCCAGGACAGCCAAGGCTACACAGAGAAACTCTGTCTCGAAAAAACAAAACAAAACAAAAAATAAAACCAAAAAACAAACAAACAAAAAACCCAAAACAACAACAAAAACTTGGGTGAATGCTTTACAGCTAAGCTATACATTCTATAAAGTTCTTTAATCTATAAGCTCATTGCATGCTGGGAAAGTAAAGCTAATGTAGGACTCCTTACTTTTAAAATAGTTAACAGCTGGGAGCTAGAGAGATAACAGCATTTGCTGTTCTTGCAGAGGGCCCAGGTTCGGTTCCCATCGCCCACATGGTGGCTCACAGCCATCTGTAACTCCAGTTCCAGGGCCTCTGATGCCCTCTTCCGACCTTCATGGGCACCAGGCACTCATGTGGTAAGCATACACACATACTGGGAAAATAGTCACAGACATAAAGTAAATATATCTACATTTGTAAAAAAGTTACAGTTGGGTATAGTAGCAAGAGCCTAAGGTAAGAAGATCACAGTGCCAGGCCAGCCTTGTCTCAGGAAAACCACAAAAATTAAAAGGATAGGAAGTTAAATAGTTATATCTGGTTCCTCAAGGGGCGGTAAGAGACAGCTAGTAGGTGCCTCTCCAGGGTTGCCTGAGGAACAGGAAGTGTGGTGCTGGGGTTTTTCCTCACGATTCATCTTGGATGACACGGATATAGAGAAGTCAAATCATTGCCTCAGGCTGGGCAGTGGGGCTGACTCCTCTCAGTCACCTGCCGCTCCACCCACTCCTCTTGCCCTGCACGTGTGAGTTCTCTTTTGCCGTGTGACTGCTAGACTAGCCTGCACCTCTCCCAGTCACCAGCTTGTGAATGAAGGCCATCCACCAGACAGGTGAGACTTGGTGCCTTCATCCAGGATGCTAAATAGAAAGCTACGTGAAGCCAAGCAAAGTTTCTGCATTGAATTTGGTTTCATGTTCCTTTCTTTACAAATTTCCAGAAAGGTACACCTTGGGTAATGGTTAGAACTTCTCCAGGTGCATCAATCAGGTGTCATGCTTTGTTGCCAGGTTCCTGTATCTGTCATCTTTCTGGCAACATCTTAATGCCTAATTGATTCCCTATCTTAATCTGTCTTGTGTGATAAGTATGCATTTGGGGTGTGGTGAGAGTGACTGAATCATTATTGTGTGTATCTCGCTCCTATGGCAATATATTAAAACATCCTCCTTAGCAATGTCACAGGTAGAGGCCACTATGCAAATAATACCAATTTTAACAACAAAACAGTATTCGTAGTCAGGAAGCAATGATTCCACCTTCAGCAGTAAATGTATTCCTGTTTTGAGAGCTATGTAAATACTTAATTATTACAGTGATAATGATTCAATAATTATTAGTTCTATGGTGACATTATTCTAAAATAGCATTTTTCTTCTAACATAATTGGTTGCTTCACACTTCTCACAGTTATGAAGGCTGATATTTTCTCCCAGCTCCAAATAATTAACCCAGTAGATAGAAGGCAGGTCAGTTCTTAAGGTTGTACTTGTTTGGTTTTAGTTTTGTTTATTTGTTTGCTTTTGATAATTCAGTTTTCTTTTCTGGGTAGTTTTGGGAAGTGTTACATTTCAGACCCGGCACAAGCGGCTGAGGTGCCCATTTTATATACCAAAATTGGACCTGACCTCTAAGCTCTCTCAGCATCCCTCTTGGGCCCTGCCTGTTACGGGACATGGCTGGTACACCCTTCCTCTGCCCTGATCTTTCCAGTGCAGAGGCTGGCCCTCTCCTCCTTCAGAGGCGCTTCACTGCATAATGCGAACTCACTCTCCTTCTCTCTCTGCCCCCACCCCTGCATGGCGACTTCACTGACCCCCCTCCCTCCTCTCACCCCAGAGCTGCCCCCAAGTAAACCTGCCTTCAGGCTTTACTTCGGCTTGAATTGGCGTATTTCATCAACAGAGAGCTTTTTGTCAAGAGTATATGGCTCCTTTTTAATTCACCCGTCTCCAAAGTGGGTTCTCTGTATCTTAGGTCAGTTCAGTTCCAGAAAAGATAAGGTAGTTATAACCACACAGTACAGAAAATAGAACAAATTTAGAGGTTGAAAGAAAACAAACATAAGAGAGGAGAAAATAAAGTTAGGAAAGCAGATTTGTCCTTATGGAAACCGCGTGTGTGATCTCTCGGTTTGGCAGTGGTCCTGGAGCAGGTGCGCATGGAGCATGACTCCGAAGCCAGGGCTCTCATAGTCTCATCTGCTCGGGCATCGTTCGTAGATGTGGCACTCCCATTCTAAACGTCTTTCTTTACTCACGAGGATTCTAAAAAGGAAGGATGAGAGAGACAGGCTGGGAAATTTGGAGGCACGCCCAGTTCTGGTATATCTCCCAAGTGATCTCTTCCTATAAGACTCACTGGTTTATAAGATTCATGTCACTCATAAGATTAAATAGGTATAATTTGTTGAGGAAAAGTATTATTCCTCCTTGAAAGCAAAGGAATTTCTCCAGTGACCCCTGGTGCAGGCCTTCGGGGAGCTCTTTGTTAGTCATAACACTGTCATCAGGTCGGAGTGAAAGGATAGAGTGAGAACTGACAGAAAAGCATAGGAAGAATGATTATGGTTCTAGAGAGGCCCTGAGGTGTGGAGAAGCCTGGATAGTTCAGTACCACTGAAGTCAGTGGCTATTCACAGGAGGCATAGAGTTCAGCTAGCTTGCCTTGTATGGAGTGCCCAGGGCTGTCCCTTAAGATTGTACAACCTATATAGAAGCCAGTCCTTGAAGAAGGCTGCTTGCCTCTCTCAGTAGGCACTGACTACCTGTAGCTCTTCATCTAGGGGTGGGACTCTGTGGAAATCCTTGTCCACGGTGTCATGTGACCTGGTGGCATGGCTATGTTGGTCCTTTTCATATTATTGGGAATTCATAGGTTAGTTTTAAGGTTTCATTCTCTAGTCCCTGGTGTGGATGTCTTGTTTTTCTGAGGCCTTGCTTATTAAGTAGCCCAGGATAGCTTGGAACTTACTATTTATTTAACACAGGGTGTCCGGTCCTACATCCAGTATGTTGAGAACTTTTTCTGATTTGTTTAGGAAAGAAATAATATATAATCTTACTGAATTTAACGTTGGAGAAAGTGGAAGCAACAGTCTATCTTCAAATAAGCCAAAATAACCCTACAAAATATACATAATTTTGTTTTGTTTTGTTTTTTTGAGACAGGGTCTCTCTGTGTTAGCCTTGGCTGCCCTAGACTCACTTTGTAGACCAGGCTGGCCTCGAACTCATATCGATCCACCTGCCTCTGCCTCCCAAGTGCTGGGATTAAAGGTGTGCACCAACCACCACGCTGGCCTTTTTTTTTTTTTTTTTTTAAATGTGCATTAGTATGAATGTGTCAGATCCCTTGGTACTGGAGTTACAGACAGGTGTGACCTGTTATGTGGGTGCTGGGAATCGAACCCACGTCCTTTGGAAGAGCAGACAGTGCTAACCACTGATCCATCTCTCCAGCCCCATACATAATATTTTAAGAGTTTGTCTTGTACTAAAATAACATAAGAGCAAAAACTCCAAAGCCATAGCAGTTCTATGCTTATAAAACATGAGTCTACCAAACTCTCAATTACTCTCTAGTATATTATTTTAGGTATTTTATGTTATTTGGTTATCACAGTGACGTGCAATTGTAGCGAAAGCATCCCTAAGCATTTGGCTCTTTATTATTTTACTTCTAATTAAATCCTGGCTTCTGTGAATTAGTTTGTGTAAGAATGCCAGGCTGTTGACTCCACACCTGCATACACACACACCCACACACTGTAATCTCTTTAAATACTAGTCCTTATCAAGTTTATCATGTATATAGTTTTTGTATTAACCATAGAGATAAGAACCAAAAAGTTCAGTACCACTGCAGGGTGCAGCTAACAGACTTTGTTGTTAAATCCATGTATACATACATACGTTCCCACATACACATATCTATGGTGTGGATGTCTTGTTTTTCTGAGGCCTTGCTTACTAGGTAGCCCAGGATAGCTTGGAACTTACTATTTATTTAACATAGGGTGTCCGGTCCTGCTTCCAGTATGTTGAGATTACAGATGTGTACCATCATGCCTGGCTTAATAAACATGTTTTGGGGGCTGGCAAGATGGCAGAGTGGATAAAGGCGCTTGTTACTAAAGCTGTTGGCTTGAGTCTGATACCTAGAACCCACACAGTAAAAGAGAGAACCACTCATGCAAGCTGTCCCCTGACCTCGGCATGTTCTCGGTGGCAAGTGTAAACCCACACATGGATGTGTTTGTTGGTTTGTTTAGAGATGGGGTCTGATGTAACCCACACAGGCTGCCAAGGGTGACTTTGAACTCCCCAACTTTCTACCCACATCTCCTAAGTGCTGGGATTACAGGTGTGCACGCTGAATAGCTTTTATATATAAAAGTATAATGTTGGGAGCTAAGTATTTTGCCATCCACATTTTAGAAGCTGGGATGTAGGCCAGTTCTTGATGTTACTGATACTTTTAAAAGCTTTTTTAAATTAGCTTGGCATGGTGCTGCACACCTGTAATCCCAGCACACGGGGGAGGGATCTCTGTGAGTTCGAGGACAGCCTGATCTACAAAGCGAGTCCAGAACAGCCAGGACTGTTATATAGAGGAACCCTGTCTTTGGGAGGGGGGAGCTTTTTAAATTATAAAAGTAATATTTTTATTTTAGCAAATATGGAAAACAAACATAATCTCAGCACATATAGCCACTTTTTTATTGTATTGCCACTTCTTCAGGATTTTTTGAAAAATCATTTTTAATTATGTGAAGGTGTGTGTGTGTCTGACATGGGTCTGTGCAGGTGAGTGCTGGTGCCCTCAGAGGACAGAGGCGCTGGCTCCCTGCAGCTGGAGTTATAGATAGACAGGTGTAAGCTGAGTGACCTGGGTGCTGGGATCTGAACTCAGGCCCTCGGGGAAAGCAGCAGATGCTTCTAACCACTGAGCCATCTCTGCATCCTGTATTTCCACTTGTTAGTTTGTTTTTTGTTTTTTTCTTTTTCTTTTCTTTTCTTTTTTTAAAGATTTTATTTATTTATTATTTATACAGTATTCTGCCCCCAGGTGTGCCTGCATGTCAGAAGAAGGCACTAGATCTCATTATAGATGGTTGTGAGCCACCATGTGGTTGCTGGGAATTGAACTCAGGACCTTTGGAAGAACAGACAGTGCTCTTAACCTCTGAGCCATCTCTCTAGCCTTTCTTCCTTCCTTCCTTTCTTTCTTTCTTTCTTTCTTTCTTTCTTTCTTTCTTTCTTTCTTTCTTTCTTTCTTTCTTTCTTTCTTTCTTTTCAAGACAGGGTATTTCTGTGTAGCCCTGGCTGTCCTAGGCTCACTTTATAGACCAGGCTGGCCTCAAACTCACAAAGATCTGCCTGCCTCTGCCCCCTAGGATTAAAGGCGTGCGCCACCAGTTTGTTTTTAGATGAAATCTCATATTCCTTTGGCTGACCCATATTCAGAATATATCTAAGGATGACCTTGAACTCCTGATCCTCCTGCCTCTCCCACCTACGTGCTGGGGTTGTAGACATGCACCGCCACCCCTGGTTCACTTTTTTTTCCCTTCGAGATGGAGTCTACAGGCATGCACTGTGCCTGCCTTTCCACTCTTTCCATTACACTGAGACAATATATACCTAAATGTACAGCTTGGTTTGATGTTGGCTTTGTCTTCCATCTGGTAAGGTCTTTTCTTTTCTACAGAACTAAATATTCTGGAAACCATTCTGAATGAGTAATAGCTACTTTCCTACCGTTTGGTGTTTAGGTTGTTCCTTTTTTTTTTTTTAAGTGGAAAGTGGTGACATGAGGCTGGGGCTACAACTCAGTAGAGGGCTTGCTGAGCACGCACCAAGCCCTGGATTTGATCCCCTAGCACCATATAAACTATATTTGGTACTACAAGTTTGTAATCCCAGCATTGGAGGTGAAGGCAGAGGATCAGAAGTTCAGTCATCCTCTGCCAAAGCCAGGGTGGGATACATGTGAGATTGAAAGCATTGGAGCCACCTGACAACATGGATGCCACCTCTGAAGCCTCTTGGCATTATATGAAACCTGTGTTCCACTCAGTGTGTATGAGTGAAGAAGGCACGCTTGTGCAGGTCAGAGCACGCCTCAGACCATTAACCTTCCTCTTGCAAACAGACACATTTCTTTGTGCCGAGACAAAAGTGAAAAGCTAGACGCCAGTCTTTTGACCACCGAGCCCTCTCTCCAGCCCCTGACGTGTGTTTTGACTGGAGAGCAGTCAGGGAGCTTAAGACAGAGTCTTGGCAGTCTTCAGCTTGTGATTTCCCTGCCTCCACTTCCTAAATGTTAGGGTTCCAGGCGTGAACCCCTACGCCCAGCTTATGTGCATTTTTTGTGTGTGGGTGTGTGTTTTCTTTTCTCTTGGGTATCTGCCTGAGAGTAGAATTGCTCAATTATATGATAACTCTCTGTCTAACCTTTGAGGAACCCACTGTTTTCCAAAGGACTGCAGCATTTTACATTCCCACCAAAAGTATGAGGTTCGAATCTCACCTTGCCACCAACATGTCTCATGATCTCCTTGGGGTTTTTCTCACAGTAGTCACACTAACAAGGATGACGTTACTTTAAGGATTTTGCTTTGTACTTCCCTGATATTTAATGTTGAGCATCATCTCTTAAAGTGTTTTTAGCCATTTGTATACATTTTTTGAAGAATATTACTACGTTCACTTGCTTGTTCAAAATTAGATTAGTTTTGTTTTACAATAAGTCAGGAAGTTTTCTCAAATGTATTTTGGTACTAGGTCCTTATCAGATAGAGAAATCATTGCGAAACTGTCCTGCTAGTCTGAAGTTATCTTTACTTTCTTTTTATTTGTTTACTTATTTATGTGTTGTGTGTCTGCATGTCAGGACAACGTTCAGGAGTCAGTTCTCCCCTCCCACCATGTGGGCCCTGGGGATTGGTCAGGTGTCAGGCTCGGTAGCAGTTGCTGCTACCCCAGGAGCCATCTTGCCAGCCTGGCCTTCTCTTTACTTTCTTGAAAATTTCTGCCTCCTTTTTTTCCTAAGAATTTTTATAGTTTTACATTGAGTTTCTTTGATCTATTTGTGTCATTTTAAAAATGTGGCATGAGTATATGTATATCAGTTACCCTTGTATTGAGAACTTTATATCATCACTAGTTAATTTATTAGGAAAACTGCTGTGTGCCTATGTGCTAGTTAGCTTTTTTTTCAACCTGACACAAGCTAGGGACATCTGGGAAGAGGGAACCACAATTAACAAGATGCCCACTACAGATTGGCCTGTGGGCAAGTCTTGATGATTGATGTGGAGGGCCCAGCCCATTATGGTGGTGCCACCACTGGCCAGGTGGTCCAGGTAGTATTACAAAACAAAACAAAAAGAAGCTGAGCAAGCCAAGCAGAGCAAGCCAGTAAACAGCATTCTTCAGCGACCTTTGCTTCAGTGCCTGTTTCCAGGTTCCTGCCCCAGGCCCCTGCCCTCACTTCCCACCGTGATGGACTGTGATCAGAACATGTCAGCCAAACAAACCCTCTCCTCCTCCAAGTTGCCATTGGTCATGGTATTTATGACAGCAACAGAAACCAAACTAAGACCACCTGCTTGCTGCTTGCATCAAAAACACATCTCCTCTAGTGCCATGAAAGTAACGCTGTCAGTTTTTGGAAACATTACAGAAAAACTTTCCTCAGTGGGAACTTTTCATGGACTCTGAATTTTTTGTTTGTCTGCATTTTGTTTTTCTACCAGGCAGGAAATGACTAGAAAAGAGACTGTTAGCCTCAGAAGCTCTTAAAATCCACCTGCCTGGGCCCTCTCCTGCCTCCTCCTTTACAGACTGCCTTCTGTGTTTTGTTTCTCTCTGTGTCTCTTAACTCTTCGATGTAGTACCCTCTCAGCCAGTCCAGAATAATCTTAGCTAAGAGATCGTTAACTTGGTGTATCTTCTCCTCAGTCAGCTCAGACCCACAGTTCAGGCATTGTGCCACGGGCAACTTTGGAGCCCACTTATCTCCCACCCGCCCCATCTCACTTGACTTTTTTTCTGGCTTCACAAGAGTTTGGAATCGTGGGACACACAGTCTGTTTACGAACAGCTTTCAGAGGTAAACCTTCTTCCTTATACTGAGCCAGGCCTATCTCAAGATACGATTTAACAATACGCTCCAGGTTTCTTCTGCATGGATGTAGGGGGCAAAAAGACTGGCGCCGTGATTGTCATGTGAGGGAGAATTAGCATACCCCCCAATTCTCCATCACTCCGGTAACAGCTCTCTAGGGGGAAAGCTGTGCTTTCCAACACAGACACCGCCGCCACACACTGGAAAAATACTCCCATTCCTAATGGTCAGCAAGTGCGTGGCACCCTTCTGTACTTCATGCTTTCAGGCTCCGATTCCCCTCCAGGGGACCACTTCATGCCACGCTAACAAGCTGTGATGGAAATGTACACTGTGGTGCAAATGACCCCCTCCCCTCCACCACCCCCGCCACTCCCCCACCCCACCCCCTCCCTCCCTCATACATACATATGTACAAAAATGAATAAATGTAATAACTTACAAAATTTTAAAGTAAAGCCAAATTATGCACATCCTCTCTGAAGGTTCTGTGAAACTTTCCCTCTCAGTTCGAGGATTCTCCTGTACCAAAGTCCCTTCCTTTACTGTTACAAAGGCTGAGCTAGAAAACATTCCTCTTATAGCTAGTCAGTGATGGCGCACGCCTTTAATCCCAGCACACTGGAGGGGCAGAGGCAGGTGGATCGCTGTGAGTTTGAGGTCAGCCTGGTCTACAAAGTGAGTCCAGGACAGCCGAAGCTACACAGAGAAACCCTGTCTAAAAAAAAGAAGAAAGAAAGAAAAAGAAAAAAGAAAGGAAACACACTTCTTCTAAACCTCTGTTGTTCCTACATCACCTCCAGTTTCCTCCCTGTCAGTCACAGTAGTCCTGACTAGACATTCTCTTTGTTGTTTGACCTGCTTTCTGAGAAATGAAATTGTCGATATGGTATCAGTTTACCAGGTGCTTGGCTTTTACCGGAACGAAACCTCCTTTGTGCTGGGAGAGGTGCTGTTTCCTTTCACTGCTGTGTACTGAGTGAGTCCGTCCTGCAGTCTCTATTAGGAAGCCGTCACTCTGCATCGATTACGTCTGTATCATCAGGATAGAACCTCACTCACCGCCCAGCGCCATGAGTTTCTGTGACAGTTGCCCCTTGTATAAAGTTTCCAAGTTTACTTTCCTTGTGAAGTCTGTCGTAGGTATTGCTACTAGGGACAAAGCCAGTGGCCTGTGCAGAAGCATTATTGGGAGCTTCCCCCGTGGTCATTATTGGGAGCCTCCCCCGTGGTCATTATTGAGATACACTGGTGATTGTGCGTGGGAACACTGCTCTTTTTCAGATAATGTTATGAGATGTTGGCACTTATGTCATCAGTGTTTATGTCATACATCGAACACGGGGAGTGAGGCAGCCCCTCTTCCCTCTCATCCACAAAGGCGTGGCAGGTTGGGAGAAATGAGAACCTAAGCAGGCCAACTGTTCAAGACGCAGGCACTGTAACCAGCACTGTGCAGGCAGAGTTAGGAAACGTCGGGAGAAGAAGGATAAAGCAGACAGTGCTCCTTAGAGAACAGGAAAACATGACCGTCTGTTTGTTTGTTTGTTTGTTTGTTTGTTTTTTAAGATGGAAGTTCAGTCTTAGCTCAGACTGTCCCTGAGCTGTCAGCGAGCCTCCTGCCTTGCCCTATTAAGTTCTGAGAATGTAGGTGTGAGCCAACAGCCCAGAAAAAAAAAATCTTCCTTAAATAAACACTTCAACTATGGAGGCTAGATCTTATTTCACAAACACAGTGCACTGAGTGTGAAGTGTTCTGTGAACAGTAATTTACTTAAGCATCACCAGCAAATCTCTGTTTTCTTTTATTTATTTTTGTTGTTATTATGGAGTTTTGTTTTGGGCTTATTTTTCTGAAATAGACCTCACTATATAGCCCTGGGTAGTCTGGAACTCATGGCAATCCTCCTGCCTTAGCCTCTTTAGTGTTGGGATTACAAGCTTGAGCTACCATTCTTTTTTTTTTTTTTTTTTTTCCCCTTTTTAATTCTAAGAAGTAATTTTAATGGCTTCCTCTCGGTTTTGTTACAAACAATGTATAACAATTTAATACATTGTATTGTATATGACCTGGGAACATCATTTGGGCTTCTCCAGTGTGCACCTGTGAGCTGAGCCTATCTGTTAGCTTTTATTTCTCTTCCTCCTCTTCCATCCTCTTTTTCTGAACAGGAGGAACCCCCACCCCCCACCCCCAGAAAGAAGAGCCCCTTTAGCTGGGTGAGGTGACACACGCCGTAATCTCAGCCCTTGGGGAGGTAAGCAGATCTCCAACTTTGAGGTTAGCCTGCTCTACAAAGCAAGTCCAGGACAGCCAAGTCTATACAGAGAAACCCTGTCAGTTTGGGGGATGGGGGCTCCTTTATACTTCTTCCAGCATCTCATCTCCTGGAACATTCCTGATTTATCTTAAAACAAAATGAAATAAGCATAGTGGCATACACCTTTAATCCCAGCACTCAGGAGACTGAGGCAGACAGAGCTTTGTGAGTTTGAGGCACAGTGAATTCCAAGCCAACTGGCTACTTGGTGTGACTCTGTCTCAGAAATAAATAGATAAGTATAAAATTATAACTTATTTTTTTCTTCATAATTCATGGTCACACAACAGGCAACTAAGGAACCTAAGATCCTAAGTGCTAGCCTTGCAGTATTTCTTTTTACTGATAGTAACCTGTCTATTCTGTGTCACCACTGTTGCTTGCTGAGGGGAAGTGGATGCAAGCAGTGCAAACTTTAATACCTTTGCTTGGATTTTGGCTTTGGGGTTTTGTTTGTAAGTTTGTTTGTTTTTAGAGACAAGGTTCTGGTGGTCCTAGCTGGCTTGCAAGTCACAAGGATAGACTAGGCTGGCCTCAGAATTGCAGCAGTCTTGCTGTCTCTGCCTCCCACATGCTGAAATTTTGGGGATTAATTTGATTTGGGTTTTGAGTCAGTCTCAATAGTAACCCAGGCAGCCTCTAAATGTAGGTATTTGTAAAAAGCATGAAGGCCTAAGGCAGGAGGATCAGGAGTCCTGAGCTGCATAGTAACACACACACACACACACACACACACACACACACTTTTTTAAAAAGCAACAAATAAATATTATCAAGATAAATTCATAAATGAGCATGAGGCCTTTGGGCTGTAATGTGCCCAGCTTCCCGTTTCACTTGCTCCCATGCTGTACCCCATATGCCCTGTAGATGGCAGCACTTGTAAAAAAAATAGAAGTTCATGTGCAACTTGGGTATGGTGAGTAGTTGGGTCTCTAGGGATAAGGTTCATTTCAAATATCCTTTCTTTGTAGGTCTTCTGGACCCTCTAGGTATTTTAAACACAAAGTTTCTTTTAAAATTATGTTTCCATTCCATTTTCTTCAGCTACTGTCTGACCTCCTGTCTAGCTGTGACTAAAAGCAACCATGGGGAAAGGGTTCATTTGGCTTACATATCCTGGTTCACAATCCATTGACAGAAGCCAAGACAGGAACCTGGAGGCAGGAACGGAAGCAGAAACCATTGAGTAATGCTGCTTAATGGCTTGTTCTGCGTAGCCTATTCAGTTTGCTTTCCTGTACACCCAAGACCACCTGCCCAGGGTAGTACCACCACCCTCCTCATCAATCATTAGTCAAGGAAGTGCACTACAGGCTTGCCTATCGGCCAGTCCAATAGAGTCATTTCCTCCCTTGAGGTTCCCTCTTCTCAGATGACTGTAGCTTGTGTAAAGTTGACAAAAAACTAACCAACACACCTCCCAAACCCCCATTTTTTTTCCCTCAGAAATCATATTATATGCTCATTTTCTCTTTGGGGAACAGTAACTGGAAAGTAGATGATTACACCCATGAACAAATTCTATGCAAAGTTATGTTTTCCTTGAGAAGATTGACTGCCTGAGGACATCATTAATTGTGATGTCGATAGAGAAATCAATGGCACATATGTCGCAGATAGTTCTTTACAGATCTACAGTTCTGGGGTCAAGCAAGTAAATGTTGACATACAGGAAAGTGGCTGGGCCCACTTAGGAGTACGAGCAGCTTGGTTTGTTGGTTGTGGGTATTATTATTATTATTATTATTATTATTATTATTATTATTATTATTA
>OU015742.1:150703305-150721873 GCA_907169655.1 Acomys percivali
ATTATTATTATTATTATTATTATTATTATTATTATTATTATTATTATATGTATTTGTTTATGGGGAAGGGGCATACCATAGCACATATGTAGTCAGAGGACACCTTATGGAAGCTAGTTTTGTCCTTCCACGATGTGAGACCAAGATCTCAAACTCAGATCATTAGTCTTGCCGCAAACACCTTTAATGTTAACCCATCACATTGGTCCCTGGTATATTTCTTTGAGAAAGGGTTTCATATTGTCTCATAGCCTGTGCTATCCCAGAATCCACTATGTAGCCAAGGCTGGCCTCAAATTCCTGGTAATCTTCCTGACTCAACCCCTATGCCTAACTGAAAATCTGTTCTGGTCTCTGTAATCATTTGGGATCTTCTCTCTCTCTCTCTCTCTCTTAAATTAATTTATTCTTGTTACATCTCAATGGTTATCCCATCCCTTGTATCCTCCCATTCTTCCCTATCATTTGGGATCTTACTGTGATGTCCACTCACTAAATATTGCGTACTTACTGAATGCCAGCCATGTCTGAATAGGTGCTCTGCATTATGCTTATGAAAGGACATGGTCCCTCCGTCTTCCCAAGCTGGGCAGTTCCTGTAAGAGAGCATTGGAAGGCGCAGTAAGAGCATAGAACAGGAACCGATTACTGTAGAATGACTGTAGCTCTACTCACCTCACACTCTTCCACAGTACTCAAAAAAGCTGGAAAGTTTAATCAAGGAAGATCTATAAGAAGAAATGTATTTTCTAACCGTGGCAGAGGGGGCCAGGTGCCCAAGGGTCTGTATAGAAGTGGTGTACAGGGTGCTACCATTTCAGTAAAGAAAGCACACACCCCTGAGTCCGCCTCCCCATCCCTCCCATGCGCGTTCTCGCGTATACTTGCAGACATCTTGTTAGAAGGCTACCTGGAAATAAAGAGTATCACGTTCCTGTGACGTAAGGAACTGGGTGTGTAGCGATAGAGGAGGAGAGAAACTTTCATCAAACACTCTTTGGTTTCTTTTCGATTTTGAACCATATAGGTTTATAACTCATATAAAAGTGAAGTTTTGCTTCCTTGGAACATCCTATAACTGCAGCTGAGGAGAATAAACAGCAGTTGTCTTTTATTTGGTGGGTGATATAAGCAATTACAATCCTAAAAGCATACCAGAGAGACAAAAAGAATCCCCAAGGATCATCTAAATGTGTAATGTGTACTATATCTTGTTTTGGTTACAGGGAACTTCCCACTTTTATTTTCATGCCTTTCAACTAGTATATCCTAATAAACATCCAGTGGTTGAAAGTAGGTGTGGTTCCTCCCAGGAGCAAACTACAGACTTTTTTTTTTAATGTATATATACATCAAAGAGCCTCATGTTTTGCATTTGATTTGTTTTGTTGTTTTAGTGGAAATTACCCACGAACTGTGCCAGGTAATCCTGGCAGAAGACAGATTAGAAAGAAAAAAATGTAATTTATTGAATACATTTGCATTGTCCAGAATTTAGAGCAAGTTAGATTTCCTTTTGTGTGGTATATTGCTTTTGAAATGCCATCGGTGGAGTTGTGGAAGACACACAGAGCAGAGCAGGGCTCGTTTGTGAAATCCCAGCCAGTGGTGTCTTGGCAGCAAAAGAATCTCAGACTCATTGCTCAACCTGGATCACACAGTAACCCACCTCAAAACAAAGCAAACATGCGTAATAGAAATCCCATGGAGTATAGAATCACCCATATGTGAGTTTCAAAAAGCTCTCCTCGTAAAAGAGTTGAAGGATTATGTAAAGATATAGAGGATTATAAACAACTTAACTTCTTTAGCACAGTATGTGTGTGGAGGTCAGAGTGCCACTCACCATTTTGTTCTCTGCTTTGATCAAGGGGTTCTTGGGTTCCAGTTCCGGTCCTTGGGCCTGGTGTCAGGTGCCTTTACCTTTTAAAGGTAGTGCTGACCTGTGGTCACAGCCCTTGCAAGGTAGAAGCAAGGAGATCAGGTTATTATTGGCTACATAGGGGAGTTAAGGGCCAGCCTGGGCTATATTACAAGACCATGTGCCATACCTCAAACTTTACCGTTACTCTGCAATCATTCCCTCAGCCCTCAGCCCCCAAAAACCAGATGTGTAGTGTGCGTCTTTCCTCCAACAGGTTATGCTAAGCCACTAAGATTCACTTATAACATACCTTCAGTGGCTTAACGGGTTTTTTCCTGTGCCTTTGAGTATTTCTCTACTTTTTCTGTTTTTCAGATTTTTTTTTTTTAACTAGACAGGGCTTCTCTGTGTAGATCTGGCTATCCTGGAACTCACTTTGTAGCCCAGGCTGCCCTTGAACTCATAGAAATTTACCTGTCTCTGCCTCCCAAGTGCTGGAATTAAAGACATGTGCCACCACCACTCATGGCTTCTTTTTCATATTTTCTTTCTCATTAAAAAAAATATGAGTGTGGGTATGGGGGGCAAGTGTATGGAGGCCAAAGAACACCTCCATTCCTCAGACACTGTTACCTTTTTCTTTCTTTTCTTTTCTTTTTTTTTAAGCTGGGGTCTCTCATTGACCTAAATTGTAAGCACCCTTTGCCTCTGACCTTCACAGGCACACTGTGGCAGAGTGCAAGCATGTACACACACACACACACACACACACACACACACACACACACACACACACACACTTTGAAAAGAAACAAGCTTCACTAGTGTAGTACAGAGCAAGCAGTAGGCATGGCAGGAAGGACAGCCTGATACCATATTAGTGCTGCACACCTATGTCCCAGCCCTCAGGAAATAGAGGCAGGAGGCACTGGAATTTAAGGGTACCCCAAGCTACTTAATGAGTTTGGGGACAGCCTGGCCTACAGGGCCTTGTCCAAAAGAAGAAAACAAAACCTACCTGTCTGTACTTTTTCCATTGCATTTCATTGGTTAGGGAGAGATGTGCCAAGTAGGCCATTGGGTGCTGCTACGAGTGGCTGCTCAGCTCTCTTGCATTCTTTGATGTTCAGACTCCTGTGTGGCTGCAGCACCTGTTAGCGGTACTTACTCACACAGCCAATTTAGAAAATAGCTGAATTCATCTCAGAACAGCTTTGATGCTGTACTCATTATTAGAATGGAACATGTATTGAAAGGTAGCAAATCTTCATGCATACAAGGTTGGAAAAATTGAGACGTATGTTTACTTGCATGCTGTTACAGTTAAGATCAGACGGAAAGGTTTAGAGTTGTGTAATTGTGGAATATCTTCTACCCACGAACTCCCAGGCTGTGCATTTCACATTCGTTAGCAATCAGGCCCAAGGATACTTGGATTAAAATCTGCTTTGGAAACCAATTTTTCCAAATACTTTGTTTCCTAGATCTCTATTAAAATGCTGTATGACATCAGATGTTCAACTCCATCAACAATTTTCTTCTGTGATATAGTTTGGCTTTTGTTTTTTCCTTGTTCTTCCCAAGTCATGTTGTGTCATGCCCCCCCCACCACCCCCTCCCACTGCCCCACTCACCCCTGTACTGAGCCTAGGCTCACTTACCCTAGGCTCAACTAGGGCCTCACTTACGCTAGGCAAGTACTCTGTCATTAAGCTAGATTCCCCAAGCCTCTTTTTACTTTAATTTTGAACAGGTCTCTCTAATTTGCCATAGTTGGACTTGGACTCACTCTGCAACCCACGCAGCCTTGAACTTGCAATGCCCTTGCTTCAGTACCCCCAGTTGCTAGGCTTACAGACCTGACCTACACTTGTTGAACTTTGGTCAGCCTCTTAGAACTTATCTCTGTTGCCAGCCTCATCCAGCCACTGTTGGACTTCTGCTAATCGCACGTGAGGTGTGGTCCAGCCCTGATCCAGCCTCATTCTGACTTACTTCATTCTTTCTAGGCTTCTCTAGACAGGAGTAATGAAAAAAGTAGCCTTGGAAGGCTTATACAAGGAGGTGAGCCGTGTGGTGGTGGCGCACGCCTTTAATCCCAGCACTTGGGAGGCAGAGGCAGGCGGATTGCTGTGAGTTCGAGGCCAGCCTGGTCTACAAAGTGAGGCCAGGACAGCCAAGGCTACAGAGAGAAACCCTGTCTCGAAAAGCCAAAACAACAGCAAGGAGGCAAATGTCACTGGAACTCATGACTCTGAAAAACAGTGCTCAGGGCGGTGCACAGTGAAGATTTCCTAACACAGATTGCAGAACACCTGGCGCTGCCTCCCCAGTGCACCCATGCTGCTTACATTCTTTATTTATTCTACTGTGAATGGGTGTGGTGCACACGTGCCACAGCTCACACGTGGAGGTCAAAGGACAGCTTACTGAAGTGGGTCCACTGGGCACTGACCTTAGATCATCAGACCAGACTACAGGCGCCTTTACCTCCTCAGGCATCACCCCAGCCCAAGACTGTTACTGATTAGGAGAATGGGTTTGAGGTTAGAATTTTCTAGGTTTGAAACTCACCCCTTATGTTTACAGGCCTGTGACTTTGATCTAGTGCCATAACCATGCTGAGCCTTAATTTCCCCACATGAAAAGGAAGTATGAAGAGACAGTGTACCAAATTCAATGATGATATGTATAGAAGACTAGCTTTTTTTTTTTTTTTTGGTTTTTCAAGACAGGGTTTCTCTATGTAGCCTTGGCTGTCCTGAACTTACTGTGTAGACCAGGCTGGCCTCGAACTCACAGAGATCCGTCTGCCTCTGCTTCCCAAGTGCTGGGATTAAAGGTGTGCACCACCACTGCCTGGCTAACTTTTTTTTAAATTATCTATTTTCTTTTTTAAGTTTCATTATTTTTTTATACAGTATTCTGCCTACATGTGTACCAGCTAGGCCAGAAGAGGGCACCAGACATTATAGATGGTTGTGAGCCACCATGTGGTTCCTGTGAATTGAATTCGGGACCTTTGGAAGAACAGCCACTGTTTTTAACCTCTGAGCATCTCTCTAGCCCCCAGAAACACTGACTTTTAAAGTATTCTGGACATGCCATAATTACCCAGGAACCCACAATAAAAGTAGTGTCCATTTTGTCCAGACACCAGTGAAGAAGACTCTCCTTTAGTGAGGACCCACTCACCCCAGCATGCTTCTGCCTTGATCAGAGAAACAACACACTTACCTCATGAACATTCTGATTCCCCCTGCCAGCCTCTCCCTTAAGTCACATCCCCATTATTGCTTCCTGTCACTTCCAGTGCCTGGCTTCTCATTTCTGCTAAGAAAAGCAGAAGTGAGATGTGCAGGTTTGGGGATTTCTAAGGGCTGTTCTTAAGGCTGCATTATTATATTGAACTATATTTATATGAATATAGTGCTTGGCAGATCTTTTCTCTGGGAAACACAAAGGAAGTTCCCTACTAAAGACTGAAATGTTTAACTTTTTAGGGAACAGAAATTACTATACTCTTCATGTCCAGTATGGTGGTTACACAACTATTGAGTGTAATTAGACTTAACATTGAAGACAGAAACCTTCTGCTCCTTTTTTCACCCTGTACTTTGCATGTGGGGAAACCTAGGCCATTAATTTGCCTCGAGGACACAAGGTGCACTACTGAGCCTGAATTAGGGATAAGCATATGAAGTTGTGGGTTTTATTTTTGTTTGTTTTGCTATCATCCATCCATCTATCATATATCTATATCTATACCTACCTACCTATCTATCTATCTATCTATCTATCTATCTATCTATCTATCTATCTATCTATGGGTCTCGTGTGCTAGCCAGGAACTCACTATGTGGACCAAGCCAGCTTCAAACTCACTGAGATACACCTGCCTCTGCCTCCTGAGTGCTGGGATTAAAAAGATGTGTACCACTATGCCCTGCAATTTAAATACTTTTAAAATTATACTTTGTTCATTTAATTTGTTTTTAGTTTTGGTTTTAGGTTGTTTGAGAGTTTGTTTAAGCCAGGTTCTCTCTCTGTAGCCTTATCTGTGCTGGAACTGGCTCTGTGGACCAAGCTGGCCTCAAACTCAGATCCTTCTGCCTCTGCCTCCTGTGTGTGTGCGTGCAGTACCATGCCTGGCTTCTAGTCATTTAATTTGTATGTGCGTGAATGTGCATGTGTATGGAAGTCAATTCGTAGGAGTCAATTTTCTTCTTCCACTATGTGTGTCTGAGGGGTTAAATGCAGCTTGGTGGCTGGCCTATTCACCCACTAAACTGTCTCTAAGGCTTTGTTTATTTGTTTGTTTGTTGGTTTGTTTAAAATATAATCTACTGTTTTTATTTATATGTATGTGATTGTATATGTACACACTTGTGCATGTGAGTGCCCCAGAGGCTAGTAGAGGGTGTTGGATCCGAAGGAGCTGGAGTTACAGGAGTTTATGAGCTGGCTAATGTGCGTGTTTGGAACAGGTCCTCCGGAAGGACGGCAGGTGCCCTTCTCCTAGCGAGCTGTCTCCAGCCCTTGTTTTTATTTTTTGAGACAGGATCTTACTCTGTAGCCTAGGGTGATGTGGAACTCATTATGATCCTCCTGCCTCAGCCTCCAAGTACAGGGATTGCAAAATGAGCCCCCACAGTTGGCAAAGTTGCTGCATGTTTGCTCGTTTGTTTAATAAAAATGGTGGGATCTTGAGAAATCCATGTAGTTTCTAATGCCCAGCCTATGTGGAGTCTATGGAGGATAGGCATGTAGCAGTTATAAAGAAAACTATTTAAATGCAAATGAGTGGTTTAAAGAGAAATGAATAAAACATCTGTACCCCCCAATTGGATTACAAACTCCCTGTGTATCCTCTTCACTCCCCTCCTCACCACTTCTATGTCCATCTCCAGCTGTGTAATATAATCCTGGCTTCTACGTCATTAATTTTCTTGTTTTCTGTTGCTTACAACTGAGCGGTGAACTCAACACCAGCTGTGTGAGGAGGGACAGTATTGTTGCTGTCAGGGAAGGCTCCAGGGAGGTGAGAAACTGGACACGGTCTTCAGCTCACGATCTGGCTGTGTTCACTGGGGGCCCTCGCCCCCGGGGGCCAGAGGTCATAGTCTTATATAAATATTTGGAAACAGGTTGTGCCACGAGCAGAGCTGTTGTTTGAACTTGGTTCAAATAGAACGTTCCAGCTTTCAGGAGCAAAACAAAACTTCACTTTCTTGAATTTTCAATAACACACAAAGCCTCGCTGGTGCCAGCAACGTTGCATGTCGAGGAAGGTGGACACTCTGGTTAAGACAAGCCAAGTGCAGGCATCAGGCTTTCTGCTTCCAACATGGCAGTGTGGTGGCAGTGTGGTGACAGTGTGGTGGCAGTGGGGGTCCTGATGGTAGATGTCCATCTCTGGAGTCCTTCTCCAGTCAGAATTCACTGCCTTTTCTGACACAGGCCCTCTTAGTAGCTGGGACCTACAGTCAGCACCCACGCGGAAATGCCTATGCATGTCCTGGCCTGAGTGTGTTTTCTATCTTCCTCTTTCCTGGGTTAGTCTCTGCTGTCATAAAGTCTCCAGAAGCTACTTGTTTTGTTTTGTATTTTTTTAGAGTACTTGAGGCTGGTCTCATAGCCCTAACTTCTGATCTCCCTGCCTCTGCCTCCCACGTGCTCGGAGTATGTGGCACCAGGCCTGGCTCTCCAGAGGTTTGTTTCTTAAGAGATCAAATGCATGGGAAGTAAAATTATTGGCAGTTTCCCACGTTTTCAAAGGTCTTTACTTGATTCTCATACATGATAATGTAGCTGAATACAGATCTAAATATTTAGAAATGGTATTTTTAAAGAATTTTGGAGACCCTTCTTCAGACGTCCAGAGTTACTTCTTTATTGGCAGGGGGGAGGGGTGGGGTGAGCATAGGTTGGGCTGGGCCATGGCACAGGTGATCAGAGAACAGCTTTAGGATCCAGATCCGCTGAGATCCAGGATGGGATTCAGGTTGTCAGACCCACTCATCAGGCACCTCTACCCACCGCGGCAGCCCTTCCAGGGTTGCTCTCAAACATGCCCATGTCTCGCTTTCTTGTTTCTTGTTGGTTTTTTGTTTTATGATTTTTTTTTTTAGGTTTTGGTCTGGGGTTTTCATTTGGCTGGTTGGCTGGCTGGCTGGCTGGCTGGTTAGTCTGGTTTGGGAAGTTGTTTCAGTACTGGAGATTGAACCCAATGCCTTGTCCATATTAAGCAAGTACACGCCCTACTTAGCTAAGTCCCCAGCCCTCCCCCTTCTCTCTTTTAATTTTTAAGGACTTTTTAAAATTTTTATTTTATTTTTTGGCTTTTCTTGACAGGGTTTCTTTGTGTAGCCTTGGCTGTCCTGGACTCACTTTGTAGACCAGGCTGGCCTCGAACTCACAGCAATCTACCTGCCTCTGCCTTGTTTTCAATTGTGTGTACGTTTGGGTTTGTGCACTTGAGCGCCAGATCCTTATAGAAGCCAGAGGAGTTGGATCCCACCTGAGCTGGAGTTGCAGGCAACTGTAAACCACCTGATGTGGCTGAGGTGAGTGCTGGGAACCAAACTCGGGGGACCTGCTCTTACCCACTGAACTAGGGCCCTTAGCCCAGCCCTTATCTTTTCCATGTGGAGCAGGGTCTCACTAAGTTACCCACACTGACTTCGAACTCACTCCATAAGCAGACAGACCTTGGTCTCACAGTGGTCCTGCCTCAGTCTCCCCAACAGCTGAGGTTACAGGCCTGTGTCACTGGACCCAGCCTGTGATTTCCATTCTTTAAGACGAGATCTGCTTTATTCCCTCTGAAGGCTTTAAGTATCTTTCCCTTGCCTCCTTGACTTTAAAACTTGATAGTAATGTGACTGGTGTGATGTGTTCCCATCCACTGAGTTGGCCAGGTAATAATAGGCACTTTCATTCTGGAAACCGTTTGTTTGGTGAGGTGGCTATGGGTTATCCCTGCCTCCCTCCCCCAAAATAATGACCCCATAGGCTCCTGTCCCCCACCTCAGCAGGAGCAATGTAGGCTTGAGTCGCCCAGTTCTTCCTTAAGTCGCATGCCTCCAGCCAGCCTCACTTCTTTGCTTCCAGTTCTAGAGTCTCTTGGGAGATTGTGTTGACCCTTAGCTACCTCTGTGCAGGTTTGGCTTTGTCACATCTGCAAGGTAAATTCCCCCCCTTGTTCACTTGATTCCAGCTTCCAAAACTAGATTACCTTTGTCTCCCAAGTCTGTGGATTTGTCATTTTAGACAGTTTTTATTATATATATATATTTTTTTTAATTTGTTTATTTCTATTTATACAGTGCTCTGCCTGCATGTACACCTGCAGGCCAGAAGAGGGCATCAGTCACATTATCAATGGTTGTGAGCCACCATGTGGTTGCTGGGAATTGAACTCAGGCAGTGCTCTTAACATCTGAGCCATCTCTCCAGCCCCCTATTATAGTTTTAAAGGAATTCCAAGTGGGATTAAAATTAGATGTGTGCTTGCCTTTTTAACTTGAAATTGCATGTTCTCCTGCTCTTCCCTGGTATTGCCGCCCAATTGACATGTGTCCCCCATCCCCACTCCAGGCAAAAGAACTGGTTAAGAGGTAGAGGGGGCATAAGAAAGAACCCTTGTGTTCTTCTGCTTCTTATTCATGTCTCTTACTGGCTGACCCAAGACATTTTGACATAACAGACTAGACCTCCTGCCAAAGAACTGTGCTCTTCTCCCTGAGAAAGACCAAGCAGTGAGCTTTTTAGAACGGCTTAGAAGCCATATGTTAAGTGCAACCTCTTTGTGATTTCTGTATAAGTAGGGGGCCCTCTGATCAGTGTTCTTAGCACCACTAGCACTTCCTTCGCCATTGTAAGCTGCACACTGACCACAATAAGCTTCCTCTCCAAGGTCGTACACAATTCTTTGATACCTCAGGGCTGGAGAGATGGCTCAGCTGTTAGGGCTCAGACTGCTTTCCCAGAAGACCCAGGTTCAGTTCCCAGAATCTACATGATGGGTCACAACTGTCTATAACTCCAGCACCAGGACATTCAACACCTTCTGGCCTCTGTGGGCACTGGACACACATGGTGCACAGACATATGTGCAGGCAAAATACCCATATACACAAAATAAACTAAAAGTATACCCTCTCATACTTAATCTAATAGCCATTAAGTAGCTTCATCTATATAGCTACGGCTGAGGCTCTCAGCATCATTCCTCTCCTAATGCCTCCATTTGACTCTTTTTGGGTGTGTCTTGGTGTGGCACACACCTTTAATTCCAGCACTTGGGAGGTAGAGGCAAGTGGATCGCACTGAGTTCAAGGCCAGCCTGGTCTACAAAGTGAGTCCAGGACAGCCAAGCTTAACACAGAGAAACCCTGTCTCGAAAAACAAAAAAATAAAAAATATATAAATAAATAAAATAAATAAATAAATAAACTCACCAGCTTTGTTCCACAGTGACATGTCTGAAATTCTTATCTGTGGTACACAATCAAGATCCTAGATGAAGCAGGACGTGGTGGCTCACGCCTTTAATCCCAGCACTCAGGAGCCAGAGGCAGGTAGATCTTTGTAAATTTGAGGCCAGCCTGGTCTACAAAGTGAGTTTCAGGACAGCCAAGGCTATACAGAGAAACACTGTTTCAAAAAACAAACAAAAAAACAAACAAAAAAAGATGCTAGGTGAATCTAAGTAGAGGCTCTAAGAGGGACTACAGATTCATCAGCCATGACATTGAGTTGCATTCCTGTACTTCATTCTTTTTTTAATTCCATTTTTTTCTTTCTATTAGAAGAAGTTTAGTCTATCTAAATTCACTGGGTTAGACTATTAATGACAGTTAGCATTTATTGGGTAAATTTTCATATGTTTTGTACCCACGTGCATTATCTACGATAGTACTCATTCATGATAAACAATTATTATTTCTGTTTTACCAATAATGAGACATCGGAGGCACAAGGAAGAAATATAGCTTTCTCATTTGATAGACTTTGTGCATCATGGAACCAGAATTTTATTTATTTATTTATTTATTTTTGGTTTTTCGAGACATGGTTTCTCTGTGTAGCTTTGGCTTTCCTGGACTCACATTGTAGACCAGGCTAGCCTCGAACTCATGGTGATCCATCTGCCTCTGTCTCTGCCTCCTGAGTGCTGGGATTAAAGGCGTGTGCCATCACGCCTGGCCGGGAACCAGAATTTGAACCCAGGCAAGCTGGTACCACAGCTTGTGTCTTTGTTACTATTGCTATATTATTAAATAGTAGATACCAAGTGGAAAAGTCACTTTCATGTGTCTCTCATCTCAATGTAAAAGCCCTCCTGTTAGCATTCGGTTGAGATAGCTACTGGAGAAATCTGAGGTGGTTTTTATGTAATCAGGTCTTTCATACATTAGAACAGACCAAGAGTGTTCAGAGAACACAGTCAGTAACCACTATGTACACTCTTGGGAGGCCTTGTAATTATACCAAAGGTGTGTGGACTGGTGCAGCTGGAGAGGCCACACAGATTTTCAAACATTCTCTTCTAACCATTAATTAGTGTCCTAAAAATCTTTAGTGTTCACATGCTTTCCTAGAGGGATAAAAGTATTCCCATATCTGGGATTGGATCTAGAACTCTGTGGAAGACTTTAAAATTTTAATTTATTTTTAGCTTTTTGAGACAGGCTCTCACTATGTAGCTCTGACTGTCCCAGAACTCACATTGTAGACCAGTATAGACCTTAGCTCACAGAGATCTCTCTGCTTCTATCTCTTGAATGCTGTGTTTAAAGGCCTGCACCACTACACCTAGCTACTGATTTATTTTATGCATACAGGTGTCTGATGCGTATACCCACAGGGGAGTCTGGACCTGTTGTTACAGCTGTTGTGAGCTGCCATGTAGCTGCTAGGAATTGAACCCAAGTCCTCTGGAAGAGTAGTCAGTGCTCTTAAGCTCTAAGCCACTTCTCCAGCCCTTGTGGAAAATTGTATAAACCCTTTGAGGGTAAGATTTGTATGCATCAGAATAAGTTAGGTCAATATTACTAAAACTAACTTTTAGTATTCCATATCCTTACCCTCTCTTGCCTTGCAGAGTAAAGGAGACACAGATATTGTAGACGCACTAAAGACAAACACTGCGTATAAACATTCAGAGAAAAGTCACACTGTGAGTCAAGAGCCAAATCTGTCTTCCAAACATCTCTGGGTCTCGTAGCTGGGATCCACCCAGACTGACAATTTGATTATTTCTAAAAGGTTAGCTTGCTGTGTGGGTGCTAGTGGTATCAGAACAGACAGAGGTGTTCAGGAAACACATCCCACACTGGGCAGGATGTGCCCAAGGCTGGGAAGGCATTTCTCTTCCTCAGTAGAATTGTTTCATTAACTGAGGACAAGATGAGGTCATTGAAATCTCCCTAAAATACCAAAGACTGACAAACACAGGGTGAGTCTTAAAGCAGTGGGATCATTCTGACATCAGAATGAGGTAATACAATATAGTGTACGTACATTCCCCAAGACATTTAAAGAGCTCTATAGAGTTGTCTCTGAGTAACTTTAAATTTGCTTATAGAGATAGAGGTAGAACTCTGCCTCTTTCCAGCCTCAACCCTCTGGAACTGCCCCGTCAGACACACAAGCCTGTGGCGTTTGCATATGCCTTCTTCCTGCTTGGCCCGGGCTCTGCTTCTCTCCTTCCAATAGTCCCATTGTCACTGAGTGCTAATCTCTCTCTTCCATGGCTTATAAAGTTTGGACAAAACAGCATTATTAATCTGTTTTTAAAAAATAGTTGGGCCAGGCAGTGGTGGCACAAGCCTTTAATACCAGCACTCGGGAGGCAGTTGGATCTTTATGAGTTCGAGGCCAGCCTGGTCTACAAAGTGAGTCCAGGACAGCCAAAGCTACACAGAGAAAACCTGTCTCAAAAAACTTTTTTAAGCCGGGCAGTGGTGGCACACGCCTTTAATCCAGCACTCGGGAGGCAGAGGCAGGCGGATCGCTGTGAGTTCGAAGCCAGCCTGGTCTACAAAGGGAGTCCAGGACAGCCAAGGCTACACAGAGAAACCCTGTCTCAAAAAACCAAAAAAAAAAAAAAAAAAAAAACTTTTTAAAAAAGGCCTGGAGAAATGGCTCAGCCTTTAGGAGCAGTGCACCGGCTGCTCTTTCCCAGGACACAGGTCTGATTCCTAGAACCCACATGATGGCTCAAAACAGGATACTACTCTAGTTCTAGGGGAATCTGACTCTCTCTTCTGGCCTGCATGGGCACCAGGCACACACTAGTGGTGCATAAACAAACATGCAGGCAAAACACCCATACCAAAAAAAAAAAAAAAATCCTCCTGTCAGTTTAAAACTGAGGCCGACACAGCATCAACTGAACAGCAGGCAAAGAAAGAAAGAAAAAGAAAAAAAAAAAAAAAAAGCTGATACGAATATTTGAAACCAGAAGCCTCCATCCTCGGTCTAAAAAGGTTTCCTGCACCCTTTCCATGGTGGTATTTTGAGCAGCACACAGAAAAATGTTGGACGTTGTAGTCACTTGAGAAATACAGAGTCATTGTCTCTAGCATTCTCTTCCCAAGATTTAGCTCAGTAGTAAAACGAGAAGAGTCAAGTCAGGGCAAAGAAAGTGGATAATCGGCAGAGGGCGGCCAGACCGCAGAAACTAGTAGAAAACACTGCGTGCTTCAGTGTAAGTTACAACTTCACTGTCTTCTCTGCTGCTAGCAGCGTAGAGAGCGAGCATGCCGGCTCCAGGCATGTTGGTGGCCTTGCACTGCCTCCTGAGGGTTCTTCATTTCCCGTTGTCCCTGCAATGGTGCCTTCATGTTCTCTTAGTTTGTGGGAAACGGTTAGCGAAATGAACGACTGCACCTGAAAGAATCTGTTTGCTTTTATTATTCTCATCTGACTTTAACTCCTTGAAATATCCTGAAATCCACCCTGGTTTGAATAGAAACACCACTCCACCCAGTCTCTGCCACTATGCAGTGCCGCCAGCCAGGGTACCATGAGGCTGGCTTCAGTGAAGCTGTCACACAGAAAACGGTGAAGCAGTTCCTGGCTTCAGTCTCCCAAAGAACTGTGTAACTGGTATTAGAAAGTGCTATTCCTTTCTGCGGGAAGTGTCTGTAGGCTATTTGTGGCTGCTTTAAGAACCTCTGTTGTTTGTGGTGCTTTAATTGTCTCCTTTTATAAATAACTAAGACATTCTCTTTAACCATGGGGTCTATTTAAAATTAGCTTGCTTACCTTTTACAGCTCAGTCAGGTCACAGGCTGCATCCTGTTACATCCTCCTTAGTGTGCACACTCTCAAGGTTTTATCTGAGAGAAAACAGACCTTCACACCTTAGGCATAATCTCAAAAGGAGCAGGGAGGGCTTAGGTCTACAAAATAAATGATGCCTTGCTCCTCAAACACTCCACCCAGTCCCAATTTGCACTAATAACAGCTGCAGCCCATTTTGGGTGAGAACGGTTTCCACTGAACCTAGCTTCCCTTTCACCCCTGATTCTGAAAAGAAAGAGAAAAGTACTGCGTTCAGGACTCTGAGCTTCCCATGACTCTAGAAGAGCGGTTTACATGCCTTCATTTCCCACAGGGCACAGCAGTGACAGAAAGTACCAGAGAATGCTACTGCCTGCATTATCCAAGGGACCCTGGGCCCTAACAAGACGGGTAGGATTGGGTGTACCTCCTGGCCAAAGCGGGCATGACTACAGCGTTCCTCACTGCCCTCTCCCTCAGCACTAATTCATGAAGCAGAGAACTCTGCTGAATGATGTCCTTCAGCGCTGACATAGCCTCCCCACACCACATACACACTGTTTGCTTCATAAAGCCATGGAAATGTGGTGACACTGCCACAGAGAACTTGCCCTGAGAGTTCGCAACTGCCTTTATCCCTAGTTAGTTACAGGGGATCCAACACCCTCTTCTGCCCTCCACAGGCCCCTGTGTGGCCATGGTGCACATGAACTCATGTAGAACCAACATGCAAAAAAATAAATAAATAAATAAATAAATAAATAAACAAGGTACAAAAAGATCCTCCTTCTACATTACCACACAGGGACACCCTGAATAAGTCCCACATTTCTCTTTACTTCCTTTTTCTTTCTTTCCTTTTTTTTTGAGTTTTTTGTTGTTGTTGTTTTTGGGTTTGTGTGTGTGTGTGTGAGAGAGAGAGACAGAGAGAGAGAGAGAGAGAGAGAGAGAGAGAGAGAGAGAGAGAGAGAGAGAGAGAGGGGGTTTCTCTGTGTAGCTTTGACTGTCCTGGACTCGCTTTGTAGACCAGACTGGCCTTGAACTCACAATGATTCGCCTGCCTCTGCCTCCCAAGTGCTGGGAACTTCCTTATTCTTAAATGAGAAAACACTATTGACTTCCTTCATAAATTGCTATAAGAGGTAGTAAAAAATTGTGAAAGATTATTTCATCTTTGCATATGAAGAAATTTTATGTAAACGATGTAACTTTATCATTGTGTTAATGATGGCATGATAACGTTTTATAACACAAGGTTAATGGGGGCGAGAGGAGGAGAGGCATAAGTGAAGATACTTTATTCATTTTACAAATATATCAACAAATAAATAAAAAAGGAATTTGGAATTCCTGGGGCCAGAACCCCAAACCATCAGTCCTGCGCTGACATAAATTTGGAATCAGTTGCTCATGGTAAGTAAGAAGAGTAACCCTGGGTGACTGATGCCTCCATTATAATCTCCCTGAAAGCACCTCCTCACCAGGCGCTAGTGTGGGACTGAGCACTTTCCCGACACCCTCAGGGAGGATGCTGGTTGCTGTAAACATTGCTAGCCTCTCACCACACCTGGGCCTCATCTCGTCCTGTTCTCTGCATATCTGCAGCCATAGAAAGTCCTGTGTCCAGGCCACAGAAAAGAGTTGCTGGGAGAAGGACCACTTTCTACATGTCCAGCGCGCACACACCCTCTCTTTGCTGGTCTAGTCCGTCCTCACGCTCCCTCCATGTTAGCGCAAGAGGCGCTGTTCTTTCCCTATGCCTGATTCTTCCTCAGGAGCCCTCCTCCAACACGTATTTCTCTGTGCCTGCTGTCTTCAGTTTTTACCCTTGCTATTGCCTTTTTCTGATCAAATATTCTCAAGCCTTTGCCTTTAAGGCAGTTGGAGGTGTGCAGGATTGAGGGGGGGGAGGCGTGGTATGAGGGTGGGTGTGAAGGGATGCACATACGTGGGTACAGGGTTTGAAGAGGCCACACCACGTAGTCTGAATGAAGAGCAGAACTGACTGCTAAGCAAAACAGCTAATAAGTCTACATGTGCTGTGTTCAAAATAAAAAATAAAAACAATCTGAGTCTTATAAAGGGCCCAGAGAAGCAACTAGGCTAAGTACTGTGTGCTACGAGGCCTCAAATTGCTTGTATGCATTTTCAGGACACATCTCGGCCCTGGTGTGGACCATCTGCAGCACTGACACTCAGACCATGAAATGCTTTCTGGTCCCGGACCCTCCCCCCATTTCTCCCAGGATTCTCTGGTTGGACCCTCCTCCTCCTCCTCCTGTTCCATGAGAGCTCTTCTACTTTCTCCTCCGAGCACAATCCTCATTTGATCCCAAACCTAAAGCTTCCTATTGGCTGCCTACCAGACCCCTCCAGCCCAGGGACATCAAAGGTTCTTCCCCTCAAGACCCTGCCGCCTGGGAACCGCCGTTCATCCAGCGCTCCAAGGCTTGCTTACTTTGACCTTTTCATTTCCTACCTCTAGTCAGTGACTCTGCTCTGCCCTTTCCAGCTGTGCGGCCAGCTGCAGGAGCCGCCCAGTAACTCCCCTCCCCCACCTCTGTTCTGCCACAGTCTTCCTGCTGTTCACAATTTTGCCACCTATAGTGATAGTCTCTGTTTGTCTCCCCAGCTGCATTCAGGCAAGCAAAGACCCTGGGATGGAGGCCTGTATGGCCATTGCACCCTCATTTTAGGCATTCTCCCCGTCACCCTCCTGAACCTCTCTGCCTGAGCTGAGTCTGCTCTTAACGTTTCCTGGAACTCAACATGATGCTGGTCTTTTGAGCACACTGCTCCTTGTCCTTGGAAACCCCCATTCCTTGCCTGAGTAATTCATCTGGAACCTCAGCTGGGCTCAGTGGAGATAGCCCTGACCACTTTCCTCTCCTTGAGTGTGACTGACTTGCCCTGTCCTCCCTCCCGGCAGTTAGTACGTTGTGTTAGTCATTCGGTAGTAATGTCTTTAAGGCTAGGAGACAGTTGCCCTTAGATCTGCATGCCCAACGAACGGTTTCCACCCAGGAATTACAGAGAAAGTTCCCATTAACGCTGATGAATAAACTGGCCTGTCCACCATTAACACCATGCTTTGAAACACACACACACACACACACACACACAGAGGCATGCCATAGAGTGAAATATTTTACATCCAAACTGGTTTCTTTTCTTTTCTTTTCTTTCCTGTTTTTGTTTTTCAAGACAGAATTTCTCAGTGTAGCCCTGACTGTCCTGGGATCACTTTGTAGATCAGGCTGGCCTCGAACTCACAGCGATCCGCCTGCCTCTGCCTCCCTGAGTGCTGGGATTACAGGCATGCATCACCACAATCCAACTTAGTCAATTTATTTTTTAAAGACATTAAAAGAACGTGGACAGGAACTACATTTGCTATTTAGGACACTCATGGCCTGACCTTTGCTTCCCTACTGCGCACACCCAGCCCTCGAGTTCCCATGCCTGAACATCTCCATGCACAGCTAATTCCAACGCACGAAGCTCTGCCAGTTGTATTTTTGCCTGCGCTCAGAAACTATTTTTAAACAGTTTTATGCCAAAAGTAGTTTTGTGATTTGTGAGTTTATTTTTTAATTTAGTACCCATTTCTATAGAAGGTTAAAAAAAAAAAATTAAGGTGGAAGCCACACTAGGAGTACTTACAGCAGTGCTGCCCTCCAGTGTGTTCTTGCTCTTCCGGTGTGACTCTTCTTAGAGACTTGCTCCTTCATTGTCTTATGGACCATGGTGAAATAGTAGGGAACAGAAAACAGAAATCCACAATCAAAAGTGTGTTCCTTTTAGTTAGTGTGAAATTGGATTATTTTGTTTTTAACATATAGAATTTATTTTAAAAACAAAAAAACCTCAGCTCTACCAACCTCTATGTTTTGTTTTGGGGGTTTTTGTTTGTTTGGTTGGTTGCTGATTGAGTTTTCTGTTGGTGGTGTTAGAGATGGTTTTGAGACAGCCCTGGCTGGCCTAGAACTCATAGAGATCCTCTTGTCTCTGCCTCCCAGTGTGAGTTAGCCACCACACCCAGCTTGTGTATCCTTCTTAACAGTCACTGTTCCTACAGTGTTCATCAGAGTTCAGTGACGTCCTCACCGTCTACTGATCTCCGGGGACACTGCCTCCCGAGTCATTTGCCCAGAGAGAGCAGCCTTCGTTGTGCCTTTATTGTCTGTGCACATTGGTGTTTCTGTGTTGACAGCTTCTTCAGCTTTAAGTCTGGAATAAATGAGGCAGAAACCCCAAGCCAGGTAGAGTGGTTCAGTTATGTAGTCCTAGCACAAGGCCAGCTTCATCTATAGAGCAGATTTGAGACTAACCAATGTCTTCTTAAAACGTTTGTTTGGGAGGATGTGTGTGTGTGTGTGTGTGTGTGTGTGTGTGTGTGTGTGTGTGTGT
>OU015742.1:150721883-150737533 GCA_907169655.1 Acomys percivali
TGTGTGTGTGTGTGTGTGTGTGTGTGTGTGTGTGTGTGTGTGTGTGTATGTGTCTGGGTGTGTGTGTCTGTGTGCACGCACACACATGCTCTCAAGGACATGAGTGCAGGTTCCTGGAGGCTAGAGGCCTTGGATCCCCTGGATCTGGAGTTACAGGGTGTTGTAAGTCACCTGACATGGGTGCTGGGAACCCAGTGCAGGTCCTCAGGAAAAGCATCAAGTGCTCTTAGCTGCCTCCATATATAACCTCTCCAGCCCTCACAGCCTTTTTCTTCTTTCTGGCTTTACTCATATTTATCCCTCACATCGCCTCCTCCTTTACGCCTCCGCTCACTGCTTCCCTTCCTCCCCAAACATTCCTACTTTTACTTTTGTGTCACTGTGTGTTTGTACTGTCATCCTCCCAGCTGTGTTAGGTTTTGTCATGTTGCCCCTCCCCCCACTAGCTATTATAATACAGCGTATGGATACTACTATATTTAGCTGTATCAGCTAGGAACAGTAATAAATTGCTACACAGCTCCAGCTCCAGTCCCAGGTCAGTTTGCTTTGATTGGCTTTGAGACAGGGTCTGTTTGTGCAGCCTAGGCTAGCCCAGAACTAGCGATGCTTGTGCCTCGGCTTCTTCAGTACTTGGATTACAAGCATGCACCATCACACCTGGCTCAGTTTTATTTTTGAGCAAACATACAATTAAGTTAAATTTTCTTTTCCTTTACTATTCTGGGTATGCCCATGACTTTGAGCCAGCCCACTAAGTCCAGCTTGCAATTTGCTACAGAGGCTTTTCTTTCTTTGGGTTTTTTGTTTGTTTGTTTGTTTTTGTTTTGTTTTTTGAGACAAGGTTTCCTCTGTGTAGTCTTGGCTGTCCTAGACTGGCTTTGTAGACCAGGCTGGCCTCAAACTCACAGCCTGCCTCTGCCTCCTGAGTGCTGGGATTAAAGGCGTGCGCCACCACGCCCAGCCTTGCAGAGGCTTTTCACAGCCAGACTGTCTTAAGTTTTCAGGTTACCTTTATTCTACCCAGCCATCTTTTAAAAAAAAATAATAAAAAAAAATTTAAGAACTGTCTTTTACTGTTATTGCTTTAAAAAAAAAAAGTTAGAGACCTCTCCACCACAAGATGGTGCCATAGAGCAACTAAAGCTATGTTTTTTTCTCTTCCTTAATAATTTCTAATTTAGTGAATTTGGGGTGCCTTCTCTGAGTCGGGGCCTGGCTGTGAAGACTTGGTTGCGTTTTTCTTTAGACCATGTCTTCCAGAGTCAAACAGTGTGGGACTGTGTTGTTTGATCCTGGTGCACCAGCAAGCCAGCCTAGCCTGTGTTGTAATTGTAATCGAGACAGGCTCTCTCTGGGTTGCTGGGGCAGGCTGGGGTTAGAGGCATGCAGCACCTGGGCTTCAACGTGTGCTCCCACATATTTAATATATTTTTTGTAATAACTTTATGCTGATTCTTACAGAAAAATTTTAAAGTAATTGTCATCCCTATAAGTGAGTCCGATTTCTACTTTGAATCTATATTCATAGAAAATAATCTGTAATTTCTGCATAGCTCTAAATAAATGGAGGGCCCAGGAGGTGCCACCTACACCTAATAGCCTGAGCTCAGTCCCTGGAACTTACATGGTGGAAAGAGAATCACTTCTTACAAGTTGTCCTCTGATCTCCGTGCAGATCAGAGGCATGCGTGTCCCTCCCCTCCCCCACCACACAGAATAAGTGCATTCTGAAAGAAAGACACTCTTAATGTCTTTTGAGGTATTTAAATTCATGAATCATACTTTTTTGTATCATCTTCGTTATTGTTGCTGTTGGTCTTGTGATACAGAATCTCTCTGTGTAGCCCAAGCTGGCCTGAAACTCACATAGTCCAGTCTGGACTTGAACTGCGAGGATCAGCTGAGTGCTGGGGCTGCAGGCATGGGCTAACATGCCTGGTTCCTGATGTTGGGCATACTTTTCAGCTAATCACAACCTGCTTATTAACCATCAACTATATGTACAGTCGGAATTTATATTCCTATGTTGATAGGCAAATAAGAAAAATGTTGGCAATCTTTCACTAAAAACAGTATGTCTTTAATTTTTTGTACACTATGGTGATGCCAATATGCTTTCTACATAGCAAATGCTTTTTTTAAGAAAAACTTTGGCCGGGCGTGGTGGCGCACGCCTTTAATCCCAGCACTCGGGAGGCAGAGGCAGGCGGATCGCTGTGAGTTCGAGGCCAGCCTGGTCTACAAAGTGAGTCTAGGACAGCCAAGACTACACAGAGAAACCCTGTCTCGAAAAACCAAAAAAAAAAAAAGAAAAACTTTGAAGCAAAAAAAAAACCTATTTTTAAGCAAATTTGTAATGAATTATTGTTATTATTGCTGCTGTGGGATTTACCACAGCACACAGGTAAAGGTCAGAAGACAACTTTGTGGGGTTGACCCTGTTTGTCCACCATTATGTGTGATCTGGGCACTGAACTTGGGTCTCTAGGCTTGATAACGAGTGCCTTTACCCGCTGAGTTATCCTGGTAGCCTACCAAAGGCTGCGTTTTACCAGCAGAAAACTTTCTGTTGGGATCTCTGTTCTGGTTCTGGCATTCTTTGCTTGTACATTAACTCATTCAGTGGACAAATATCCATTTGTTTCATTCTAGAGTTGGTAGTTAGGGAACAATAAAACCAACTAGAGTAGGATGGACAAAAATCCAGGGTAAACATTTTAGGCAGGTGTTACCACACTTGATAAATACCACCTTGGCAACCACCAGTTCAGTTCCCAGCCCCACATAGTGGTGGAAGGAGAGGACCAGTCCCTGACAGCTGTCCTCTGACCTGCACGTGTTTGCTGTGGCAAATACCCCACCAGTAATAATAATAATAATAAGTCTCCAGCCAGGCTTGCTGGTACATGCCTTTAATCCCAGCACCCAGGAGCCAGAGGCAGGTGGATCTCTGTGAGTTTGAGACCACCTGGTCTACAAAGCAAGTCCAGGACAGCTAGGGCTCTGTTACACAGAGAAACCCTTTCTTGAGGGGAAAAAAGAAAAAAGGAAGTTAAAAATAATGGCAGACTGTAGTGGCGCACGCTTTAATCCCAGCACTCAGGAGGCAGAGGCAGGTGAATCTCTAAATTCAAGGCCAGTCTGGTCTACAAAGTGAGTTCCAGGGCAGCCAAGGCTACACAGAGAAACCCTGTCTCAAAAGAAAAGAAAGAAAGAAAAAGAAAGAAAGAAGAGAAAAAAAGTTTTTAAAGTATATAATTTTTAGTTTTGGGGATTTTTGCTTCAAAGTTGGGTAGTTAGGAGCTGGAGAGATAGCTTGGTGGTTGAGAGCACTGGACCTCTTTTAGAGGTCCTGAGCACCCACATGGCAGCTCACAACTGTCTGTAACTCCAGTTCCAGAGGATCCAACACCCTCTCACAGAAATACATGCAGGCAAAAAGACCAATGCAAATAAAATAAAATAAAATAAATTATTTTTTAAAATTTGGGTAGTTACTCCTTGCCCCGTCACTGTCTCAGAGAGCTCTAGAAGGTTGTTTAAAAACAACTGAATTTAACTAAACTAGTCTGTCTTTAGAAACCAACACCTGGAACCAGTGTAGCTTGACCTCGGCAGGGCTTAGGCGTTCATTTATAAACTGGCCATGGTGGTTCATGCCTATAATCTCAGAGCTCAGGAAATGGAGGCGTGAGGGCCAAATGTTCAAGGCCACCCTTGACTTCATAGCTGGAAGCCAGCCTGGGCTACTTGAGAGCTGTTGTTAAACCAACAAACAGCAATGAAGAAGGCATTATTAATTCTCTTTAAATATCAGGCTTTGAGAGACGGAAAATTATTAAGAGCCATTCTCTCCACTAGGAAGAGACTCACCTGCAGAGACCAGCTGGAAGAGCCTACCTGGTTATTTGAGCTTTTTTTGTTTGACTGACTTTGTGTTTCTTAGCTCCTCGCTGTCGTTTCTCAACTAGCCCAGCAGAATCTACGACTGCTGGTCCTGGGCCGGAAGCACATGCTAAGACCGAGTTCCCAGTGGAGGAAGGATGAGATGGAACAGGTGCAGAAGCAAGCCCACTGCTTCTTTGCTGATAACATGTGAGTATCGGAGGCAGCGGGTGGCTCAGACGAGGTCCCGGGTCATCCACTTACCGCTTACCTATCCTCTCATTTAGAGATGCATGCCTTTGTGTATGCAGCCTCATTTAAAACAAAAATAGATTGGAGGGAGCTTACAAAAATGCAGCGTCTACGGTCGAACAAACATACAGACGAGGAAATTGGCCTGAGGAAAGTAGGTCGGGAGTGAGGCTGGTAAGCGGACTGCACACCATGAACTCCTGAGCTCATCACTGAGCAGACGCCCACCAGATGTGAGCGCGGTGTTTGTTTCTAGGGACTGTGACAAAGCCCTGTGCTTCTCGCCCTGACAGAAGCAGGCAAGCAGATAGCCTCCTTGTGGCCAGGGATCCGTGCTATGGAAGGATTCCTCGCCTCACAGCTCCTCCCTCATACAGGGGCAGCAGAGAGTCCAAGGTCCTGGCACAGGACTTAGCTGGACACGGGTAAAGAAAAGTAAGAAGGGCCGTGTGGGTGGGTCAGGACAGCCGCCAGGAAAGTAGCCTTTTGGCTGAGGATGCAGTTCGGTCGGTAGAAAGCTTGCTTGGCCTGCAGGAAGCTCTGAGTTCTATCCATCCCCTGGCCCCACACAAAACTAGCTGTGGACCAGTCTGTAATCTTAGCCCTGTGAGGGAAGACCATTCTAGTTCAAAGTCATTCTCTGCTATACAGAGGCCACCCTGGGGTGCTTGAGGCTCTGCCCAAAAAGGGGGAAAGAAAAGGAAGGGAGGGGGAAGGGAGGGCAGGAAAGAGGGAAGGGAAGGGAAGGGATGAAAAAGATGTTTTGAAGTCAGCGAGAAAGAAGAACCATATTACAGAGGCCCTCACAAAGGGCCTGGATTTATTCCGATAGAAAATTGCTGTTGAGCTCCAGTGTCCCGGCAACCCAGAGGAGCATGGGAAGCAGGATTAGTGACACAGTGTGCAGTTCATAGACAGAAAGCAGCTCTGCAGGAAGGCAGGGCCTGGACTGCACGTGCAAACCCTCTGTGTTCACAGCTGTTCGTGCCCACACTAGCACATGCTCATCTGCAGCCTCGCCTAGCTATCGCTTTGCAGTGTGTGTGCCTTAGCCCTAAGCTTAGTGCTCAGTAGTTCAGAGGTGAGAACGTCAACGTTTTTGGGGGATCCCAGAAGGAATTTAGTCTTCAAAAGGTAAAATGGCTCTTGACACATGAAGCAGGAGGCCAGTTCCTCGAGGAGGCATTTCCATTGGTTCAAAAGCAAAAAAGTCTTGATCCTCGTGATGTCACTCATGCGGTGTTGGCAAGCAGCGGGGGTGTAGGCTTGTTTCAGACCGTGGGCCTGCTGTTCCCCGCCTGGGAAGGTGTTCACTCCATGTAAAGGAGATAATAGTTACAACACATGGCATCCGGCACCAAGCTAATGGACAGCCAGTGTGTTCACTGCTGTCACTGCTGCTGCTTTCCTTATGGAAAGGAATGGGATAGACCACGTGCTGTAGCCCAGAAGTGGGAGTTGGCCCTGCTGCCTACTTTGAAGCCTGCACATCGGCCTGAAGTCAGGGTGTCTGCTGCAGTTCTAGGCTCTGTCGTAAAGACTGACCCACTAGTGCCTCTGGGCTTAAATATCTATATATTTAGTGTTAACATGTATTCTCCACTAATGTACCAAACATTTCAAACATAAATGAGTGGTGTAGTGAATTCCCATAATCCCCCTGTAAATGTGGCCTGCTCTAACATGCCACTCCCCTTCTTCCATATAAAGCCCCCACATCTTTAATTACACCTTTAATCCCAGCACTTGGGGAGGCGAAGGCAGGCAGATCTCTATGAGTCTGAGGCCAGCCTGGTCTACAAAGTGAGTCCAGGACAGCCAGGACTATGCAGGAAATCTTAGGGAAAAAGAAAGAAAGAAAGAAAGAAAGAAAGAAAGAAAGAAAGAAAGAAAGAAAGAAAGAAAGAAAGAAAGAAAGAGAAAAACAATTTATTGTATGGGGGGGGGTTAAGATTTTTGTTTTAGCCAGGTGTGGCGGCCGCACCTTAATCCTAGCACTTGGAAGGCAGAGGCAGGCAGATCACTGTAAGTTTGAGGCCAGCCTGGTCTACAAAATGGAGTCCAGGACAGCCAAGGTTACACAGAATAACCCTGTCTCGAAAAACAAAAAAACAAAACAAAAAAACAAAAAATGGGTTTTGCGTTTTGTTTGTTTGTTTGTTTTGAGAAGGTCACAACTCTGTAGCCCTAGCTGGCCTGAAAGTTTTTACTCCCCAGGCATTGGCAGCCCCTTCCCCTCAGCTTTCCATTGCATTTTTGGTAGTGTCATCAACTAAGGACTCCCAGTGCTTTGTGGGGGTCACTCAGATCCCCTCTGTCAAGAAATCAGAGGCACCTCGAAGGAAAGTCCGAGTACAGGGAAAGGGATGGCGGAGAGTCGCCCTGCCTCCTGGAGCATGTCACTGTGTTCTGTCTTCTCCCTGCTGCAGCTCGCAGGACGATCCCTTCCTCCTGTACGCCACTCTGAACTCAGGAAACCACTGCAGGTTTATCACCAAAGACCTGCTGCGGGACCACAAGGCCTGCCTGCCCGATGCCCGCACCCAGCGCCTGTTCTTCAAGTGGCAGCAGGGACACCAGCTGGCAATCGCAAAAGGGTTTCTAAGATCAAAACTAACTTTCCAGGTATGGAATCTGTTCTCTAAGTGATGCTAACAGAGTCGTGTCTAAGGAAAGAGCGTGGCATAGTTTTTTAAATGTCACCAGTTGAAATTCTAAATACTTTGCTTTTGTTTTACCTTGGCATTCGGTAGCTAGCCAGTTCCCAGAAACAGCATTTGTCAGGGCAAAAGTATTCATAGGCCAACCCCAAATTGTTTGACATATTAAAATATCTGGAGTGTCATGATTGTGCCTAAAACTGTGCTTTCACCTACACTTAGGTCCTCGTGTGTTTCCATATCCCTGTTTACTTGAATAGCTTGAAATTTCTTATCCTGTCATACTTTTCCTTTTAAGCAACTGCTCCTGTTGTTTAACTTAAATTACATTTGTTTGTAATTGTGTGTGTGCACACGCGTGTGTGCAAGTGTGCGTGCGTGCTCACCTACTATACCACAGCTCGTGAACAGCTGTCCAAAGACCACTTCAAGGAGTCACTTCTCCTTTTACCATGAGCATCTGCACTTTAATCCCATGAGCCATCACTCAATCCTATTTTATTTTATCTAGAGGAGGGTCTCATTGACACAAAAACACAACTCTTGCTTCAAAGAGAATAAGAACATAGTTTATTTGGGGGCCAAATATGAATGACAATGGCCCAATAACACAGACTTAGTTATCTTGGATTTTGTTTTAATGTGGTAACTGGTTTATCAAGTTATATTGTAACAGAACAAAGAAAATCAAGACACTTTTCAAATACTTGGGTAGAAACATCAGGAAGCTAGGTCACAGAAAGCAGGGGCACCTCAGGCATACAGAAAGCGGGGACACCTCATGTATACAGAAAGCGGGGACACCTCAGGTATACAGAAAGCTGGGCACCTCAGGTATACAGAAAGCAGGGGCACCTCAGGTATACAGAAAGCTGGGCACCTCAGGTATACAGAAAGCAGGGGCACCTCAGGCGTACAGAAAGCAGGGGCACCTCAGGTATACAGAAAGCGGGGCACCTCAGGTATACAGAAAGCAGGGGCACCTCAGGTATAAGCCTCAGCTGCTATCTAATGGCTTTTTCAGCCTTTTGGTTGGTGTAAGCTGGGGGTCTGTTTGTACATTTGTGACAAATATATTAGGTGACATTCAGAAAGCAGTGATTAAGAGGGTTAAAGATGACCCAGGAGAGTCTGGCCCTGGATTTGTAACCGTCTAACCTTTCTGCATCATTGAATTTGGATTAGTTCATCAGCCTTTGTAGCTGCAGCTTCTTTCTAGGCACTCTTGCTTATGGTCTGTTATGTAGCCCTGGCTCACTACTATACAGACCAGGCTGGCCTGAAACACATGTCAGTCATCCTGTCTCGGCTTCCTAAGTCAGACTACATGCCCAGCTCACTTTTCCTGTATAATGTATTCCGTGTCAGTCTCCACTGGGTTGTCCTTTGATTCTAGTGTAGACAGCATAGTTCACGGATGCCTCGTATTAAAACAAAGGAGCAAAATCCAAAGGAGAATTATTACAGGGAAATACAGTGGCCTATACACAGGGCTCGGGAGGTAATGTGTTGGTGCAATGTATCATGCTTCAGTTAGACAGCGGGAATAAATTCAAGAGATCTATTGTACTATAGTTAATACTATAGTTAATAACAATTTATTGGGCAGGCACACACCTTTCATCCCAGCACTTGGGAGGCAGAGGCAGGCGGATACTGTACCATATAACTCCTGACACTCCTATAGTGAGCCCTTCACCTTACAATGAAAGCCCTCTCTTACATTTTTTATTTTGCTTACTGTTGTGGAGGCTGGAGAGACAACGGGTCAGTGGTTAGTGCTCTCTGAGTTCAGGTCCCAGTCCCACATAACAAGCTGCGTGTGTCCTTGCACACACCTGTGTCCTCAGCACTGTGGAATCAAGACAGGAAGGTTGCTGGGGTTTGCTAGCTGCCAGCCTAGCCAAAAACAAAAAAACAAAACAAAACAAAAAAAGCAAAAATAAAAAAACAAACAAAGGAATAATGTGGAAAGTGATAGAAGAGGATGCAGTGTCCAGCCCTGGCTTCTGTGTATGCACAGACATATACATTGGTTACATACACGTGCATACACCACACACAGAGATACACGAAGGAAGGGAGGGAGGGAGGGAGGAAATCCAGTGTCAGATAAAACACAGCACCCTTCCAAAGAAGCTGGAAGGACTGGGGGAGGACTTGGAACCCTTTGCTGCTGTCCTCACCATTTGGCTCTCTTTGATTCATCAGCACATTCTCAGCTATGACACCGTGGTGCAGACAACTGGAGACTCCTGGCACATCCCTTATGATGAAGACCTGGTGCAGAGATACTCCTATGAAGTGCCAACCAAGTGGCTGTGCCTCCAGAGAACGCAGGCGCCTGCCCCCTGCTAAGTTGCTCCTGGCTGCCTCCTGGCTGGTAGCAGAGCTCTTACATGATGCATGCTAATTTTGGGCATGACCTCTGTCCTGGAAATAAAAAGGGTTTAATAACACTGTTTGGTTTAGTTGGTTGGTTTGCGGCATCAGGTTGATTTTTAGCTTTCTTTGCTTTGTTTATGAGATGGGTTCTTCTGCCTCCATCCTCCTGCTTTTACTTCCAGAATGCTGAGATTCCAGGCATGGGCCACTGCCCGCTGTGTGCAGGTAGGAGATGGAGCCTGGGCTTCGTGTAGACAAGGCAAGCATTCTCCCAGCTGAGCTACACACAGCCCCACAAGCTGACTTTGTCTCTGCAGGTTAACTGGGATGGTGAGTCTCATGCTGAGTCTTGGTGCTTGTGTCTTCCTGCCCCGCTGCTTCCCACGTAGCTGGGGAGAGGCCGCTCCTCAGAACAGTCGCTCCTTCTGACTTGACCTTCCAGACTTACTGATTGTTTCTTCTTTGTTTTATACAGTAATTATAAACCTTTCCAAGCTGATTAATTTGTGAACGTTTTTGACAAAGTTTTAGAAATTAAAAAACTGGCTTTCTGGGAGAAAAAAACAAAACAAAACAAAAAAAAGAATAGGATTTAGAGCTGACAAATCCCTAAATCCCTGAACCATGTATTTCACTATTCACCTCCTCCAGACTGTGCTTTAAGGCCTTTTTTTTCCCCCCCATTTAACTTTGAGACAAGGTCTCACTGAGGTAACCAGGCAGGCTTTGAACTTAGGATCACTTCTGCTTTCGCTTCTCAAGTATCTGGAGGCCTATGACACTGTACCTGGCTTATTTTTTCTGTGTAACAGCCTTGGCTGTCCTAGACTCACTTTGTAGATCAGGGTCGCAGTATCAGGAAGGTTGAGAGGCACTGACTTAAAGGAAGCCATGGGAAAGTTGGAATGAAAGAAAACACCAGAGACAAGAACACCAGTGAATAAACAGAGCCAAGCACAGAATGTTTAATTTCAGGATGTCCTGGAACTCTCTCAAGCCTGTGTGTTGTTGGCAGTATTTGGCCTGACAGGAGCCTGCAGAAATCCTACTATACACACAGCCCAGTTTTGTTGAAGGCAGGGTCTCACTTTGTAGCCCTGGCTAGCCTAGAACTCACTATGTAGAGCATGCTGGCCTCTACCTCACAGATCTGCCTCCCTCTCCCTCCCAAGTACTAAGAGTAAAGGCTGTGAGCCACCAGCCAGGTGTGGTGGCACATCCCTTTAAGCCCAGCACTCGGGAGGCAGAGGCAGGTGGGTCACTGTGAGTTCAAGGCCAGCCTGGTCTATAAAACAAGTCTAGGACAGCCAAGGCTACACAGAGAAATCCTGTCTCAAAAAAAATAAATAAATAAAAGATGTGAGCCACCACACATGTGTAAAGGATTTTAGGTGGTGGTGGTGGTTTGTGGGGGGGGATAGGGGTATCAACCAATGGTCTTGCAATGTATACCTCTTTGGTCAGGAACTTGCAACCATCCATTTGCTGGAGCTCCCAAGTGCTAGGTTGCAGGCATGAGCTGCTATGCTCACCTAGATTGAATTATTAATCTTGCCATAAGAAGGGCTGGGGAGATGGCTCAGTTGGTAAAGTGCTGCCCCAACATGAGGACCTGAATCTGGTCCCTGGTACTCACATGAAAAGGCTAAGCGTAGGGGCATATGCTTATAAAGACAGCACACGAGGGAGCCAACCAAGACAGGCGAGCTTTAGACTGTCGGAAGAGCCTGTCTGAAAATTCCAAGTGGATGGCTTCCGAGGAACAGCGCTGGAGGTTGTCCTCTGGCCTACCCATGGATACATACCCCAACATGAACGTTCATGCACACACAAACGATAACTGCCATAGTTTACTGTAAATACCAGTAACATCTGAAAGATTTTTTTGGTAACTCTGGCAAGAAGAGATCTTTTCAGCTGAGATGAATATGCCAGGCATCTTTTTGGTGCTATTTAAAATAGACTCCAATTGCAAATGCCTGAGAAGTCACTGGTAGCAACTTGAATCTCTAATATGTTAGAGAAATAAATTCAAGAGGTCTGGTCAGACAACCTCATCACTCCCAACTGAGCAGAACATTATTAGAGATCAAGTTCAGCTGGCATCTGAGTCTTGGCATCTTGGCCCATCTGTGACTACATAAGAATAGAATGTCTGTGTCCACTATGTGCCAATGGAATCCCCGACAGTTCTGTCCATTTGGCTTTTCTGGGACACAGTAGAGTCCTGGGCTGGGGAGAGGGCAGGATGGGACAGAGCATCCACCTCTGAGAAACAGCTTTTTTTAGGGGGTGGATATGGCCAGTCTCCGGAAAAGTAAGTATCTCCTGTCACTTGTTGCATAAAATCTTTATCAGAGGATCGTTGCAAAGAAAGAAATCATTCTTAGATTTTCTTCTTTAGTGACCTTGGCCTAGAATCCAAGGTTCCTTTTCTTTTAGAGGGTCTCCATTCTATAGCTTAGAACTCACTATGTAAATGAAGTTAGCATACATGTTTACCCAATTTTATGTACATATATGCCTATTTTCCTTGTTCTAACAGTCTTCTGCCATGTTTTCTTAATATTACTTTATTATCATTATTATCATCATCATCTGGTTTTTTGAGACCGAGTTTCTCTCTGAGTTGCTCTAGCTGTCCTGGAACTTACTCTGTAGACCAGGCTGGCCTCAAACTAAGACATCTGCCTGCCTCTGCCTCCTGATGCAGGGATTAAAAGAGAATGATGCCACCACCACCCAGCTGTTCTCCATATACATTATTATATACTAATAATAATGTAAATTCATAGAAGGAGTCAACTGGGAATCAGATATAGTGGTCCATGCCTGTAACTCTCTTTCAGAGCTAGAGGAAGACGACTCAGGCCATCTTTAACTGCTTAGCTACTTTGAAGTAGCCTGAGCTACAGGAGACCCTGTCTCCAAACAAACAAACAAACAAACAGTTTCCTGACTTAAACTAGGGCATTCCACATAGTGTAACATGCTCTCTTGTAGCTACATTATCAAACTCCTACTCAGGGCTTGCTCGAGTTTAGAAGAAACTGTTCCCAGAAACTTTCTTAAGTAAAAGGCCACATCCTTTGGCAATTAGTCTGTCCCCGCAGGAGTGGTCACATCCTTGATGAGCCGGGTCCTTTCCGAGTCAGGCCCTCTGATCCGCAGCTCATAAAGAAAACCCTGGCCAGGCCAAGTCTGTGAGGAGAACTTCTAAAAGACATAAAGAATCTTTTGTTTTTCAGAGCAAACCGTGCAGCTTTTGTTGCTGTTAATCAAGGCACAAAGGGAAGTTTATACAAGAAAATTGTTTATTGAACTCTGTGTTCTGCAAATGTCAAAAGAATATTTTTTCACTTCTAGAATCACCACAGTGTCTCAACCTCTTACCGTAGTGATTTCCCCCTCTCGCCTATCTTTGACTCTTTTTTTTTTTTTTTTTTTCAAGACAGGGTCTCTCTGTGTAGCCCTGGCTATCCTGGACTCACTTTATAGACCAGGCTGACCTTGAACTTACAGCGATCCACCTGCCTCTGCTTCCTGAGTGCTGGGAGATTTTTGGTTTTTAAGCAGGCTCTCTTGTAGGCCAGTCTTGCCTCAAACCACTCTGTGATCTCCTGATCGCTCTGCCTCTGCCTCCCAGATAGTGGGGTAAGAAGAATTTGTGTGTTTATGAGCACATGTGCCACGTGTATGCAGGTACCCCACAGAGGTCAGAAGAGAACCCTCAATCCTCTGGAGCTGGTTACAAGCAGCGGTGAGGAGGCCAACATGGGTGCTGAGACCTTGCAAATTGGATCCCCTGAAAGAGTAGCAAATACTCTTAACTGCCAAGCCATCTCTCCAGCCCTCAGATCTTTTTCTGATTACTTAAAACAGTCCTAGTTTCAGGGTTTCAAACTTTTTCTTTTATATTCATTTACTTATTTACTTGTGAACCCTTGCGCATATGGAAGACAGTCAAACTTTTGGGAGTAGGTGGTTTTGTTATCATTAAAAATACATAAAGAGACAGCAGATATGATAAGGAGAGATTTATTTCAAGGAAGGAAAGGAGAGAGGAGTTAGGGCTTGAGTGAGGCTTGAGGGTAGGGAGAGACAGAGACAAAGAGACAGTGGGAGAGAGAGAGATGGAAGGGGGACGCCTCAGAAACAGGGAGGGGGAGAGAGAGACCGAGATGGAGAGAATGCAAGAGAGAGAAAGAGAGACAAGGTGGCAGGTTGGCGCTTTTATATCTGCTGTGCAGCTGAAGGGTGAATGGCACACACCCAATGGCAGGTGATGATGTCAGAGGTTGCTAAGCAACATAGAGGCAGGCTAGTGGATCTGCTTGTGAACTAACAGGTTTCAGGGATTGAACACAGGTCATCAGGCTTGGTAGCAAGCACTTTTGCCTACTGAACCATCTCTCTAGCTCAGGATTTCCAAGTTTTGTTTTGTTTTGTTTTAACGTGTGTGTGTGTGTGTGTGTGTGTGTGTGTGTGTGTGTGTAAAGACCATGAAGTTAGACACCACTCTTCTTAGAAGGATCTCCTTGTCGTCTTCCTTCCTTCCTGAAGGTGCTTTCCCAATCTTTTCAGTCTTGACTTGAAAATCAGCTAGCTAGTTGCACCTCCATTTTCTGATCCTGAGGAAACTGGGCTGGCTGTAGCAGTGCTTCTCAAACCCTGATGGCTGGCATGACCTAGGGCTCTAACCTCAAATTCTGGTTCTAGCTGGCCGTATAGCTGCATACTGGAGTGTGGGCATGGCCCCGGGGTAAATGAGCTCAGAGAGAGCTGCCGATGCCAATGATGCAGCTTACAATGTGAAATGGCCTCTGTGAGCTCCAAGATTTTATCAATTACATCTTAAAATTAACATTTGGGCAGTGTGGGGGCCAGTGTGTGAGAAAACCACCCCAGTTATCATCCTCAAGAACACTACACACCTCCTCTGTTACAAAAGGGTCTCTCACTGGCCTGGAGGTCGGCTACACTGGCTGGCCAATGAGCCTCAAGCATCCGCCTCTCTCGGGCTCCTCAAGTGCTTGCCAGGCATTTTTACGTTGATTTTGGAGATGATATTCTGGTCCTTGAGCTACTGAAACAAGCATGTTCAGCCCGTTTGGAATCTGTTACAGAACTTCATACTCTAACTTCTGAATTGCAGTTACTTTTGTTAAAGTGACCCTAGGATTGTGTGTTATCTAAGGGGAGCAAAGATGTAATGGAACCTTCCAGAGCAGTGGGTCTCACCCTTCCTGATGCTGCGGCCCTTTAATACAGTTCCTCATGTTGTGGTGACTCCCAACCATAAAAGTATTTCATTACTACCTCATAACTGTAATTTTGCTACTGTTATAAAAAATAATGTAGGGCTGGAAAGTTGGCTCAGTGGTTAAGAGCATCGTCTGCTCTTCCAAAGGATCCGGGTTCAATTCCCAGCACCCACATGGCAGCTCACAACTGTCTGTAACTCCAAGATCTGACACCCTCACGCCAATGCACATACATTAAAATTAAATAAAAATATTAAAAATAAATACATAAAAAAGAATGTAAATATCTGACATGCAGGATATATGATATGTGCCCTTCCCTCCCCCACCCCCGCAAAGGGGTCAAGCCTTACAAGTTGAGAACTGCTGAGAGATATCAATTAGAAAGAGAAAAACCACAAGGAGGAGTGGGAGAGCAAAATCATCGGTCCTGTTACAGTCCGTCTCACACTTGCTCCAGAAACACCCTTCTGCGTTTTCCCCTACTTCTCACTCCATATTGATGAGCATTTGGCTAGTTTCCAGTTTGGGCCTATTACAAATGGCCCTGCTTGTGACTAACAATGGCGTGGGAAGCTAGCATCTGGAAGATGGTGTTGCTCTGCTTTCTGAACTTTAAGCCCTCATAAAGTCTTCACTTAGCGTGTTGACAACGGCCTCCTGATTCATCTGCCCAGTGGTTGTTCACCCTAAGTCCCACTACCTCATTTATCTGTCCAAAGCATCATCCTGGTCATGCAACTCTGTGTGCTCAAAGACATCAGAGAGCTGGGCTGCAGCTGTAGCTCAGCCTAGCACACACAGAGTCCTGTGTGCAAGCCCCAACACGGCACAACCAGATGTGATTGCACACACCTGTGACCGTAGCGCTCAGAAGTAGAAGGAGCAGGAAGTTCAGGGTCATTCTCGTCACGGCCCATATGAGACCTTGTCTCCAACAAGCAAACAAACAAAAAAAGCCAACTGTGGTGGTGAATGCCTGTAATCAAGAGTTTAAGGCCATTGCCGACACAGCAAGCTTGAGGCCAGCTTGGGCTACTGTGTGACACTGTTTCAAAAACAACAACAAAATCCATGAAATTTCAAGGGCTCCCTATTGCCTTCCAGCTAGAGCATAAACTCCTTATCTTAGCATCCGGGATCTTGTCCCTTGATGTGTGTGTGTGTGTGTGTGTGTGTGTGTGTGTGTGTGTGTGTGTGT
>OU015742.1:150809508-150889601 GCA_907169655.1 Acomys percivali
GACTCCTGCCTGGCACGCTAGTGATGACAAACTGCAGTCTCCAGCCCTCTCCTCTTTTCTAGGCTTCACCCCATTTGACCCAAAGTGATCTCCACAAATACCACCTTCTTGTCTAGGTGTCTGGGTTCCAAGGCCCAGAAGATGCCAGCTGAGTGGCTTTAAGAGAATTGATGAGACCTGGGCAGTGGTGGTGCACACTTTTAATCCCAGCACTCAGGAGGCAGAGGCAGGTGGATTGCTGTGAGTTTGAGGCCAGCCTGGCCTACAAAGTGAGTCCAGGACAGCCAAAGCTACACAGAGAAACCTTGTCTCAAAAAACGAAACAAAACAAAAAGACAGAGAGAGAGAGAGAGAGAGAGAGAGAGAGAGAGAGAGAGAGAATTGATGAGCCTGCTATCTGGCTCTGTGGACACAGCATGCTGAAAGCAAACCTGCAGTGAACTCCTCGTTCAAATGTGTCAGTTTGCCAAGCATATTCCTGTTAAGGTAGAGCCTCCTTGGGTGAGCCAGCTTAAACCTTGTCTGAGGCAGGCTGTGGGCATCAGGGCACTAAGGACCCTTCCTGAGCATCCAGGCTGCTAGGCCACCCCTCCTTCTTCAGCTTCCTCCTCATAAGCTCTGCCAATGATGTGGCGATGTGGCACATCGGGAAATGTCTGTCTTTGGCCTGTGGCTTACGCACATGGATGCTGACAGACATCATGAGACAGGAAACATTCAGAGGCCGGTCCACACCTGCTTTTTCCTTGTCCAGAGTCCCACAAAATGCATCCTGTTACGGTAACATGAGTCACACACAAATCCTGATGTGGCCTCTTCCCCAGGTGCAGAAATGTATGGCCCTGGGGTGAGGGTGGGGACTGGAACTCAAAGGAACCTGGACTTTGCAACCTAGAGCAGAAGTTGGGGAGCCTCTGACTAACTCCCTGCATATCCTTGATTCACAGGCAGGGGAAGAAAGGGCCTGGGAGCTGGGGTTGTACTGAACTGCTAGGTGACCATGGTCTAGGACTCCTGGCCTGGAGCAGTACCTTCTCCATGTAGCCTTCTAGAACTCTCTCTCTCTCTCTCTGTCTCTCTCTCTGTCTCTCTCTCTCTCTCTCTGTCTCTCTCTGTCTCTGTCTCTCTGTTTCTCTCTCTCTCCTGATTTTTCAAGACAGGGTTTCTCTGTGTAGCCTTGGCTGTCCTAGACTCACTTTGTAGACGAGGGTGGCCTCGAACTCACAGCGATCCGCCTGCCTCTGCCTCCCGAGTGCTGGGATTAAAGGCATGTGCCATCACGTCTGGCTCTCTCTATCTCTTTTAACAATGTCCTTTTTTGGTGTTATTTTGAGACAGAGTCTTGAACTGATCCTCCTGCCTCCACCTCTGGAGTGTGCATGCATCTTGTGGTACAGTGCTGGGACTCAACCCCAGGGCTTTCTGCACACTTGGCAAGAACTGTGCCAACTGAGCTACTTCCCCTGGCCCTTAACATTCTGTCTTCTGAGATTTTCTGAACCTCAAAGGGCTTCAAAGACTAGAAGAGGATGGAGATGGGGCAGGGGCAGGGGTAGGGGTGGGGATAGGGGTAGGGATGGTCCAGCAAATGTACTTCCTCCTGCAGCCTAGGTGAGCCCTGTGCAATGACTGCTCCCTCACTGAAGGCTTCTCTCAGAATTTTTCTAAGTAGTTCTGAATGGTAACACTGACTTGCAGGGGAGCTGCCAGTATCCTGCCTATCTGTGTGATACTGCAGCCTTAAGTGGCGTTCGCTCTCCCTCCATCCCAGGGGAGACTGTCTCGATTTTGGATGGACAGTCATTCTAGGGCATAGGCAGCAGACGTCTACAGTCTGTGTCCTTGGGCCATCCAGCTAGACCGAGGCCCTCAGCTAGGCAGAGGTGGTAGGTAACTGCTGCTGGATTACCAGGGACCATTTGCCTTTGTTCTCTGAAGCAGAACTGCCAGAAAAGATTTCATAGGCTTCTCAGTGCCCTACGAGGAGTGTTAATAGTTGTTGCTGGCAGTGCTGGAGATCAAACCAAGGCTTTCACACATGTTAGACAAACACTCTGCCACCAAGCCATATCCCCAGCCCAGTGACTGCACAGAGAACTCACCTTGGGCCAGCCATTTGTATTATTTCTCTTACCACTGTAGATGGGGCCTGAGGGGACTCTAGCCAGCCAGAACGTGGCAAACAGGGCTCTAGCCAGCCTTGCCCTTCTCTCCATTCCCTCTGCCTTGCTAAAAACTATAAGATCTGTTACGTGGTGGTGGAGGATGCGCACGCCTTTAATCCCAGCACTTGGGAGGCAGAGGTAGGCAGATCAATGTGAGTTTGAGGCCAGCCTGGTCTACAGAGTGAGCTCCAGGACAGCCATGGCTACACAGAGAAACCCTGTCTCGAAAAAACAAAACAACCCCCCCCCCAAAAAAAACCTGTTAGGTCCCTAAAGCTAGCCCCCAAGGTCCATTCCCTTATTTGGGCCATTTCCTCCTCCTGAGGCTGACTACCAAAGTCCAGCTATCAAAGTGTTGAAGTCCAGCAATCAAAAGCTCCCTTTGGTTCTCCTAGCTAACATGCCCAATTAAAGTTAAACACCTCATCTTTTTTTGTTTTTTTCCAAACAGGTTTCTCTGTGTAGCCTTGGCTGTCCTGGACTCACTCTGTAGACCAGGCTGGCCTTGAACTCACAGTGATCTGCCTGCTTCTGCCTCTTGAGTGCTGGTGTTAAAGGCATGCTCTACCACGCCCAGCTTGAACTGTGAGCTCTTGTCCTGACCTCACCCTCGGAAGTCCAGTGGCCCGGGAGACAGTTGGGGGCAGCCTGATTCCGGTCCCATTCCTGCCTCTGTGTGCAGAGCAGAGAGCTGGCTCCATTAACACGGCCACAGAACAGTGAGGCCAGCGGGAGAAGGGAAGAGCATCTTTCCTCATGAAGGTCACGGGAGCCTGGCCAGGGAGCAGCTGGAACAATGAATTCCAATTAGGACTCAGAGGGCTGCTGCTGGGGCCAGCTTGGAAGGCAAGTGACACCAAGCAGCCTGACACTCCAATCCCAGGGGAGGAGCAGGGCCATCTTCCCATTTTGTGAGCACCGCTGGGCCAAGAGGAAGGGCAGGTCCATTTCAGGGTTCCTGTACTTGCTGCAGCCCCACCTGTTCCTGCTGGGGTCTTCCCACCCCTCGCAATAGCCACTAGGATTTTCATTGTGCTCACGTCTTAATCAAAGAAAACTGAGATATAAAAGGAGTCTTGGGAAACTAGAAAGCTCATTACAGGAATAACTCACAGCCATGACTCAGTGGCTCCATGTAAAGGAAGCCAGAAATGTCGCAAACACAATGCTCTTTGCCCTAAATAAGTGTATTAAACCGGATCCTGGCTACTAAAGTCTCTGCAGAAGCTCCGGCTCAGTTCTCAGAGACCAGGGGTTGGCTGGAGGAATACCACTGCCCTCTTTTCAGACAGCAGGCTCTGGGACTAAATGACCTGAGGTGCTTCTGTGTAAGGAGCTGGCCCAGGGGACAGCACATCCTGAAGCAACAGCATGTGCAAAGTTCCTCTCTCACCTCAGGGGCCAGAAGCAGTGTTGCTAACTGAAACGTGCCTGCCTACTGCCCAGGACGTGAAATCACAACCAACCATGCACGGTGTGATCCACATGCCCCTAGCCATCCTTCGCTCCCCCAACCAATCCATTTGCTTTTACAAGTGCTTTAAAAAAAAAAAAAATCAGCATGAAGTGAAACTAGCAGATAATTTGGAAGAATAGAAATAAAGTTTTTGTTCTTTTTGGTTTTGTTGTTGTTTTGGTTTTATTCTTTTTGAGATATAGTCTTGCTTTGTAGCCCAGGCTGGCCTTAAACAAGAGATCTTCCTGCCTCAGCCTCCCAAATGTTGGGATTACAGGCCACTACACTGGGTTAAGTTTTGTTCTTATACTAGCTTGTTTCGACAAGATAGTTTATTATTGTTTTGTTTTTTTTTCAAGTCTAAGATGGCATGCCTTCCTTACCCACACTGTAATTTTCTTAATTTTGCCTAGGCTTTATATAGTATATATGTCACTCACAGAGCTCTGTCAACCTCAGAGAATGCCAGCTTTGTCCTTCTCATTGTCCCAGGCTGGAGACAACCACAGTGTGGTTGGTCTGAAGCTGACTTGAAGAGCTGAGGCAACACTCAGGCCCAGAGTCCCAGAAAGGCTCCAGAGCTAGGATGGAGGCCAGGCACCGGGGGCTCAGGACACTGCCTGCTTGCCTGCCTTCCTTCCTTCCTTTCTTTCTTTCTTTCTTTCTTTCTTTCTTTCTTTCTTTCTTTCTGTCTTTTCCTTTCTTTCTTTCTTTCTTTCTTTCTTTTTTTTTTTTTTTTCTGGCTTTTTGAAACAGGGTCTCTCTGCGTAGCCTTGGCAGTCCTGGACTCGCTTTGTAGACCAGGCTGGCCTAAAACTCACAGTGATCCGCCTGCCTCTGCCTCCCTGAGTGCTGGGATTAAAGACGTGTATATATGTTTTTCCCCCTCAAGCCACAAACATTCTCTCTCTCTCTCTCTCTCTCTCTCTCTCTCTGTTTGGTGGTATAATTTCTTTACCTAAAAAATGCCATTCTGTAAGATGCTGTCATGCTCCTCTGATGTCACTCTACTTTCAGCCAGCCCTAGAATGTGTACCCAAATCTCTGTGCTGTGGGAATTATCAGCGTTTCCCTTGAGCTGCCTGGTACTACCTTCCCCCAGGACTGAAAGCAGTGAGAACAGGAACCACATTGAAGTATTTTTTCCTCTTTGGTTTTCCTCCTGCTTCTCCTTTACAAGTCCTGGCATTACAGGCACACACTCTTATGTCCCATTCATACCTGATTTTTATGAAATGACACCCTAGTGCCTGCTTTGCTTACTTCTGGCTCCAGGGTCTTATGTGGCCCAGGCTGACCTGAAATTCCCTCTGTGGCTGAGGTGATCTTGAAGTCTAGATCATCCTGCCTGAGCTGCCCAGTGCTGGAATTGAGAGATGTGGGCAACAGCAACGGCAGCTGGCTTACTCATAGCACTTTTTTTTTTCTTTACTCATAGCACTTTTTAAATCTGCTAAAAGGGAGTCTAATAAAGCGATGTGGTAGCAGATACCTGAGGTCCCAGCACATGGCGCTGGAAGTAGCAGAAAGGTTAGGAATTCAAGGCCATCCACAGCTTACAGTTAGGGGCCAGCCCGAGTGATGAGATCCCATCACAAAAACAAAAGACTCGAGTGGGATAGTGGCGCACACCTTTAATCCCAGCACTCAGGAGGCAGAGGCAGGAGGATCCCTGTGAGTTCGAGGCCAGCCTGGTCTACAAAGCGATTCCAGGACAGCCAAGGCTACACAGAGAAACCCTGTCTCAAAAAATCAAAAAATAAAGAATAAATTATGCTGGATGTGGTGGTACATGCCTTTAATCCCAGCACGTGGGAGGGCAGAGGCAGGTGGATCATCTCTGTAAGTTCAAGGCCCAGCCAGAGCTACATGCTGAGACCCTATCTCAAAAACAAGACAGAACAAACAAACAAACAAAAAACCCAAAACCACTACATATACACAAATAAATAAACAAACTAAAGTAAAAATAAAAACATTTTATTATTATGTTATGGGGGAGGGTGCGAGTTACAGCACACATGTAGAGGTCAGAGGTTTGTTTCCTTCCCCCTACCTTCCAGAAACTGAACTCAGGTGGACAGGCTCTCATGGCAAACAGCTTACCCTTGAGCCGTCGAGTTTGCCCCAGAGAATATGTTTAGTAATTTTGTTTTTGTGTATCTCTCCTACCCCCAGCCAGAGTCTTGTTATGTGGCCTATGCCTCCTTGGACTCACTATAATCCTCCTGCCTCAGCATTGCAACTGCTACAGTTACAGACGTGAACTGCCATGCCCAGGACACGGCTTCTATTCCAGTTGTTCACAGGCATAGGCGTAGTTGTTCTACGTAGTGAACAACAAATGTTCATTACATAAGTGTTCTTTGTATTTCCCTTATTAACACGCTATGGTATACACTGCATGTACATGCCATGTGTTCCTATCGACCATGGCGGTGTGAGGCTTTTCCACCTTGTGCAGCCTGCCACAACCTTCATTTACTGACCATCAGGATCCTGGAGGTGGGCAGGAAAGATTCCCCTACCACCTGTTACTCTGGTGGCCGTGTTGAGCAGGGCTCTCAGCCGGTCCCTTCCCCGAGAACTATCTCACCCGTGAGAGTCTCCACACAGTCGCTGGCTAGCCAGGCTTTTCCTGAAGGCATGGCTCTTCTCGCAGCAGGCCTTAGAGCCAGCCATTTGGCCAAGGCTGGTGCAGGTTCTACTGGAAGCTACAGAAGGGGGTGGATTCCAGGCAGAGCTGTTTGGACAGCACACTAAGGGTTAAGAGTCCACCATAACTTCCTTCTTATTCCAGGGCCACATTAGTAGTTTGACCTTTTCCCTGCACAAATATTTGAGCGCAAACCTGATGTCACAATTTGACTTTGTGAGAGGACAAGGAGCACCTACTGATGGGTGAGCCTGGCTACCCACACCCAACACTTGTCCCTTATCAAGGCTTGATTGATCTCTGCTCAGCCTGACTTAGGACGGGGGTGGCAAGACCAACACTTTTTCTCTTTGTGATAAAGGTTAAAAAAAAAAAAAAAAAAAAAAGGACACCATGGAAGTAAGAGGTAAGAGTGGACACAAGACACACAGGAACTTTCTGAAGATACCGTTCAGTTTAAGGAGCTGTACACACACTTCTGCCCCAGCAAAGCTCCAGACATACCTGTTGCAAACACCACTGTGTCACCGAGTACACATTTATTGATATTAATAGAATTTAAATATTCAGGGATATAATTCATTCAGGGAACCCTCTGATGCTCCCTCGGATACTTCTTTACCTTGCTTGTTTGTTTCACATTCCTTTGATATAAAAGCAACACTAGTTCTTCTAGAACTTTCTGTGCAGCCCGGGCTGGCCTTGAATTTGCAGCAGCTTTCCCATCTCTGCCTCCTGGGTGCTAAGATGAAAGGCATGGGCCACCCAGCCCGTTTCGTTTTTGTTGTTTAGATAGAATCGAGCTATGTAACTCAGGCTGGGGCTGTGCTGTGCTTCTGACTCTGCAGTGTTGGGACGACAACACAACACTGTACCAAGCTTGAATACTGCCCGGAAAAGACACAGGCCCTGGTCTTGGAGGTACATGCTATGGTCTCCGACAACCAGCACTGGGCTTACAGGCACTTGTGACTCTGCCCAGCTTATTATGTGAGTGCTGGGTATCTGAACTCAAGTGTTCTTGCTTGCTGCCTTGTTGCTGTGAAGAGACACCCTGACCATAGAATCTCTTATAAAGGAAAACATTTAATCGGGGCTGGCTTACAGTTCAGAGGTTTAGTCCATTATCATCATACTGGGAAGCATGGTGGCGTGCAGGCAGCCATGGTGCTGGAGAAGGAGCTCCCACTTGATCGAAAGGCTTGATCTGAAGGCAGCAGAAGTGAATCCCACACTAGGCCTAGCTTGAGCCTGAGACCTCAAAGCCTATCTCCGCAGTGACACACTTCCTTCCACAAGGCCACACCTCCTAATAATGTCACTTCCTAGGGGCCAAGCATCCAAAGACACGAGTCTATGGGGGCCAAACCCATTCAAACCTCCACACTTGCATAGCAGGGACTCTGTCCACTGAGCCATCTCTCCAGTCTCTGCAAGCCTTTTATTTGGGGTCTCTTCCTTCCTCCTTTTTTCCTTCTTCCTTCCTTCCTTTCTTTTTTCTGATTTTTCAAGATAGGGTTTTTCCATGTAGCCCTGGCTATCTTGGAACTCACTCTGTAGACCAGGCTGGCCTTGAACTCAGAGATCCACCTGCCTCTGTCTCCCAAGTGCTGGAATTAAATGTGTGTGCCTCCATACCCAGTGTGATTGACTATTTCAATTAAGTAAAATACTATCATTATAAATATAGTTTTTAAAAATTTATTTAATTTTTAAATTTTATGCGCATTGGTGTGAGGGTGTCAGATCCTCTGGAACTGGAGTTACAAATAGTTGTGAGCTGCCATGTGGGTGATGGGAATTGAACCCAGGACCTCTGGAAGAACAGCCAGTGCTCCTAACCACTGAGCCATCTCTTCAGACCCATAAGTATATATTTTTTAAAAGGATGGCTTCACCATTTAGCTCTGACTGGCCTGGAACTTTCTGTGTAGACCAGGCTGACCTCAAACTCTCAGAGCTCCTCCTGCCTCTGCCTTCCAAGTGCTGGGATAAAGGTATACGCCAAAATGCCTGGCTTGATTATACTTTTTTTAAATTAAAGGGAACTCTGTAAAAGGGATTGATAAGACAAGGCAGCAAAGGACAGGATTTGAACTGTATCAGTGAAAAGCACAACTGAATCCGAAACATATGTTATAGCAATCAAATCAAAGCACATTAAAGAAAGTTATATTTTTTTTTTCATCCACCAAATGAGCTAACTTTACACATGGGTAGCATCTGGTGTTAGGACAGGTATGCTGAAGAACAAGAGCTTTCACCACCCGATGCTGGGAGCAGAGGGACTTGCTAGCAGAAAATGAGCATGTGTGTCACAAACCGAAGCCAGCTGTGGCCCACTAGTGGCTCTGAGGAGGCTCCATCCTAAAGCAATAACTTTAGCCAGGCATAGTGCTGCAGGCTTTCAGTCTCAGTACTCCGGAGGCAGAGGTGGGCAGACTTCTATCAGTTTGAGGCTAGCCTGGTCTAGAAAGTGAATCCAGGACAGCCAAGGCTACACAGAGAAACCCTGTCATGGGGAGAAGAGGGAGGAAGCGAGTCAGAGAGAGAGAGAGACAGACAGACAGACAGAGACACAGACACAGACACAGACACACACACACACACAGAGAGAGAGAGAGAGAGAGAGAGAGACAGAGAGACAGAGAGACAGAGAGACAGAGATGCAGAAAGAGAAAGAGAGAAACACACACAGAGAGAAAGAGGAAATTAGAAAGGAGGAAATACAAAAGAGTATATTTAACATTTATCTTTTTTACTTTTTTTCTGAGAGAAAGGATCTCTTTTCATATAGCCCTAGTTGCCCTGGAATTTGATAAGTAAATCTATCTGGCCTCAAACTTGTGGCAATCCTTCTACCTTTGTTCCCAAGGACTGGGATTCCAAGTGTGTGCCACCAGCTCCAGCCCTATATTCATTTCTGATTCTATAAAGTAGAAATAAAGGATCTTGCACTAGAGAAGAAATCAGGTAAATGGCAGCACAGTCATTAAAAGTAACACTTAAATGCAGTTTGTCAGAAAGTACCTGCTTATCCTAAGTCACACTTAAAAATAGGTTGCCAGGCTGGAGAGCTGGCCCAGCTCTAGCAGAGGATGCAGGTTCGGTGCCAGCACCCACATCAGGTGGTTCACAGCTGCCTGTAGCACCGTTTCCAGGGGTTCCAAAGCCCTCTTCTGGTCTCCAACACCTTCATGCCTGTGGTAAATATACAGACAAGTAGCCGTGGACACACACACATGTAAATAAAAAAGATTTTAATGAGTTACAAAACTATGTACCTCCAACTTCTTGAAGAAGAAACTGCTCAAGGCGAGGAAAGTGAAGTCACTGAAGTCACACTGAGAACCACGTGGTCACCACGGTGAGCCTTCCATTTGGTTGTTTACTAGTTATCACTGAAAAGGGCCATCTTGTATTCCTTTTACTTGTGTTTCCAAACTTTCCTCCCAGTACTGAGCAGAACTGAGGGTACTGGATGGGGAGCACAGAGAGGGAAAGGAGAGGCAGCCTGTGGGCTTTCTTTCTTTCTTTCTTTCTTTCTTTCTTTCTTTCTTTCTTTCTTTCTTTCTCGGTTTTTCAGGACAGGGTTTCTCTGTGTAACCTTCGCTGTCCTGGAACTCTTTTTGTAACCTAGGCTGGCCTCGAACTTACAGAGATCCACCTGCCTCTGCCTCCCGAGTGCTGTTCTTTTTTTCTTTCAAATTTTTTTTTAGATTTATTTTATTTTGTGTGTATGAGTGCTTTGCCTACATGTATGTCTGTGCACTATACACATACCTGGTGTCTAAGGAAGTGCGGAGCCTTTATACCAGTGCTGGGAATTGAACCCAGGTCCTTTGCAAGAACAAGTGCTCTTAACCACTAAGCCAACTCTTCAGCCCCATGTATGCAGGTTTTCAATGAAAAAACCAAGAGAAAATTAGACATGGTAGAGATGGGGCAGACGAGCAGAAGTTGGCTGCAGGAACTTCACACAAACATGACATTGTCAAGAGGAAAGGGAGTGGAGTCCTCCTTAGCACTTCCTGCCAGATAGGATCATCAGTTCTTTGGGGAAATACCAATCTCAGCCATCAGGATATCTAGCCGTCCAGTAATGGCAAACACAGATGGACAAACAAGTAGCCTTCTTCCTCTGTCTGTCTGCTGGAAACCCTTGCCTTCTCTCTCTGGACTCTCTATTTATACCCTCTCCAAGTCCTCAGAATTAAACTATCTCCAGCTGGCAAAGACCTCGCCTCTCTCTGAGCCACACAGGCACTTATCAGCCCCATATCTGACACTTGGGATTAAATTTAAAACATATTTATATACCATAAATGAGTTGTTAAAGAAACCAAAATTTAGCCGGGTGTGGTAGCGCACACTTTTAACCCCAGCACTCTGGGGGCAGAGGCAGGAGTATCGCTGTGAGTTCAAGGCCACCCTTGTGGTCTACAAAGTGAGTCCAAGACAGCCAAGGCTACACAGAGAAACCCTGTCTCGAAAAACCAAAACCAAACCAACCAACCAAACAAACAAACCCAACTTGCCCAACCAAACAAAAACCAACAAACAAACAAAAAAAACCCCCCAAAACTTCTACTACAGGTTGGGGAGAGAGTATAGTGTCCTTTGGGACAGAAACAAGACAGGCTGGAAGAGAGACTGTGGCAAGCCAACTACAGGTACCTGAAAGACCTTATTCCCACCCCTGACAAAAACTTCAGCTTCATCTTGAGGGTAACGGAAGTCTTGTTCCAGGGGATCCGTGATGGGAATAATCTCAGAGACAAAGCAGTGCTCTTGGGCTCCAGGATGAGGTGCCTACACCCCGCCATCTACGGGAGCATCAAATGTGGCCCCAGCCGTATTAGCCTTACAGAGACGCTCTGGGAGGGACTTGGTGGTGAGGCGTTTCACCAAGCTGAGGTATCAACAGGATAGAGACAAAGGCCAGGTAGAGGCTGGCTGCCATTGAGGGGTACCCAGGGCCTAATGCCAAGAACATCTGGGCTCCTTGAGGTAGAACACCTCTCCTCATTTCCCTCCAGGAGAGCAGAAGAGGTCAAGTCCCTGCCTCGCCTGACTCTTGCCACAGTCGGTAGGAACTGGAATGTGGTATTCACAGGCCAACTGGATGCCTAGGGATTTGGCTCCTGGGTGAGTGAGCTGAGGACACTTTGTCTAAAGGTCATCTACAAAAGCAGGTGCAGCAAGCACAGCTGCCTTACAGCTCTCCTGGCCACAATCACCTCTGGCCCCCAGAGCCCTCACTTATGACCTTCCAAGCTCTGCCTCTCTTGTCCATCCTGTGGGGTCTCTCCCTCTGTGGACTTCCACTGAATTCCTTGGTGCTTAAATTAGCTGCTCCTGGTCACTGCTCATGAAGAGAACACCAGGCTGGCATCTACCGCCTAGCTGACAAATGTTTCACCCCGATGGACTTTCTGTCACGGATGACTGAAGCCATTTCCTACTTGGGCTTCCTCCCAGCTTCCTCTGCCTCCTTAACTCCTTCAAGTATCACTGACTGACATTTTTTTTTCTTTTAAGATTTCTTTTATTTTTAATTATGTGCATGTGGGGGGGAGTGGGTGGGTGGGTGGGAATATGTGAATTTGGGTGATAGTGCCTGCAAATGTCAGTTGGAGTTATAGGCAACTGTGAGCTATCGACCTGGATGACGGGAATCCCCATATTGAATTCTTGTTTGTTTTGGCTTTTAGAGTGTCGCTCGGTAGCCTGTATGGCCTTGAGCTCAAGACCTTCCTGCCTTCTGAGTGCTAGGATTATGGGAATTTATGAAAAAGCTAAGTTATATTAGGTCCTTGACCAGTAAAATCATTGGATTAAAAAAAAAAGTGTGTTATCAGGGCTGGAGAGATGGGTTGGTAGCTAAGAACTCCTACTACTCTGGCAGAGGAATCTTTCCTTCCCAGCCCCCACAGGAGATGGTTCACACATGCCTGGAATTCTGGCTCACAGGAGATCTGGACTGTACTCATGTGCACATTCCGGACACAGGCATAAATGCATACATGTAATTTAAAGTAATAAAAACACATCTTTAAGAGGCTGGAGAGGTGGCTCAGGGGTTAAGAGCTCTGGCTGCTCTTCCAGAGGGCCTGGATTCAATTCCCAGCACCCACATGGTAGCCCACACCTGTCTGTAATTCCTGTTCCAGGGGACATGACACCCTCATACAGACATACATGCAGGCAAATACACATTAAAAAGCAAGCAAGCAAGCAAACAGCATGGCTCTGGTGTGCACAGGTCAAATCTAGATACCCACAGCCTCCTGTCACAGGCTGTTCCTCTGTTCTGATCTGAGAAGCCTGTATTCTCCTTGAGGTGGTCCAATGGGTCACATTGCTGTTTTCCCCCATGGGAGAGCCTATCCCTTTCTTTTTGTTCATAGCCTGGTAAAATAGTTTTGGGTCCAGTTGGACTCTCTGGATCTGCATCTCACTGCAGGAATTTGGTTTGGGGCAGCCACTGACCTCCCCTGGGAGTTCCTGCTGGTCTCTATAGAAGGCTCAGGCTGGGTTATATTGTCTGATTCATGGAGAAATCATTCAAACAATCCCTTTCTTTGCCTCCTTCCCACGCTGTGACAGTCCCCTGAGTTAGGTGGTGCAGGTGGGCTTGCACCATTAAACCTTAAAAACTGGAGAGCCACATTTCTGCTGGGCAGAGAGCCCAATGGAGGTGAAATAGGTCCAAAACCCATTGTGAAGAGAACATTGCAAGACAACACAACAGTGTTTGTCAGCTGGGCGGCAGATGCCAGCCTGATGCGCCCCATATAAGCAGTGGTTAGGAGCAGCTAATTTAAGCACCAATTCTGTGTTCCATAGGACCTGCCTCTATGAATTGCTGTTTAGGCCACCTGTCCTGCACACTTTGTACACAGTCTAGGTTCGAGTCAGATTCTGGCCAGTTCAGGTGCCGACTTTTCTTATCCAACCACGCACATGCGAGCATAGGCCTACCTGAGACAGTCACCCACTGAGCTGTCTGTCCAGCTTACATGGATGTCCTTCCTTCTGGTCATTGCCCTTGGCCTGTCTAGATTCAGCCAGGGTGTAGCACAGAGCTCTTAGGAGTTGAGCATGCCCTAGTTCTTGGGATATAATTAGATCTGTCTGAGTCCTCTCCCTGGGAGGGAATTGTGCAAATGTGTGGGGCTGGAGGTTTAGGGGAATTGTAAGTGCTGGACTGAGGGCTGGTTCATCTCTGTTACCCTCCTGTCATCCATGGCATTTTTGGTAGGACAGTTCCATGCTCCTGCTGAGTGCTGGGCTGCAGAAGAAGTCTCCTGCAGATAGAATACAAGCAAGGCATCTTTGTAAGATCAGAGCTGAAGGGTCTGGTGGCTCCTGGAATCTTCTTAGCCCTTCTAATTCACCATTGCCACTTCTAACATCCTTCCAGAAGCCATCGCCCAAGGGCCAGGTTACTGTGATGCAAGCAATACCCACTAAGACTTAGACTTTGTCCTGTACCCCTTTGACTTTCCTTTTCCTTGGGCCTGGGTCTGTGGGCCATGCTCACGTGTGCGCTGCTGTTTCTGAAAACAAATCAAAGTTGAATCTTGTAGTCATTAGCACTCAGGCAGCTGAGGTGGAAGTTCTTGCATTCAGGACCACATTGGACCACATAGAAAGACCCATCCTATTTAATCCCAGCACTTGGGAGGCAGAGGCTGGTGGATAGCTGTGAGTTCGAGGCCAGCTTGGTCTACAAAGCAAGTCCAGGACAGCCAAGTCTACACGGAGAAACCATGTCTCGAAAAACAACAACAACAAAAACCCAAACAAACCCAAAACGAGATGTTACCCTTACCAGGCAGATTTGAGAGGTAGAGGCAAGAGAGTCAGAGTTCAAGGTCACCCTCAGTCATGTATAGAGTCTGCAGTTCATCTGGCCTATGTGAGGCACTGTCTCAAACACACAAGCAAAAAAAAAAAGCCAGGCCTTGTGCCTCATGCCTCTAATCTTGACTTTGGGATTTGGAAACAGGATGTTCAAGTGTTCAAGGCCAACCTCAGCTGCATATCTAGTTTGAGTCCTCATCTGTATGAAACTATGTTTCCAACAAAAGTTGTCCCAAAGACAACTATTTTTGAATTTTTTTTTTTTTGACAGGGTTTCTCTGTGTAGCCTTGGCTGTCCTGGAACTCTCTTTGTAGACCAGGATGGTCTTGAACTGCAGAGAAACCCTGTCTCGAAAAACCAAAACCAACAACAACACCCAAAAAAAAAACCCTTCCCTTTTTGCATTGCTAAGGGAGAGACAGGGCCTAAGAGCCTTCCTGATCAGCTGCTGTAACAGTGGGCCTCATCCACCCTGGGGCACCAGTCCCTACCCCTGCTAAGCCTGTCAATGATCAGGTTGTGGTCTTGCACAGGCATCTATGTGCTAATGACCTGTGCTCTCCCCCACTGCTGACAACAGGAGCAAAGGGTTGTTTGGGGGGGACTCTCAGAGGTCAGAAGCCTTCCTAGCACGGACCCAATAAAACCTCCCTCCCCTGTTTCCCACCTGCCATCAGCCTTATGGCAGCTCTGTGGGCCCAGTCTGAGTGCTGGAGGCATAGAAAAAAGAAAGACAGGTAAGGAAGCCTCTTTCCTGCCTCTGTTGGAATAAGGGCATCTTGAATCAAGAGGGAAGAAGATCAGAGGTCCTAAGGTGTGCTGGGGGTCTGGTTTCTCTGGTCTTGGGCAGCTAAGAGTAGAGGAAGGAGTGTTGGCTTGAAGGGAGAAATGATCATCAGATAGATGTATCTAGCCCTCGTGGCAAAAGCTGCCATTTGCTGAACACCTACTGTGTGCCAGTCCTTCATCAAAGTTTTATTGACACCGTGAGTGATATTTGGGTTTCATAGCCACTCCGCCAGCAGGGAAACAGGGGGCCTGAGAGACTGAGATCTAGGTCTCACAATGCTTAAGCCAGGTCAGGATGAGTCTCCCAGCTGCCACCCTGAGGCCACTCGACCAGCCGTGGAAGCGCCAGGGGTGAGCTTGAGGTGGCCCACTCTGGTGGGGCTGTGGAAACTTAATCTCTAAGCTTAATCACAGATTACCTCACTAGAATTTTCCTGCTGCTCTGAGGATGTGGCTTTTCTCTCTGCAGCTGATCCTGCTTTCAAAACTCCCAGGGAAGGCAGAGATGGAGGTATGGCTTAAAGATACAGTATAGGGCTTACCTAGCAAGCACAGGACCCTGGGTTCCTCCATAGCCTTGCAAAAGAGCTCTCTCTCTTTCTTTCTTTCTCTCTCTCTCTCTCTCTCTCTCTCTCTCTCTCTCTCTCTCACACACACACACACACACACACACACACACACACACACACACACAAGCCACTCTTGAGGCGGCCCCTGAGCAGGGTACAGAGCTGGTGCTGGGGGCCCATTAGCTGCGGCCAGGAGGTTTCACACTAAATGTCAGGACTGCACCATAGCTGCTGTAATGGGCTAGATGCTTATGCCCCCCCCCCAAGATAACAGGATCAGGAAGTGAGCTTTGGGGAGGGGCTTAGGTCATGGAATTAATGTTTCGTAAAGGAGAACCCAGAGAGCTAGCTTTCTTCTCCCACCATGCCAGGACCCAGAGCTGGGAAGAGCCACATATGAACAAAAAGCAGGTCCCTACCATATGTCCAACTTGCCAGCTCCTTGAGCCTTCACAGCTATAAGAAATAGATTTTGGAGCCAGGCATGGTGGCACATGCCTTTAATCCCAGCACTCAGGAGGCAGTGGCAGGCAGATTTCTGTGAGTTTGAGGCCAGCCTGATCTACGAAGCAAGCCCAGGACAGCCAAGGCTAACACAGAGAAACTCTGTCTAGAAAAACAAAACAAAACAAAAACAAAAATAAAAACAAAATAGATTTTGGTTGTTTATCTCTCTGTGGTATTTGGATGTAAGCAGCCTGAGGGTCTTTGCCAGCTGAATGGTGTGGTTCCCTATGATGCACTACTACCCAGGGGCTAAGGATGTAACTCCATTGGCAGAGCATTGCCCAGTGTGTGTGAAGCCCTGGCTTACATCCCAGTCCCTCATAAATAGGGCATGGCTGTTCATCATTTTAATCCTAGCATTAAAGAGGCATGAGAGCCAGAAATTCAAGGTCGTCCTCAGTTACATCGTGAGTTAAGGACAGCCCGTACGTAGTACAAGACATCCAAACACTATCATTTTTTTTTCCCTCAGATACTCCTATGAGGCAGCAGCCCAGCTTTTTCAATACGGGGGTTTTTACAATGAAAGTGCAGTCTGGGCTGGAGAGCTGGCTCAGCGGTTGAGGGCACTGGCTGTTCTTGTAGAGGACCTGAGTTCCATCCCCAGTAACCACATGGTGGCTCACAACCAACTATAATGAGATCTGATGTTGTCTTCTGTCATGCAAGCACATATGCAAATAGAACACTCATATGCATAAATTACATTACATAAATAAATCTTTAAAAAAAATTATAAAGGGCAGCGGAAACCTGTTAGAGCGAGACAGGCTTCTTCCTACTTAGATGAACAGCAGCAGTGGAGAGTGGCAATCGCTGGGGCTTTAACTGTCCTCAGCAGGCTTAGGAGCCCAGCCCTGCTCCATAGCTGCTTCCAGTAGACAGGACCCTGAACCTCTCTCTGAACTCGGACTTGTCACTAATGCTCTCATGATTTCACATGCCAGGAGCAGTTATTGTTTGATAAACGGCACCTGTGGCTCTTCTTATGCTCCTCGGCTGATCTCCTGAGCACTTTCCCGTGTGCATTACGGTGTGCGTTCACATGGGGAGGAGATTAGAGCTAAGACTTGTCAGGTGCAGGTGAAATTCTAGAAGAGGTGAAACATGTTTTTTGACACCCCCCACCCCCCAGCTCCTCCATGCTCCTGGATCTGGCCAGCATGCCTCTGCTCAGCATGCCCCTGCTCAGCATGCCCCTGCGCCTTTTCACATTGCTTATGTGTTCATGTCCTGAAAGCTTAACCCTTTGCACTTGTCCTGTGCCCTATGACTCAGGTCTTCAGGCTTAATGGCTAGTTAGCCTGAGTCCCCCCAGTCACTGTCTAAACGAACATGACCTTATTTTTCCATTATCTGCATAACAATAACTTTAGTATTCCACGAGACTCTTGCCCAGGCAAAGAACAGATTATTCATTACAGGAATTTCCCAAAAGACCCATCGACTCTTGAATAAGAAGCATCAGTGAACATTTTATACCTGTGACCTTCAAACCCTTGGCCTCGCTCCTTCCTCCAAAGTGAAACTGTTACATTTTGCTCCAAACCCAACAATGCCCCTGCTTTCAGAAGTCCCGTCTCCTCTGAAATCAGACAGTAGTTCTCAGTGAGACCTGCCCCCTCCCCTCCCTCTGGCAAACAGTTGGGGGCCCCTCTCCCTGGTTCTGGTCCTTCCTTGCTAACCCCTTAGCACTGTGGACCACCAGCCTGCCAACATCTCTTTTCTCCTTAGCAGAAGTCTGGAGCATCCCTCCTACAGCGCTCACTGACCCCATCTGAGCCCTGAGGAAAGCCAGGCCAGGAGATGTCCGGCGTCAGGATAGCCGGTGCCCTTCATGCTCTCTGAGCACATGGAGCTGCTTTTGGGTGCTCTGAGGACATAAGTATGCAGCCATGTACCCAGGGCCCCTCATGACACTTGACTGGCTGTGAAATACCACCCCTCAGAGACTTTCATGGTTAGTCATGTGAGCAGGCATTCTCCATTGTAGGCCAGAAAACTTGAAGAGAGAAAGCGCCACACTTCCATTTTACTTGTACACTGTAGACTTGTTGCTTAGGTCTCTCTTTAGTCTATCTGTCTGTCTGTCTGTCTGTCCGTCTGTCTCTCTGTCTCTGTCTCTCTCTCTCTCACACACACAAACCTAAAAGTTAGTTGTTTTTTTTTTTTTTGTTGTTGTTGTTTTTTTTGTTTTTGTTTTTATTTTTTAAAAAAAGTCTTCCACGGGCTGCTCCTAGCTTGACCAGACACAGGGCTTGTCGTGCAGCGGGGGCCCACTGTGAGACGAGGTCCCCAGTGACAAAGACTTTCCAAGGAAAATATTAACAAGCAACTTAAAAATGGTCATAGTGGCACTTGCTTTTAGTTCCAAGCATTCAGGAAGCAGAGGCAGGAGGATGGCTGTGAGTTTGAGACCAGTTTGCTATACTAATGTGTTCCAGGCCAGCCAAGGATACACAGCGAGACTTTGTCTCAAATAAAAAAGAAAGCAACTTAAATCTGAATCAACACTGGACCAATCTCCTGAAAGAAGTCATTCGCTGGTCCTCACAAAGTCACAGTATCTCTCCATTTGTCACACTTGTCCCTGTCACATTTGTCACCTGGGCATGCTTAGAGGCAGATAGGAAAGTGCTTTGAAGGTTTAAAAGTCTGACCAGGGTGGCCAGGGCTACACAGAGAAACTCAGTCTTCCAGACTCCACCTCCCCTCAAAAGGAATCCTAACACCAATAGAAAATGAGGCAGAAGGATTGCCAGGAGTGGCTGGCCTCAGACTTGCTACGTGACTATTCCTATTCCTATCCCTATCAGTAGCAAAATTACAGTTATGAAGTAGCAATGAGAATAACTTTATAGTTGGGGTCAACACAACGTGAGGAACTATATTAAAGGGTCGCAGCATTAGGAAGGTTGAGAACCACAGCTTTAGACAAACCCAAGCCCACCAGCCCAGGGATGGCACCACTCACAGTGGGCTGGGCCCGCCCCCATCAATCACTAATTAAGTAAATGCCCTACAGGCTCGCATACAGCCTGGTCAAATCGAGGCATTTTCTCAGTGGAGGTTCTCTCCTCTCAGGTGACTTTAGCTTGTGCCAAGTTGAAGTAAGGGACTTCTTTAAGTTCTTGAGGGCCTAGTTCTTTTTGTTTGTTTGTTTGTTTTGTTTTTTTGAGACAGAGTCTCTCTGTGCTAGCCTTAGCTGTCCTGGACTCGCTTTGTAGACCGGGCTGGTCTTGAACCCACAGCCATCTGCCTGCCTCTGCCTCCCAAGTGCTGGGATTAAAGGCATGCGCCACCACCACCACCGCCCAGATGAAGGCCTAGTTCTTGAAGATATGATCCATTACATTGTCTGGAAATGCAGAACCTTATGCCAGCCTCAAAGCAGTTGACAGAGAACCTAATTTCCACAATCTGCGGTGGCCACTCAAGTGCGCACTGTCTGAGAAGCCCTGGGCTAAAGCAAGCACTTCCTGTGCATTAACTGAGACAGGGTTCAGGCTTCTTCCAGGCTCCTTTCTGGAATCTGCTGTCACCCACAGATGTGAAAACAGATCTGGTGGAGTAGGCCAGGCCGTAGATGGTCTGCTTAATCCCAGACTGGAAGTGACTTGTGCTTTGAACTCAGCTTGCTTCCTTGCACTGCAAAGGGTGCACAAGCTCCTGATTCCCCTGTTTCCTGTCACCCACCCCTTCCCCCCATTGGGTGGCCCTGCCCTGAGGATGGACTAAGCAAGGGGCTTTTGAGAAAGAGGCCCTGCCGCCTGTGTGCCTCTAGGTGGCCTGGAGAATAATTCTTCCTACTGCAAATGAGTGAATGAGACGGAGAGTCCCACTTCTCAGGAGGGAAACACACAGAGAACAGCATGTTTCAGTTTCTAGCATGTTCCCTTACTCAACATGTGGAAACAACCTGGATATTCTTGTCCAGGGAAGAAAGGTTGGGTATGCTGCTTGGGTGGGTCTGAATGGAGTTCTAGAAATCTGACCTTTACACTAGGAAGGTGAGTGGGGCTTGGAGATGGCGGGGGTAGGGGGGGTAGGAGGGGGTGGGGGATTGGGGGTGGGGATGGGGGGGTGGGGGGTGATGGGGGGTGGGCAGGGGGTGATGGACGTTCCTGCTAAGCGCTGGTTCTCATCACTTACTCACTTCCAGGAGGTGAGGAATTTCAATGTGAGTGTCCCTCCCAGCTCCCTGTCCTTCGGCATTCCCAGGCCTCAGATTGCTCACACTGAGGGGAGTTTCCTCCTTTACAGAAAACCTCTTCCTCATGGAAAAAACCTGTCCACCTGCCCTGACGAGGCCCCGTGTCCTGCAACAGCATGAGGCTCAGGCAGAGGGAACAAAGGGACGACATTCAAGGAAGTTGCTCACATGACTTTGCTTCCCTCTTTGCCTATTCTCCTTTATTTCTTTTTCCCTGTCCTGACAGAGCTTGGACTTCCGGGAGAAGATCAGGCATGTGAAGGAGGGCTTTGTGTCCCAACTGTCTTGTTTGAAAGCATTTGTTCTTCTTCTTAGAAAATGAAAGACTTAAAAAAATAAAAATTAAAAAAAAAAAAAGAAAAGAAAAGAAAAGAAAAGAAAATGGAAGACTTCCTATAAGTTATTTCTGTTCTAAAACTTTCTCTTGACATCCAACCGACCAGTATGATGTAGGCAGAGTTTAAGGACCAGGGTGAATTTTGGCCCTTCACTGGGCCTAGCTACCTCAGGATTTGTGCAGGTCATGAAACCCAGGCCGACAGATGATGACTTAAGGCCACAAGGATGGGCTCATGTGACCCAGAAGAGGACCCTCCTTCTGCAACATGGAGGGAGGGTGACACCCTTAGTCAAGAGCTAGTCTCTGAGGTCAAGGAGAGGCAGGCCACATCCTCTTGTTTTGTTTCTCCAACCTTCCACAAGAACCAAAGTGTGCCTTGGGTTTTATGTGACATGCTACTGCTTATGAAGTAGTCCCTAGCTGGCCTCGGAGTCATGGCAACTCCCCGGCATGGGATGTGGCCAGCTTTACCCAGTCTGCACTAGTGCTTTTTATATATGAGAGACACACTGGGTGTTGGTGCCCTTTCGGTCTAAGAGGAAGATGACCATCATGTTTATTTGACGTCCTATGTGAATCCAGAACCTAACAAAGCGCAGTAGCAATATTTTCTTAGCTATCAGCTGAAGCACATTCACTGTTATTTACCTATCATCTTATGTGACATAAAACTCGTATGTGACAACAAAACTCATTAAAACGTCACCTCGTTCCTTTCTACCAAAGCAAGAGATCTGTCCTAGGGACAAAACCACTGACTATCAAGCATCTAAATGCAATTTTCACAAGTTCCTGACTTCCTCTGAAATCTGCTTTGGCAGAACCATTCACTGAAACCAGGACACTGTGCTGACGGAAAGCTTCTCACGCTCCCTGAGACTAGTTAGTGATGAGATGAGCAGCTTTACGGCTAACAGCATGAAAAGGGAAAGGATCCGATGAGTGAAGCCGCTTCCTCTCCTCGGGATGTCCTTGCACAAGCTGTTCTCTAGACTTCTTGCTTCCCCTTGAAACACAGGATGTTGTACAATAGCTGTTATCTTTTTTTTTTTTTCAGCACTAGATGTCTGGCACTGTCATATTTTTTAGTCTTATGCAACGTCTACAGCAGCCCAGTCCATAAATAAGTCACAGCTGAGATGTCAGGACAGCACCATTTCCAAGCCCATATCCACTCCTGAGAACTTTCCCTGTGAATTCGGTAAATCCCTCTTGTCCAAACTAAGTTCTAAAGTGGCAGAAGGGCTCGGAAACAGCTTAAATCAAGGGGAAAATGATAACCGAGCCTTCAGTGACAGGCCAGGTGGCTTGCTGGTACCCCAGCCCAAGGCTGGCATTTCCTGTTGCCCCTGCAGCGGCCTCCCTCCCACACAGGGGTTGTCAGAAGGATGGGCTTACATGTGAGAAACTGCTCCGACTTCCTTAGCTGGCTGCTGCGCATTCACCCCACTGCCTCCACCCTGGGGCCTCCACTCACTCCTCAGGGACAAGCCATTTTCAGAATAGGAAACAAGCAGGACAATGCTGTCTGTAAAAATCTGTTTAATAAATATACATCTTAGAAGTACCAAAATAATTACCAACAAAATACACCATATACAACATTTACAAGAGGGTGACACAAACCTTAGTCGGGAGTGACTTTTAAGCACATACCACTAAACACCTTGCTCTTACACGTGAGGACACACTGGGATCAGCTACTAGGTCTATGGTGGTTCAATCAAAAGCATAATAAATAAAATGTGGTCCTTTCACTAGATTCTGGAAAATCACCTCCGAAAATCCCACAAACATGAACTTTAAAAGACATTCTCTCTGAACTCCAATGATCCGTTTCCCCAAATTCCACGGAAATAACAAAATGACGGCTGAATCACCACAGTAAAACACTTGGGGCCAGGCGGTGTACAGTGTGGTGGTAAGCATACCCTTTCTTTCTTTCTTTTTTTTTTTTTTTTTTTAAATTTTCTTTTCTTTTTTTTAGAAAAATAAAACTCTTGTTTTGTACAAATATACAAGTCCGTGTTCTTTTTGACACTTTCCACTCATAATGTCAGACGTTGGCCTCCAAATACGCAGTCATCATAGGGCAGCTAAAACAAGAAGGGAAAAGGCGCATTAAATTCCTAGAACTTTGCCAAGACATTGGGATGACGGGAGAGCTGCTTCTGCAAATAACTCATGCTTGGACTCCGTCCTCCTTAACCCAAATCTAATGGAACCACCCCACCCCCTCCCCGCCTGGGCTGCAGGAGTTTTCCTTTATGGATTCTCCGTACCAAGCCACTGCAAGGGGCGTAGCTCATTGGTAGACCATGTGTCTATTACCACGTGCCAAGGCCTGGGCTCACTCTCCAGAACTCCCTCTTACTCCCCATCCCTGTCCTCCCCCCCTTAAGGGTAAGCTATTAAAGCAAATCAGAGAGACAAATTCTTGGGATCCTGGTTTTGCAAGCTGAGTTTGAGAGGTTAAATACTTATGTTCAGCTCCCTATAATGATCATTCGGGTGAAACAAAGAGCTCACCTCGTCCTCCGTGAACTCTGACTCTGTGTCGTAGCTCTCCTCATCCTCGCTCTCTGGCAGCCTCTGAAGATTTTCCAGGGTCAGCTTGCCCAGCTGCTGCTGTATCCGGGTACTTGGGCGGCCCCACGTAAGCTGGTAGGGGGAGTAGCCCTGGTAAGTGACTCTGTTGACATCAGCCCCACACTTCAACAACAGCGAAACCAGGTCAGGGTTCTGCAGGTCCACAGCAAGATGGAGGGCCGTCCGGCCATTGCAGGGCTCCTGAAACCAAAAGCAAGCGGACATGTTTATGGTCACATCTGCAGATCTGCTTGCAGTAAGAACAAGCCCAGCAGAGCTGGCTGGCTCCATCTGGACGGGAGACGTACTCACCTGAGCATTGACGTCAGCACCCAATGACACTAAATGCTCCACAATGCCTAGGTAGCCATGGATAGAGGCGAGGTGCAAACACGTGTGGCCTAGGGGAAAAAGAGACAAAACGTAGGACTAATTGTTTCAATCCTCACACAACTCATGCCCTGTTTTCTTATCGGAAAACCACAATACATCAGAACTGGGTTCTGGGTGAACATTATAGAGGCATCAAGAAGAGGACTTGTTTCTCTGTGTTAACAGCCCAGCTGTCCTGGACTCCCTTTGTAGACCAGGCTGGCCTTGAACTCACAGAGATCCACCTGCCTCTGTCTCCCCAGAGTGCTGGGATTAAAGGTGTGGGCACACCACATTTGGCTAAGGAGAGGACTTTTTTTTTTTTTTTTTGAAACAGTCAACATTGTCTGCATTTTTTATGTGGTCAGTTTAAGCTCTAGCCTAGACTCAAGTGGGCCCATCCCTTGCTTCTCTGTGTCCCTAGATGGCCTGGAAGACCTACCATTGTAGTTGGCGGCCTGGAGGATGGAGCTGAGATGCTGGGGCGTGCAGGTCTGTGTGAGGACTCCCACGCTGGCCAGGCAGCCCTGCTCACAGGCAAGATGCAGAGGGGTATTTCCTCGAAAGTCTCGAAGCTCAGGATCACAGCCAGCTTCCAGAAGTGCCTGAGCAATTCCTGGCTGGTTGGTGATCACAGCCAAGTGGAGTGGAGTCTACAAATGGAAGAGGAGACAGAAAGGGGATAAGCCACAGGGCAAACACATAGCCTTGAGTTCCCCGAACCCTAGACACCCCCTTGCTACGGATTCTGCTCCTCCCTGATGGCTACAGGGGATCAGGCACGCAGGAGGGGGCCCCCAGGTGGGTCACAAAGACCTCATCAAACCCACGGGATTGTCTTCTTGCACTAAGACGTTGGCTAATTTGAATGGAAAAGGCCAAGGCAGATTAGGACTCGAATATTAATTTAGAAACGCTTTGGGGGCCACTGAGCTACATCCCGACTCCACCACCGGGTCAAAGGCTCACCTGCTGCAGGTTGTTCTGGAAGTTGAGGAAGGCCAGATCTCCCTTCACCTGACGAATCACTTCCATGGTCAGAGTCTTCTCTTCATGGATGATTGCCAAGTGCAGGAACCTGAACGGATGACAGGGAAAACCCCCCCAGGGGTGGTGAGCGCACCGCGTGGGGCCCCCTCGAGAGGCGCGGGCTGCGGGGGATTGCGCAAGGCCGGGGTTTCTGGAGGCCGCGGCCGCGGTGTTTTCCGCGAGGTTATTATGAGCTGAGTGTTCCTGGCAGGCGCCCAGGGACTTTCCGTGCCCCACCCCCTCCGGGCGGGCGCCGGCCAGACCGGCCCGCCCTCCGCCGCCCGGAACGCCCTGTACTTCCCCTCGCGGCCGCGCGGCGCCCGGCGGCTGCGCGCAAACTCTGCCAGGCCCGGGACCTCGCGTCCCCGCTGCCGCCCCGCCCCCCGGCCTTGCGCACAGCTACGCTGGGTCCCGGGAAAGGGAAAGGAGGTGGGGAGGGGGGGATGGGGAGGCCGGTCGCCCCCGGGGTTCCAGGAACCCTGTGATCCCCGCCGTGCAGAGCCCCGAGCGCGCTGCACGCCCCGCGCGACCCAGCCGCCCGTGCCCGCCGCCACTTACGAGTCTCCGTCCTCGGTGAGCTGCTGCTTCCAGGGCTCGGCGGCGAGCGGCGCCTCCTGCGGCTGCAGGCGGATCTCCCGCAGCTCCTTCACCATCTGCTCGTACTCTTCGTCCTTCATGGAGTCCAGGCCGCTGTCGTGGCGGTCGTCTACCAACCGCTCCTTCTTGAGGCCGTCCCGCGGGCCCTCCATGGCCCAGTCCTGGCCGTGCCCGGCTGGCTGAAACATGGCTGTACGGGGCTTGTGTGCGGGTGCGGGGTGCAAGCTGCTGGCGGCTGGGCGGCGAGTTCCGACTGTTGTGGGCTCGGCAGCGCCGCCTCGGCGCCCTATAAAGGCTGGCAGGGGATTTCTCAGGGGCGGGGTTAGGCGCGGGGAATTTCCAAGCTAGTCAGACTAGAAAAAGAACTGGCTGGTCCTAGACTTGAGAAGCCTAAACCCAGGGCCGGGGTTCATCGGAGAAACTCCCTGCGATGAGCCACTGGGGTCATGTACAGGGAACTTTTTGATGAGCCCTGAGTGGCTGGAAAGTCCTCCGGGCCAGGCCCCCTCCCTCTAGGTACTTCCCTGCAGCCTGCACCCAGTAACTCCAGCCTTCTGCGAGCACCCTTCTTTCCCTGGGGTTTCCCACCGTCGATTTCAAGTTGGGGTCCCAAGCTGCAGAGATCTCAAGGACGCAGACCTGCTGGGCGGTTCCTCCTAGCGCTTTGTCAGATTGCAGGTCCTTTCCGGTTTTTGATCTTTTTGAAAACCCAAGAGTGGAAATGCTGGCTGGGTGCAGGGATTCGCTTCTCTTAAATTCTGCGAGGAAAGATATACTAGTGGTTCCAGGCCGTCTGTGTTTTGCCAGGCTGTTTGCAGTGCAGGAACATTTCACCCCTCCCCCTATGAAACTGTGGAAACTTTTACATTAAAACAAAAACAAAAAGCACTTGTAGAACACCTAGATTATTTCCTAGGGGTCGATAATCTTGTCGCCCAGGGGAGGGGCAAACTCGAGTCTCTGTATGGGGAAAAGTGTTAAATTAGAAACCACATTTCCCTTCAAGTAAAGCAAGGTGCTAATCTTTGTAGAAGTTGTAGCTTCCTTTCAACAGTAGCTGTGGAGTTTCTGCTGCCATAGTTACCTCTTGTTGCAGAGTGGAGCCTGAGTTTACTGCGGAATGCCTTGTGAGGGACTGGCTTAGTGCCTTAGCCAAGGCTGGTTCTGAAACGCAGCTAAGAAAGTTGCTGTGGGGCTTCCTGCAGGAGGCTGAAGGCAGCCTTAACACAGGTCACATCTGAACCCTGCTGGCTCGACCAGCTTCCTTGCTTCCCCAACTACTCCCCAGAGAAAGGGACTTGGGCCTGTGCTCCTCTCATTTGACCTGCAGAAATAGAAGTGCAGCTTCCACCCTATCCCCACCTAGGAGCCTGCAAATGCGAGTTGAAGTCATCAGCTGCTTCTAGAATTAGCTCCGGAAAATTAAAGCAGCTTGGATCAGAGTTTGTCAGAAATAGACCCAAGAGGCCTCTAGTTCTGCATAGATTTCTGGTGGGATTTGAATGGTCTTTTTCTTGATGAGCTGGGTACCAACTCTTTTCATAACTCCATCACCTTCCCACAGAATATAACTGTGAGGACACTAGGGGAAAAGATGCAAAATCCAGAAACAAACAAAACCCCCAGCAACAACTCCCCTCCCCCAAACCTCCAGACAGTAAGGCTCATGTTAAAATAAAAACTTCCCCAGTGAATGCTCAGGCTTGATCTGCAAATATACAAGTATTGAGACAAAGTGAGACTGCTTATAAGTAGATCTCAAGTTCAGGCTCTGTCTTTGATTAAATACATTAGTTGGAGAAGCCACTTAACTTCCTTTTGTTGCATACTTGCTTTCAGGATAATATGACTGGCTCTGTGGTGGTGAGGCGGTTAGAGACTGGGCGTACTTTGTAGCCCCAGGTTAGTATGAAACTCACTGTGTTGCTCAGGTGAATCCTGGACTGTCAGTGAGACTTTTGCCTCAGCTTCCCCAGTGTCAGCACTGCAGATATATGCAGGCAATCCTGGAATAGCTAAGATATTTTGTGGTGCAGGGCAGTGGTGGTGCGCGCCTTTAATCTCAGCACTTGGGAGGCAGGCGGATCTCTGTGAGTTCAAGGCCAGCCTGGTCTATAGAGCAAGTTCCAGGACAGCCAGAGCTGTTACAAAGAGAAACTTTGTCTTAAGGGGGAAAAAAAGATTTTGTGGCTTTGTAATGATATCATTTGTCTACAAATACACATCCCACTCTGCCTTGGAAGTATGAGCACGGAATTTTGCACATATCACAGTATAAATTTTTAGAGGAACCCCAGCCCTTTATGTATCGCACTGTTCTCAGAAGTAACATTGTAAGCTAGCTCTTGTTCCCATTTTCCTAAAAAGAAAACAAAATACCTGACAGTTTACCCAGGTACCCAATGTCAGTTTGTCTAATTTTTAGCACATTATATTAATCATTTTAAAGTAGATATCATATGTTAACACTTGGAAACACCTTGTAAAAAAAAGAGACAAATATAGTATAATTTGGAATATATTAAACATATTTAGGCTAGTTTGAGGCCAATGTGGACAACATAAAACCCTGTCTTGAAAGCCCCCCTCCACACCAAAAAAAAAAAAAAAAAAAAAAAAAGCATTTTCTCTTCCACTTAGGAGGTAAAGTAGAGGAGGATAGGTGTTTTCCCCATCTGGAGATTACTTTTTTAGGAAAGCACAGCAGGGGCAGTTAATAGCATAAGCTGCTCTCCCAGAGGACCTGAGTTTGACTCCCTCCCGACACTCACATGGTGGGGTGTAATTCCAGCTCCAAGCGACCTAACACCTTCTTCAGGCACCAAGCATGAATGTGCTGAACACACACACACACACACACACACACACACACACACACACACACACACGTGCAGGCAAAACTCATATACATAATTTAAACAACGTACCCTATTTATATACACATACATATGTACATACGAAGTTACGCTTTGTAAAAAAAAAAAAAATACCACAATATGAGCTCAAAGCCCCACTTATAAAGGTACATCAGAAGATGATTTGGGGCTGCCCCTGTCCCCACCGCCTTGGGATCTACCTCCGAGCTGTTTAGTGTGACACCTAGTGGTAGGAGTCCGGTCCAGGCATTTCTGGGTTGTCACAAAACCCTTTGAAAAATCTGGGAGGTGCTGGAGTCCTGGGTCACTTGTCCCTCCCTGGGAATTCCCGAGGAGTTACCTTTTGTTTACCTGCAGCTCAGCGACACTGTGGTGATTTACTGAAGTGAGCCGACAGGTTTTCTCCCCCATCACGCCCAGCAGGTTTGTGCTGTGGACATACAAAAGAGAAGACACCTGACAAGGAAAAATGTCTGGCTTTTCAGCATCGAGAGAATTTGTGGGCCCTTCCGTGCTTCAACTCTCCCTCATTGTTAAACATTTTACCTAAGCTTAACCACTTCTAAAATGTTAATGCTTTAGGCTTTGTGTTTGTGTCCCGTGCTGGAAATGAGCCGGGAGCTCTTACAAAGATGATAAACGTTTACTTTACCACTGAACTGCACCGCAGTCTTGTTTTTGATTTGTTTTCCTTTTTGATGCAGAAGGCAAACATAATAAGCCGTGCCTTGTAGCAACTTAGTGTTTTGGGCCGGAATGCAGGCCCAGGAGATGACAAGTAGCCAGATAGGGACTGTAGCACCTCCAGGGGAAAAGCACGTTGTCAAAGCAGCTGAGACTAGATTCTTCGTGAGTCCTCCTGGGGGACGCTAAACCTCCTTCCTACCTTTATGGAGATTTTGTGCAAGTTCACCACGTGGTCCATCTTTTCCCTTCTTCACCCCCGTCCCCCTGCCCTTCCCCTTCCTATGGGCCAACTGGCTCATGTCATTGTCTTGTTCAATCAAGCCCTACTTAGTTTTGACCTCAGACAGGGGAACTCCCGAAGGAGACTGGCCACCCCGGTGCAGCTAGGCTAGGGGACAGAGGGGCAGGAGACCTAGAGGGGCGAGCATAGCAGGAGTGCACAATGGCCAGCCCTGCTGTGACAGCGTGAATGCAGACGTGCATTCTGTCTGTAATTCAGGCTTCTGCGGTGCCTAGCGTCCACTCAGAGAGGCCATGGAAGCCCCACCCCCACCCCAGCTGTGGGACTTTTCCCACAGAAAGGCAGCTGTTAGGACTTCTATTTGTACTGAGATAAAAATAAACAGTCAAAGCCTTCATGTGCTTTCCTTGCCTCAAATCCTTCATTGTAATGAGATCAAAGCCTTACAGGACGTCAACTCGAAGTTCCCAACTACAGAGGCCAGGCGCGTCTTACAGGAGGAAGGTCTGAAAGAAATAGTGGGGTCCAGTCAACCTGCGCTGAGCTTTGAGGCTGCCATGTCACTCTGATGTACTTGGCGTTCAGTTTGCCTACTATTTGCTAAAAGAAAAAAGCAAAACAAAACATGGATATTGATGTGGGATTTTCTAATTTTTAAGACATTATGACAGCCAGGCCTGGTGGCTACTCAGGAGGTCTGATGCAGGGGGATCAAAAGTTCAAGACCTGCTTGGACTACCAAGTGAGCCGAAGGCCACCCTGGACTAGTGAGACCTTGTCTCACAGTAATAAGTTAGAAGAGGCCTGGGGACAGAACTCACAAATTAAGCAGGGACTTATCATGTATAATTACACAAAAATTGAATAATGAAAACCGAAGCTGTTTTAATCCTAGCACTCAGAGGCAGAGCCTGGCAGATCTCTGAGTCGGAGGCTAGCTTAGTTTACAGAGTGACTTCCTGGATAGCTAGGGCCACACAGAGAAACACTGTCTCCAAAAGACAAATAATAAATAAAAAACACAGTCCCAGGCCTGGGAGAGGGATGTAGACACTGGGTTCCACCTCTGACTGAGAGATTTTTGCAACTGCTGACAAAGGGAAAAATGGTTTTCTCCAATGGAGTACCTCTGTGCATATTAACCCCACTCCAGGGCAGGCTCCATGGCCAAGAGCAGTTGGCCAACACAAAACAAACTCTCTGGATTTTAAAAAATATTTATTTTTTTTAGTAGACGTATATGGATATTTTTGCCAGAATATACGTTTGTGCACCTTGTGTATGCATTTCCTACACAGGCCAGAAGAGGGCATCAGATCCTCTTCTGACTCGAGTTACAGACAGTTGAGAGCTGTCCTGTGGTTGCTGGGAATGGAACTCAGGTCCTCTGGAAGAGCAACCAGTGCTCCTAACCACTGAGCCATCTTTCCAGCCCACCATATCTTTGTCTTTGTTTCTGTCTTGTTGCTGTTGTTGTTTGTGTGTATAAACTTTTTGTTTCATTTTGCTTTGACACTTTTTGTTTTATTGTGTTTTTGTTGTTGTTTTTAATTGAGAGAGAAAGAGATAATTTGGGGGTTAGAGAGGTGGGAAGCATCTGGGAGAAGTCAGGGAAGGGAAAAAATGGATCAAAATATATTGTATACAATTTTTTAACTTAAAAAAAAAAAAGAGTAAAGTGGCTACGTTGTATGGTAGATGTTTTGTTTCATTTAATAGAGAAACCTCCAAACTCCACTCACAGAATGATGCCTTCCAGCCTGCAGCATGAGCAACAGTTCCACCAAGCCTTAGTCACAGTTGGTGAACTGGCGACCTTTTCATTTTAACCGTTCCCCTACGTGTGTAGTGGGATCACACTGTAGCTCTGATTTGTACAGTCTGTACTAACAATGGTGTCAAATACCTTTTTTAAAATAAGTTTTATAAGTTTAATGATTAAAAAATAAGATGCCAGGCAACAGATATTCAATGGAGAAGTTTATTTATTTATTTATTTATTTTTGTTTGTGTTTGAGACAGGGTTTCTTCACCTAACAGCCCTGACTGTCCTGACTTGCTTTGTAGACCAGGCTGGCCTGTGGAGAAGTTTATTAAATGAGCATGAGAAGGAAAGAGGGGAGGAGCACCCCAGAGACAGATAGTGGAGATGGGGAGAGAGAGGGGGAGAGAGAGAGATAGAGATAAGAGGGGTGAGAGGTGGGCCTGTCTTTTTATAGACTGAGCAGGGCCACCCACGCCCATGGCAGGTCGGCTATGACATCACAGGTAGGCAGACTGGTGCAGAATCCTAACAACTAGCTTATTTGCTATCTGGATAGAGTTTCATACATATATATGATGCAGTGTAATCATAAACAAAATTTATGAAAGCCAAACAACACGCATTTCTGTATACTTCGGCTAAGTAGAGGGCATAGGCCCTGAGGTAGCCTCTTTACTCAGCCACGGTAGGATGTGAATGGTTGTTTTGGGGAGGTTACAGCTTCTACCCCTGTGCCTGCTTCTGTGTGTTGAGCAGCTGGGGTGTGTGTGTGTGTGTGTGTGTGTGTGTGTGTGTGTGTGTGTGAGTTGAGAATGTTCAAGGCTGCTCCTGGCAGGGTAGGGAGACTCTGAGCCCTGAAGAGTTGTCCCGCCCCCAAAGCAGCTTTTAAACTCTGTGTTGTAAAACAAAACAGCATTGTTTTGATTTTCCTCATGGGGACTACTTGTATCTACTTTAAAGTCTTATTAATTCAGTTAAAGACCCAGGCATGGCTTCTGCTCACTGGGGAAGTTGCTGCAGGGCTGGGAGGAGGTCTGCAGTGTCAGCCCTGGCCAGAACTGGCTCACTCCTCTCTGCTTGTTGACGGTAACCAGGCAACAGGTCCAGGTGTGTAAAGATTGTTCATCTCTGTTGTGTTCTGGGAGGAGAGCTTGGATCAGGAATGCGGTGGAGGTTCGACAGCACGTGGCTTCGTCACGTGCAGGTGCCGCTGCTGCTCTCAGGTGTAAACTCATTCTGAGTTTAGTCAGGGGAGGAGGAGGAGGAGGAGGGAGAGGGGAGGGAGGGGGGAGGAGAGGGGGAAGAGGAGTGGGAGGAGGTTGCGGCAGCTTAGAAGTGAGGCAGACTGTACTTAAGCTCCCCGTACCTGCCAGGTCTTATGTAGATCCAGATCCCTGTGTAATTAGGAGAGGGGTCATTGATTCTTCTCAGCCCCAGGGCACAAGCCCTGCCCACCCTCAGAAACTACCTGGGTGTGTAAGCCCCTCCCCTCATGGTGTAAGTTCTAAGAATGGTTTGGACAAAGAGAAACAGAATGGAGGTTGCTGAGAGATGCTTTAGATGACAGAGTAAGGGACTCTTGACCTCTGTACTTGCCTGTGGGCAGCTCCAGGCCTCCCTTGTAGACTGGTTTCTGTCACTTGGGTAAGGACTAGAGTCTTGTCTCTAAGGCTAGCAAGGGTTGGGCACCTGTAAGAACAGGGAGTCTGAGAGCCACGCTTAGCTCATTTTTAGACAGTAAAAGCAAGTGGGAGACAGACTGGGACAAGGCCTCACTGGAAGATATGAGCAGGAAGACAGACTGTGGCCTGGAATGTTTTTTGCTTTGTTACTAGGACCCAGCTGCTGGAGTCCAGTCCCATGACTGTCATATTCCCTCTAGATAAGTCACTTAGTTTGGCTCATGGATACTCATCATATCCTACACACTAGGGCTGTTTCTATGCTAAGGTTCAGGGAATACTTTTGTTAAGAACGTTGATATTTTCATAAAAGTGAGGTGAATTGAGATACCACTAAGTCGGCTGAGGCTAATATTTGAAAATGGAGCCAATTTGCCAGACTGAGAGAAACAGAGGATACAATGAAAGTTCAAGGGGTCATGACGAAGCTGGGTGGTGACGTCAGCATGGGCATGGATCTTAAGAAACCATCTTTGAGATTTTGATGGTGAAGAGAGCAGGGAGACATGTAGAATCTGGTCTCCATGTTGGCGCTGCCATCTTGAAGGACTCAGGCTCACTCCCAGGTTTCCAGGACATGTGGAGAGCATCAAGCTGGACTTGAGGGCCAGGGCCGTGGGGGGCACAGGAAGAACGGGGTGCACATGTGAGCAGAAGCACGGCTTCCAAGAAAAGGCAGCAGGCCAGGTTGATACTTTCGCATGGCAGGATGAAATTCAGCCGCCAAGAGGCGCACAGTGCACATGGTGCTGTCTGCAGCGACATCTTCTGGCCATTTTTGGAATAACCTTTCTTTGAGGAATCATATTTTTGTTTTTTGTTTTTCTTTCTTTCTCTTTCTCTCTCTCTTTCTTTCTTTGTTGTTTGTTTTTTCGAGACAAGGTTTCTCTGTGTAGCCTTGGCTCACTTTGTAGACCAGGCTGGTCTCGAACTGCCTGCCTCTGCCTCCCGAGTGCTGGGATTAAAGGCATGTGCTACTATGCCCGGCAAAATTTTTTATTAAATATTTTTACATATACATTTTATTATTATACATATATGCAGTAAACTATCTACAGCAAGAAGAACCATGAAACAGTCAGGAATTACGTATGTTGCATTCATAGTGTTTTGGCTATTTGTATTTGGCAGCCTATCTTGATGAATCTAAAATTCTGAATGTAAATCAATTTCCGTCACATCTCATCATTATCAACTTAAAACATCTATCTAGACCTAAAAACATATTAACCCTTAAACAACTAAGCTTAATTGTAAAACTAAACTATCTGGTCTTCAGCCCCATCAGAGACGAGAGAAGGAATAAAATTAATTACCTGAGTATACAGGGAGTGCAGGTTAGCAGCTTCCCAAATGAGCAGATGTCAGAGACAGTTCCTCATCAGAACAGGACAGCGCTGAAGAAAGCTTCCAATCCCAATTGGTCCAGCATTCCAGCCTATCCTACACAGGACTCTAAGCCCAGAATTTCTCAACATTTAGAAACTGGACCACAAATGTTATTCCTAGCTTGTTTAATCATTTCCCCAATTTTATATGGGCTCCCTACAAAGGTATTATTCATCCCAATTCAGCTGGAAGACACCCCATTTCCCTTAAAAGGGGTTGGGTAGGTGTTTGGTTGCTTTCTTGGGTGATAGATGTTTCTTTTCATTGGGAGTTGGTTATAAGTTATTATTGGTCTTATTTAGAGAGAATCATATTTTCTTAAGGAAGAGATTGGGGAAGAGCTGGGTGGAGCATGTGTTGAGAGGAGAGTTCTGCATTTATTTCAAACCTGGGGAAAGACCCCGCTTGGCCTGGCAGCACTCCCACTTCAGCCTGTCGCCAGTCTGCTCAGCCCAGGTTTGAGATGGCACCCAAACACCATCCTTATTTCCATTCTCTGCATGACAAGATAGCCCAGGATAGCCCAGGATGCCTCCTCTTGCAACAGTCTCCTGAGTGCTGGAACTACAGCACTTGGGCCAGCACTCAGGGCGATAGGAATGAGTTGGCATGCCATCTCTGTGTGTGCTTTAAAATTTGTTGTTGGCTTGTTTTCAATTTTATTGAATCAGTGTCCATGTACCCCAGGCTGACCCCAGACTCATGGCAATCCTTCTGTCTCAATTTTCTTAGTGGTTAGATTAAGATGTGGACCACCACGACCAGCTCATTCTCTTGTTTTTTGTTTTATTTTGTTTTGTTTTTGTTTTTGTTTTTTTTGCTTTGTTTTGTTTTTTGGTTTTTTTGGTTTTTCCAGGCAGGGTTTCTCTGTTTAGTCTTGGCTGTCCTGGACTCGTAGACGATCCGCCTGCCTCTGCCTCCCGAGTACTGGCATTAAAGGCATGTGCTACCACACCCGGCTTCATTCTTTCTGTTTTAAAGAGGATTGAGGCTCAGAAAGTTGAGAACCCACTCACAGACATAGCTAAGAGATTCAAGTCCAGTGTTTGGTTGCTATTTAATTAATTATTAATTAATTAACTGTGAGTTTCACTGTATAACTCTGAGTGGGTGGAACTCACTGTGTAGAGCAAACTGGCCTCAAATTCAAGAGATCTGTCTGCCATTATTTCCTCCACCCTGAGTGCAGAGATTAAAGGATCCAGCCACCATGCTCCAGGTACACTGTCTTTTAGCTATTCTTTTTTAAATATCAAAGGTTTTGCATACATTATAAATTTTTTTTTTTTGAGCTAGGGTTTCTCTGTGTAGCTCTGGATGTCCTGGAACTTGCTATGCATATCAGGCTGGCCTGGAACTCAGAGATCGGCCTGCCTCTGCCCTCTGAATGCTGGGGCTACCAGGGTGCCACTATACCAGGCCTATTCTGATCATTTTAGAAATCAGTTTTGTGTAAACATACATTTGTTTGTGGTTTAAAAACTTAAGCTGAATCCAGGTGGTGGTGGCACATGCCTGTAATCCCAGCACTCCGGAGGCAGAAGCAGGCAGATAGCTCTAAGTTCAAGGCCAGCCTGGTCTACAAAGAGAGTTCAGGATAGCTAGGTCTACAAAGAGAGCCAGGGCTACACAGAGAAACCCTGTCTGGGAAAAGCAAACCAAACCAACCCCCCCCCCAAAAAAAAACCCTTAAGCTGTTGTGGTTGAGGGTGTAGGTTAGCTGACAGGATGACTCTCTAGCATGCTTGGACTTTCTGGGGTTGATCTCCAGCTTGGAATAAAATCAGATGTGATGTCACACAGGAATAACCCAGCATGTGGGCTGTGGAGACAGAACAGTCAGAAGTTCAAGTCATCTTCATCTACATAGTGAATGGAAGGCCAGCCTTGGAATGTCTGAGACTTTATCTTTTTTTTTTAACTTATTTATTATATATTATATATATTATATATATATATATTATATATACAGTGCTCTGCCTTCATGTAACAAACACCTGCAGGCCAGAAGAGGCCACCAGATCTCATTACAGATGGTTGTGAGCCACTATGTGGTTGCTGAGAATTGAACTCAGGACCTTTGGAAAAGCAGACTGCTGTTAACCTCTGAGCCATCCCTCGAGTCCCCTGAGACTTTATCTTAAAGTTAATTAAGTAATTAACTGGGTGGCACAAAAGTTGCAACCATACAGTGAAATTTATTGGGGCTGGCAGTGTACTTAGTGGCAGGTCACTTGTTTAGCATGTAAGGCCCTGAGTTCAACTTCTAACATCCCAAGAAAATAGAAACATTGCTGGGTGGTGGTGGTGCATGCCTTTAATCTGAACACTTGAGAGGCAGAGGCATGTGGATCTCCATGAGTTCGAGGCCAGCCTGGACTACAGAGGGAGTTCCATGATAGCCAGAGCTGTTATATGGAGAAACCCTGTCTCGAAAAAAACCTAAACAAACAAACAAACAAACAACAACAACAATAAAAACATTTAATACTGTTTCAAGTGAGTGAATTATCACCAGGGCCATCGTCCAGATGCAGGCAGCAAAAGGAGGGTGGTGCTAATCAACGGCCCTAAAATCTAGCCCACTCCATTGTAAGCACCCCAGGATTAGAGAGTTAGTAAAAAATACTAGAGCAGTGGTTCTCAGACTGTGCGTTGAGACTCCTCTGGGGTCAAATGTCCTTTCACTGGGGTCACATATCAGATATTTACATTAGGATTCATAACAGTAGTAAAAGTACAGTTATAAAATAGCAATGTAAATAATACTATGGTTGGGGTCAGCACAACAGGAGGGGCTGTACTAAGGGGCTGTGGCATTAGGAAGGTTGAGAAGCACTGCTCTAGAGGCAAGCCCCGCTAGTGCCCTCCTCCTGGCCGCCTCTGTTGCCTGTGTGGGCTCCCAAGAGGAGCACAGGGTTAGGGAGACTCCTCAGGGCCTTCAGGTGACATCCTAGGGCCTTTTTGCCATTTTCCAGGACAAGAGACAAACAGGGGCCTGGAGTGCAGGCTCCATGGTTAAGAACACTTGTTATGCCGAATGTGGTGGTGCACCCCTTTAATCCCAGCACTCGGGAGGCAGAGGCAGGTGGATTGCTGTGAGTTTGAGGCCAGCCTGGTCCAGGACAGCCAAGGCTAACACAGAGATACCTTGTCTTGAAAAAAAAAGAAAAGAAAAGAAAAGAAAAAGAAAAAAAGAACACTTGCTGCTTTTGCAGAGAGCCCTAACTTCTGCCCTTTTCTGGCCTCGATGGGCACCAAGCACACACATGATGCAGGTACTCACATATACAAAATAAAATAAATGAAATTAAACTCCGCTTTAGAGAAACAAGAAAATGGCTTGTTCTAAGCCAAATCCAAAGGCAAAGCGTAGCTCAGGGGTAGAACATTTGTCTAACACTTGCCCAAATAACACGGTCACCTCATGAACTTTAGTCACAGAAAAAAAAGATGTAAACAAGTGTTGCTGAAGCACACGTGGGGGGCCTTCAGGTAGGAGTTGTGGCCAGGCAGGCAGACCCAGAGGGCCCAGAGGCTGGCCTTCCCATAGCTGTAGAGTAAGCGGAGGTGAGGGCTACCCAGCTTAGTGATACTTTTGAAGGGTTTTAGTGAAAGCCATGAAGGAGCTGGGCGTGGTGGCACACACCTGTAATCCCAGCACTTGGGAGGCAGAGGCAGGTGGATCCCTGTGAGTTCGAGGCCAGCCTGGTCTACAAAGTGAGTCCAGGACAGTCAAGCCTACACAGAGAAACCTTGTCTCGAGAAAAACAAAAACAAAACAAAAGGCAAGAGTGGACTGGATCTACAGCTCAGTCATAGAGCTTCTGCCTAGCCCTCTTAGGGCTCAAGGGTCTATCTGTCACACTGAAAGGAAAAGGGAAAATCCAAGAAGGTGTTATGCTAGATGCAGAGGTTGATAGCAAATGGCTATTAAAAGCATCTAAAGATAACACAAGGTAATAGTGAATGAAAAAAACAAGGCAAAGCTGGGCGGTGGTGGCGCACGCCTTTAATCCCAGCACTCGGGAGGCAGAGGCAGGCGGATCGCTGTGAGTTCGAGGCCAGCCTGGTCTACAAAGCGAGTCCAGGACAGCCAAGGCTACACAGAGAAACCCTGTCTCAAAAAACAAAACAAAACAAAAAAAACAAAAAGCAAACAAACAAACAACAACAAAAACAAAAAAACAAGGCAAGAGGAAAGGAAAGGTCATGATTACTTCTGTGTATGATGGAGGAGACAGTTTATTATAGATCTGTGGGAAAGCAAAGCCAGAGGCAGGCACATCTGTGAGAGCCCAGAGTGGTCATGATCCTGAGCCACGTGGGGAGGTCGGGGAGGGGAAAGGGAAAGGTGAGAGAAGGGAGTCAGGTGCAGCAGCTAGGAGACCAAAGGTACAAAAGAGGCAGGTGACCCAAAGGTCGGGGTTATATATGGAAGAGCCTATGGGGAAGGGCAGCCCAGCCTCGGAGCTGGAGAGTTCAGGATAGCAGGAGGGGTATGCTAGCCATACCCAGTAACAGGTCGATACTGAGGGATGCTGGGAGAATCTGGCAGCCAGGCCTGCTTCGATATGTTAAAGAGGCACTTCAGCTACTCATCCTGGGTTTGAAACTTAACAAATGTTGCCTCTTGACTGAAGGCTTTCCGTTTCCAGCAACAACTCAGCCAGTGTCAGTCGGTCAGCAGGACCTTAAATACAGGTGCAGCTGCTTTAGTGAACTTCAGTTTACAGTGAGAAGTTCTATTTTTTAATTTTTAAATTATCCTTGTTGAATTAAAAAAAGATTTATTTATTATACAGCATTTCACCTGCTTGTATGTCTACATGCCAGAAGAGGGCACCAGATCTCAGTATAGATAGTTTGTGAGCCACCGTGTGGTTGCTGGGAATTGAACTCAGGACCTTTGGAAGAGCAGCCAGTACTCTTACCCTCTGGGCCATCTCTCCATCTCTCCTTGTTGGATTTTTAAATTTTGGACAGATTCTTATGTAGCCCAGGCTGGCCTGAAACTCAAGATTCTCTTTCAGGTTTCTAGGATCCTCTGAATCCTTCAACTTTGCCATTCTCCCATGCTTCTCTCATCTAGAGTCCCAATAGGATGTCCTCCCCTCTGTCCCAGTTTCCTGGTTAGTGAAGACTTTCATGGGACATGCCTCTTGGGCTAGAATGCAGATATAAGTGAGTTTATACCATTTGACTCTGCTTCTGGGTTAACTCATTATGATCATTTCTAGTTCAATCCATTTGTCCACAAATTTCGGGAATTCCTTGTTTTTAATAGCTGAGTAGTATTCCATAGTATAAATGTACCACAGTTTCTTTATCCATTCTTCTACTGAGGGACACTTAGGCTGTTTCCATGTTCTGGCTATTATAAATAAGGCTGCTATGAAAATGGTTGAACAAATGTTCTTGTTGTGTGCTGGAGCATCTTCTGGGTATATTCCAAGGAGTGGAATAGCTCCTGAATGGGGAGACCTGGTGGCACTCAGAGGAAGGATAGCAGGCTACCAAGAAGAGACTTGGTACCCTATGAGCATATACAGGAGGAGGAGGAGGTCCCCCTCAGTCACAGTCAGAGGGGAGTAAGGGGGAAATTGGAGGGAGGGAGGAATGGGAGGATACAAGGGAGGGGCTAGCCATTGAGATGTAATATGAATAAATTAATAAAATAAAATTTAAAAAAAAGATTCTCTTTCAATCTCCCCCTTGCTGGAGTTACAGGTGTGTACACCACCCTGTCCAGCAAGCAGAGGTTCTACTTCGGAGAGTGCTCTGTGGTAGAAATGCTTTGAGAACAGCACCCTAAGAAGGAGCCGGGTGGGCTTAGGATGGTCAGTGAAAAGCCACCAGGAAGGTCTCTGCATAGTCACGGGTCATGTACATCCAGCTAGTGAGTCGACCAGCTAGCCTTCCAGATGCTTGGGTGATGCTTGTAGAAGCAGGGGTGAGGTCGACCAGCTAGCCTTCCAGATGCTTGGGTGATGCTTGTAGAAGCAGGGGCACTTCTAACACAAACAACAGGTCTCAACAGTTTGACCTCGGTTTAACCTCCAGCACTCAGGAGGCAGAAGCAGATGGATCGCTGTGAGTTCAAGGCCAGCCTGGTCTACAAAGTGAGTCCAGGACAGCCAAGACTACACAGAGAAACCCTGTTTCGAAAAACAAAACAAAACAAAACAAAACAAAACAAAACAAAAGCAACTAAAACTAACACGCAGATAAATGCAAGTAGAATTCCAACTGAGAAGCCCAGAATGAAGCCCAGAAGAAGAATGGTTTTTGAGTTCTGATTAGATAATTATCTACAACAATTTGTTTCCTAGATAGGTTTCCCGGCAGAGGAAATCCTAGAGAAAAACAGACTGTCCAGTGTAGACTGTTCGCTGATCTCAGACATCCTGCCAATAGGATTTCCGGAGAACATTCCCAGAAGAAGTGCTTAGCGGGCTAACATTCCACGGTCTCGGGGCCTCAATCCTCCCCTTTGTCTTTTTGTTCACAGTTTCAGGTCTAGTAGTTTGCGAGAGGAGGGGGCGGCTGCCCTGGGTGACTCATATCAGCAAAAGTGAAAACTAGCATTGAGCTAGATGTTTGAGGGTTGCTGTCTCCAGGGTGTTGAATTGGTGCTAAAAATAGGCGGGGATTCCTGGTGCCGCTCCTGCCTGACCACCAGCACCACAGAAACAACACTTAGTAGGGAGATCTGCCTTCTAGCTCTCCCCAGAAGAACACGAAAGTCCCCAACTTTATCACCTCTGCCCCACAGGAAAAAATCTCAAGGCAACAATGAATTTGGTGCTTTCAAATGTTGCACTCCCATTTTTTTTTTTCCTTTAGTTCAAGCTCAAGTTTTGTCCCTAACTGCATGGAACTGAGTTTTGCCAAAGGACTGTTGAGAGGAAAGGGAAGAGGGTTGTTTGTCAGCACAGCCTCCAGGAGTCAGGAGAGAGCCAGTGGGCAGAGGCTGCAACTCCAGTGGAGCACTCAGATGTGGACCAGTGCTTCTCCAGGGCTTGGCGGAGGGATGTGTGTGACTGTATCAGGCAGGAAAGACATAGTGCACATTCCTGGATCAAATGGAGGTACTGGGACTGCACTCTGGGTGTGTGTGGGTGTGGGGGTGTCACAGAAGGCCACCGAAATAGTTCAATGGTGGTTGGGGTCAGGCAAAATATTAAATTATGGATTTTTAAAACACTTGAGTGTTCTGCTTTTTCTTTTTCCTTCTTAGGAACAGGTTTTCTCTGTATAGTCCTGGCTGCCCCGGAACTAGCTCTGTAGACGAGACTTGAATTCACAGCAATCCACCTGCCGCTGCCTCCTGAGTGCACCCCCACCCAGCAACACTTGAGTTTTCATTGATGACTTTTTTCTCTCTAGATCTGAATTGGCTTCTGGTGGCCAACTCAGAGGGTGACTGACTATAGTGACTACCCCATCTCACTAAAGCAGACGTCTGGTCTCTGTCCCATCCTTAAGAAGATGTCACCTCCAGGCTTGGTGGTACACACCTTTAATCCCAGGGAGGCAGAGGCAGGCAGATCTCTGTGAGTTTAAGGCCAACCTGGTCTACAAAGCAAGTCCAGGACAGCCAGGACTACAAGAGAAACCCTGTCTCAAAAAACAGAAAAACAAAAACAGAGAGAGAGAGAGAGAGAGAGAGAGAGAGAGAGAGAGAGAGGAAGAGGAGGAGGAGGAAGAGGAAGAAAAAGTGACCACATGTTATTTCCTTGGGTTTGAAACCGGCTTAGGGCAGGAATACTTTACTGTTGTTGCCCAGAACCTTAGACTAGGAGCCAGGATTGGCAGGGTGACTTCTTCCTGGTGTTCCTTTTATATTGAAGCAAGCCTTCAGCATCCCTGCCAGTGTGTAGCCGGTGCCTAACAACACTCCTAGGGGTTGCGTTTAGTATCTGGTAAGCCTCGAGACCCTACTTCCATTTGCCGAGAGAGGCCCTTATAGAAGATGAATTTGGGCATGGTTGTGTTCACTTTAAATAAGAGAGGAAAAACTAGACTTGCCTGATGGCTCTTTTCCTTTGCTGAGTGAAACAATACCGAGGGCGGGGACTCAAGAGTACCTGGAGCAAGGCTAATGGCTCAACACCCTACAATCCTATCCACCCTAATGAAAGACACCCCTAAATGTCAGACCATAATAACGAACTCTTTAATGGTGCCTTGGTGCCAGTCAGTTCTCCTTATCTGTGCCAACACAATGAGTTTTATGGCCCAGTCTTTACATGAATCGCTCTGTGAAAATGATAGCACGTGTAATAACTGCAGACAGCTGCAATTATCTAAATGTCTCCCTATTAGCCATTGGATTGGCTAAAGCCTTGTAATCAGATCAGAGTGAATGCTAATTGAAATCTAATAGGGCTTACATCCTTATGAGTAGGTATCAGAATTTGATTTCAATATTGTTAAATTACATACAGATGGGGCTCATCAAGCCACACTAAAAATAAACAATGTAACTTCAATAGCAAAAAAAGATGGATGCTTTCAATAAGCAGATCAATCCAGGAACGCGTTGGTATTGTGCTACCGCCACCTACTGGCACTTCTTGGTATTGCGGAGATAATCTTTCTTCTTCCGGTCCACACTCGCCTATTTGTTTTTCTAAGACAGAAAGGAGTTTCTTGAGACTGGAGAGAGAGTTCAGCGGCGGCGGTGGGGTGGGGTGGGGGGGACGGGACGGGGGGATGGGACGGGGGGGCGGAGCATTCATTGTACTTCCAGAGGACCAGGGTTCGGTTCCAGCGCCCACACGGTGGCTCACCACCATCTGTAACTCCAGTTCCAGGGGATGCAACACACTTTTCTGCCTCCACAGGCTCCAGGCACACACGCGTAGATTCTGGCAAAACACCCATGCAGGTCAAAAACATAGCAAAACAAAACATGATTCATTGTCAGAGATAATAATGATGACCATTTCTGAAAGAGCAACCCAGAAGTTTATAGGAAGTTCATATTCACTTATTCCAAAGCCACATATGAAAAAGTTAAAGCCGTCCCTCAGCTGAGATATGGTGACAAGATAGCAGATGATTTCTGTGTCTCAGAGTGCTGGTGAGTAAATGGCTATTGGTATGACTGTCACCATTCCCACCCCCCTGACCTTGTTCTCTATCTGGCTCTGCTGCTGGAAGACTCACTTCCTGTTTGTAACATCTATTGTACATAACACTTATTGACTCTTCCCTGTATGAACAGCATGGCTCTGCTCAGGGATTAAATAAGGGTTTTTAAAATTTATGTTACCTATCTGTTTGTTTTTCAAGACAGACAGGGTTTTTATATGTAGTGTAGGCTGTCCCGGAACTCAGAGATCTACCTGCTTTTGCCTCCTGAGTGCTGGCATTAATGTCGTGAGCACCACCTGGCTTTAAGCTTTATTTTTCAGTGTCCGTGTGTGCTCACATGTGTATCTGTGTGTGTATGTGTGCTACATATTTTCAGAAGTTTATTGTCAGTTCAGTGGTGAGAGTAGAGAAAAACGCAAGGGAGCTTATGCTACAATGAAGGGCCGCCTTTTGTTATACAGCAGTCTGTTAAGGATAAATGCCTGCATTGTAACTTTTATTTATTTATTTATTATTTATTTATTTATTTTTAATTAATTTATTCTTGTTACATCTCTATGGTTATCCCATCCCTTGTATCCTCCCATTCTCCCCTCCCTCCCATTTTCCCCTTATTCCCCTCCCCTATGACTGTTCCTCAGAAGGATTACCTCCCTCTGTATATGCTCATAGGGTATCAAGTCTCTTCTCAGTGACCTGCTGTCCTTCCTCTGAGTGCCACTAGGTCTCCCCCGCCAGGGGACATAGTCAAATGTGAGGCACCAGAGTACTTGAGAAAGTCAAATCCCTCTCTCCACTCAAGTGTGGAGACTGTCCTGTCCATGGGCTAGATCAGGGTAGGGGTTTAAATTTTACCACCTGTATTGTCCTTGGCTAGGGCCTTAGTTTGAGCGGGACCCCATGACCCAAATCTGCCTATCATAATGTTCTACTTGTAGGTTTCTAGGACCCACTGGATCCTTCTACATTGCTATTCTCCCATTGTTCTCTCATCTAGAGTCCCAAAAGGATGTCCTCCCCTCGGTCCCAGTTTCCTGGTAAGGGATGGCTTTCATGGGACATGCCCATTGGGCTAGTACTGCATTGTAACTTTAATCAGATTCTCCTTTGTTCTATCCTCATTTTTAGCACAGCTTGGCTAAATAAAATATAACTTTCTCTCACTTGTTGGATGTGTGGAATCTATGGTCATAGAATGTGAATGGGAGTGTAACAAATACATTACCTAATTTTGCCAATTACATAAAAATTTGAAATTAATATGTCTGCATATCGGATATAGCTTGAATTAATCCTGTTAACCTTGTATTCATTTTTTTTGTTGTCATTATGATTTTCTTACTTTACTTTTCAAAATATTTATTTTTATGTGTATGTGTGAGTGTATGTGCACCTGAGGATATGTCAGTGTACTGTGTGTGTGTGTGTGTGTGTGTGTGTGTGTGTGTGTGTGTGTGTCTGGTGCCTACTGAACGGGGTGGTGGTGGCACATGCCTTTAATTCCAGCACTTAGTAGGCAGAGGCAGGTGTATCTCTGAGTTCGAGGCCAGCCTGCTCTATAGAGTGAGCTCCAGGACAGACAAGGCTACACAGAGAAACCCTGTTTTAACCCTCTCCCACACAAAATGTGTCTGAGTCTCTGAGACTGGAGTTGCAGACAGTTGTGAGCCACCATGCAGGTTCTGGGAATCAATTCCCCATCCTCTGCATGAGCAGCCAGTGCTCTAAACCATTGACCCATCTCTCCAGCCCAATTTTATTTTTTTAAAAAAGAAGGTCTGGACCTCACTATGTAGCTCAGGCTGGCCCAGAGTGTTTGATCTCCCTAGGCTTCCTAAAAGGGTTGAGATCACAGTCACATGTCACTGTTTTTGCCTTGTACTGTGTCGTTTTCTTTCCTCCTCCTTTTCTTCCTCTGCCTACTCCTCCTCCTTCTTTTTCTTCTTCTCCTACTTCTTCTTTAAAGTTATGATTTTTTTTTGAGTCAGTGTTTCTCTGTATAACCTTATCTGTCCTGGACTTGCTTTGTTGACCAGGCTGGCCTTGAACTCACAGAGATCTGCTTGCTTCTGCCTCCCGAGTGCTGGGATTGAAGACATGGGCCACCATGCCTGTCCCTTAAAGTTATTCTTAAAAAATGATTTGTTTACTATGTGTATTTGTGTTTTGCCTGCATTTATGACTGTGTGAGGGTGCCAGATCCTCTGGAACTGGAGTTACAGACAGTTGGTGCTGGGAATCGAACCTGGGTACTCTAGGAGAGCTGCCAATGCTCTTAACCACTGAACCACCTCTCCAGCCTCATACTGTGTGGTTTTGTTTTTTTGTTTTTTTGTTTTGCCACGCTGTGACTGTTTATTAACTGACCAGATTACAAAAATACCATGGGCAACCCCTTAGTTCATCTGTCTAAATAAGCCGTTCATCTGGTCTTCCCTGTTGCCAGCATCTCCACCTTCCACAAAGGGAGTTGTCTTTTTCTTCATTCCACGTCATGGAGAAGACAGTTTGAAGGGCCGCAGGAAGTTATTTGCTTCCTTGAAGTGTTCTCCAACTGTATAGATCTCATGAATTAGATCCTCCATGTAGATGATGCCCAATTTACCAAGAGACCCAAGCAATCAAGGAAGGAATGATCTGTCGAGGCAATTCGCTTCTTATTGATTTTGTCATAGCCTTGTTTGTAGATGAGCTCATTTACAGACTTCAGCTTGGGGTCCCCCCATGCAGTGTGCGGTTCCACAATTCTCTGCATGTTAATGGAAGCCTTGTTGAGCTTAACAAAGGTGCCACTGAAGATCTGTTGAAGATGAAGAAGCTGCAGTACTTTGCGGACCTTTGGGCTTACACCACTGATACCCCGGATTCTGATGACAAATGCCAATTTTGGTTCTGGAGGCATGTAGAAGTTTCTAGCTTTCCTTGCCATCCTAGCCAGTGAATCTCAGTTCGGTACATCCGCCTGTCTCCTTGTGATAGTGCTTGGCTTTCTCATGGATGAGCTTCCTCCTTGCCTTTCGCAGTGTCTTCAGGGCAAACTTTTCCTCAAGCACCTCAGCTTCAACTCTGTGAAATTCATTCCTCTCTCTCTCTCTCTCTCTCTCTCTCTCTCTCTTTCTTTCTCTCCTTTCTTTTTTGCGTTTCCAGACAGGGTTTCTCTGTGTAGCCTTGCCTGTCCTGGACTTGCTTTGTAGACCAGGCTGGCTTCGAACTCACAGCAATCCGCCTGCTTCTACCACCCGAATGCTGGGATTAAAGGCGTGAACCACCATACCCAGCTTCTTCCTTCCTTTTTCTTAAGAGTTTCTCACACAGCAGGAACCTTCTTTTTCTTCTTTGGTACAGCCTCCATGGTTCCAACCAGAAAAAGAAAGGACTACTGTGTGTTTTTAAGCTACACTGAACTATGCAGGATCCCAGCAAGGATAAAATAAAACCATTTCAATAGGGTTGATAGGAAAAGCAGAGGTCAGGAGCAATATTTAACAATGTTTATAACATACCTGAAGTCATCATCTCAACGCAAGGATTCTGGCTTGTGCTAGGCAGAAGAGCACCCCAGTCCCACCCTAGTGGCTGAGGTCACATGGCAAAAATGAGTTAAGGCTGAAGATGGAATTCAAGCTTCTATCCCATGACCTTGAGTTGGTTCCAGTATCCTGAAAGATCCAGACTGGCCCAGCGCAATCAGTTGGTTCCTTACAGGTGAAAGAGGACCAGGAGAGAGATGGGTCCTGTGGGTGTGAAGTTGATGCTTTGACGACGGGAGAGAAGCCATATACCAAGACAGGGGCACCTGAATGAAGTCCCCCGCCCCAGAACCAGAGGAGAGCACAGCTTTGCTGACACCATGGTTTTAGTTTAATGAGACTCAGTTTTGGACATCTGACCAGTGCCACCATATGTTATTTGCAGCTGCTAAATGGTTTGTATGGTAGCAGTTGGGAAGTGACTGGAGGGAAAGGAAGCTGAGAAGGGATGGGACTTCCTGTTGGTGGAAAGCCACACGCTTGGGAAACAGGCATCAGTGAGCACCAGTCCTTTGCCCAGTGCTTTGGTGAGCCCTGGATTGTTGGGCCCCATGGCCGAATCTGTCAGCCCTCTGAGATCTTGAGGACAGAACCAAGTCTCAGTTTCAGCAACAGTCTCTGATAAATACTTCCGCATAGGAACGACTCAGCATGGTTCATCCGGGTACATCCTCATGCGAGCCTCGCCTGCCAACAGCCACATAACACAAACCAATTGGTCCCACAATATCAGGCCACTTTATGTCCTGGGAGATGTCATATCTCCTGACACCTTATGCCCTGCCCACTCCCTATACTCTATCTAAGAGGAACCTGCCATAATTAAGTTGAGACCTTGCTCTGACGAGACTCCCGACTCAATGTATTTTTTCTCTGGGCGTCTTAGGAGGAGGCTGGGTTGCCAACACTCACCATCCCGCTCGGACCCCAGGGAGAGGAAACAGCTTGCCCAGGTCCCCTCCCATTCCAGCCCTACCTGCCGGAATAAGAGACCCCACACTGGATGTGTTTTGCGCTGTTGGTACAGGCTAGGTATATCTTTACAGCATGCACGTCGGCAGCCAAAACGCATCCATGATGTCATACTGATGAAAATTACACTAGAATGATGCAAGCAGCAGGGCTTTAAGTGACCTTCAGTGAAATCCACCTCCTTTAATCACAGTTGAGGTGATGTGATTCCTGCCCCACAGGTGACAGCCTCCCACCCTCCAGAGAGTGGAAAAAAGACTAGGTTGGTGATTCAGAGCCTGGAGTGGTGGTGCAAACCTGCGGACCCAGCATTTGGAAGGTGGAGACGGAGAGATCAGGAGTTCAAGGCTAACCTTGGACATTGCACATCATTTGAGCCTCAATTTTTTATTTTTATTTTATTTTATTTTTTTTTTGAGACAAGGTTTCTGTGTAGCTTTGGCTGTTCTGGACTTTCTTTGTAGACCAGGCTGGCCTCGAACTCACAGAGATTCATCTGCCTCTGCCTCCCTGAGAGCTGGGATTACAGGAGTGCACCTGGCTTTGAGCCTCAGTTTTTTTTTTCCAAGACAGGGTTTCTCTGTGTAGCCTTGACTGTCCTGTACTCACTTTGTAGACCGGCTGGCGTCGAACTCACAATGATCTGCCTGCCTCTGCTTCCCAAGTGCTGGGATTAAAGGCATGTGCCACCACCGCCTGGCTTGAGCCTCAATTTTAAATTAATGTCATGCAGTGTCTACATGTTTAGAGAGTGCCTCTGCACCCTTCAGACACCTTCTTTCAGTGCTAGTATCAAAACCAGCGGGTGGGTCGGCATGTAGTTTAGGGGTTCATTGCTTGGGCATAGGAGGCCCTGGGTGTAATCTCGGTGTAGGAGAGATAAATATGTTTTTGTGTTGATCCCAAGTGTGGGATGGGGAACAGACTAGTGAGAGAGCAGGATGTTTATCCCCTTAGAAGTCGAACAACTTCCTGGGTGAGCTTGGATGTTGCCAGCTGAAAACATCCTAGTAGAGACTCTGAGAGGATATATATTATATATATTCAAATCAAGGGCGAGAAAGAGGACCTAGGATTGTTGTGGCTGTTCGTTAACACTCTGAGAGACGCTTGAGAGACTCTCCTAGAGAGAACTGCTCCAGGGAAGGCTTCAAGGCTTTGTGTTCAGGCTGCTGTTCAGATTCCAGCAGCAGCCTTGGTTGAATTGTGGGTTTGCTGAGGTCCTGCTGACTACGGCCAGGAGAGTCGTTCCTCGGAACTGATACTCTTCAGGTTTCATTATTGTGTTCTCTAATATCCTTTCCCTCTTATTAAGGCTAGTCGGGTTGTAAGGGAGGTAGGCTCATTTAATAAGTTCATAATAAAATATAATTGTTAAGAAAACTGAGCCAACATCTTGTAGTGAACTAACTAACTAGCTAAATAACACGCATCACTTCTGGTTCTCAGATGATCCGAGGGTCAAATGGAGGACTAGAGTGATGTTCAAGACCAGCGCTGTCCTTGGTAAAAGGTTAGCTTTTGTTACAGAGCTGGTTGGAACTCACAGTTCTTCCATGGCCTTGGTTTCTATGACACAGTGCTACAAAGTTTTCCCCAAATATGTAAATTTGTGTGCTACAACCAAGGTACAGAATTGTGCCCTCACACTTGTCCTGCCTCTCAAGTTCATAACCTTCATGTCCCTAACCCTGTAATTTTGTCACCGAGGCTCTTCTGTGAATGGCTTTCAACATCGATGTAAACTTGCAAGATTAGCTTTCTTTCCACGGAGTGTAAAGCACTTGAAATCCACTCAAGGTCTTGTGATTATGGCCTTTTTATTAATGGGTAGCGTCTTTAGGTTGCACCATGACCAAAACCAACTTGGGAACAAGAAGGTTTAAAGGATTACACTTCCACACCACTGTTTGTCTTAGTTTATTGCCGTGAAGAGACACCATGACGAAAGCAACTCTTAGGGAGAGGAACATTTTTTGTTTGTTTGTTTTTTGAGATAGGATTTCTTTGTGTACCCTTGGCTGTCCTGGACTTGCCTTGCAGACTGGGCTGGCCTTGAACTCACAACAATCTGCCTGTCTCTGCCTTCTGAGTGCTGGGAATACAGGTGTGTGCCACCACTGCCCAGCTAAAGAGAAACACTTAACTGGGGGGCTTGCTTCTTGCTTGTAGTTTCAGAGGCTTAGACCATTATCATGGCAGGGAACGTGGCAGCACACAGGCATGGTGCTGGAGAAGGAGCTGAGAGCTCTACATCTTGATCTGCAGGCAGTATGTAGAGAAAGACACTGGGCCTGGCAGAGGCTTTTTGAAACTCCAAAGCACCCCCTCAGTGGCATGCCTCCTCCATCGAGGCCGTAGCATCTGACATTTCTCAAACCAACTGAGGACTAAACTTGCAAATATATGATTCTCATTCAAACCACGAGGCTGTTCACCACGGAAGGGAATCAAGTCAAGAACCTGGGGGCAGGAGCTGATGCAGAGGCCGTGAAGGGGTGCTGCTTACTGGCTTGCTGTTCCTGGCTTGTTCAGCCTGCTTTCTTATAAAACCTGGGACCATCAGGCTCATGGTTGACACCACCTACAATGGGCTGGGCCCTCCCACAGCAATCACTAATTAAGAAAACGCCTCATAGGCTTATGGAGGCATCTTCTCAATTAGGTTCCCTCCCCTGAGATAACTCTAGCTCTAATTTGTGTCAAGTTGACATAAAAATAGCACAGTTGTGTCTCATTGTGTGGACATTCCGTAGCCTGACCATTTGACCTGCTGGAGGGTATTTGAACTCTCTTTCTCTTTGTCTTCTCTTCTCTTCTCTTCTCTTCTCTTCTCTTCTCTTCTCTTCTCTTCTCTCTCTCTCTTTTCTTCTTCCTTCTCCTTGTTTGAACTTCTACAAGAAAGCTGTTGCTAACACTCTAGTACAGATTTTCATGCAAACATATCCTTTATTTCTCTTAGAAAAATATCTGGTGTTACAAGGCTCAAATGGTTAAAAGACCTTGTAAGTGGCAATGCTCAGTTCAAATTGAAGAGGGATCTCTCTGTGTTACAAAAACACTAGCTAGAGCGACAAATGCATCATAAGGTGATGGGAGGAAAATGAATGACAAGACCTGGTGGTGGATGGGTCCCAATTTTGAATGTTCTCTTTGGAGAAATCACAATGTAGTTTGTTAGGCAACAGAACCTGTGAGGCTGGGATGGCGGTGGGGAGCAGGGTTGTATACAGGGACGTGTGGGGCTGGATTGAGACAAACAATGGAAACATCTTGGGGCATTGGCAGTGCAGCGGCAGTCTCTGAAGGAGAGAGCAGTAAGAGGACAGAGAGACAAAGCCAGAAAGAGGCAGATTCATCCAGCCAACAAGTAGTTATTGGGGTCTCTTTCTTTCTTTCTTTCTTTCTTTCTTTCTTTCTTTCTTTCTTTCTTTCTTTCTTTCTTTCTCTCTTTCCCTCTTTCTCTTTCTCTCTCTCTCTCTCCCTCTTTCTCTCTCCCTCTTTCTCTGTCTTTTCTTTTCTTTTTGAGACAGGCTTTTGCTATCCCACACCACTTCCTGGCTTATCCCAGCCTATTGGACCTTATTATGTGTCCTGTGTTGTAGGCCCTGGCAACAGTCTCTGCATCCCTATGCTTCCAGTCTAGAGGGAGTGAAAGACAATCAATGAGTCAATAGATAAACAATACCAGGCAGTGGTTTATACCAGAAACCAACAGGAAATGGAATACATCAGAGAGGGATTTGAGTAGTTGCTTTAGAACGACCAATCAGGAAGGCCTCTCTAAGAGGGGAGGATTTACAAGTTTTGGAGGGTACAAGGATCAAAGAAAGGTAAGAGTTGAGCCAAGATTTGGTTCAGAGGAAGTTGTTGGAGACACTCTGTACATTCCTAAAAAGAAGGAAGCCTTTTAAAAAACAATGGACACCAAGATAGTTTCAGTGTGTCACAGTGTCCTTCTGTGTTCTCTGAGAGAAGCGGCTTGCTAATGGAGAAGGTGCTGTGTGAAGTGTGTTGGTAGGATTGCTGACGGCTTTGTGGTTCCCACTGTGCCACTCAGACAACAGGAAGGTAAGATGCATCCATTCTCTAAGCAATGCCCTTTCATCAAGTGCTGTCACCATTGTCGTCGTCATCATCATCATCGTCATCATCATCATCACTACGACTACTGCCTTGTGATGGTTAACCATCATTGTCAGCATGACAAGACTTCAAATCACCATGAAAAGAAACGTCTGCATATGTCTGTGAGGGGTTTTCTAGATTAAGTCAGCCGAGGTGGGAGACTTGTGCAGCGCCAGACTGCATGAAAGGTAGAAAGGAAGTTGAGCATAGACATCCATTTCTCTCTGCTTCTTGGCTGTGGACACTATGTGACCAAGAGCCTCAAGCCCCTGCAGCCATAATGTCCTCACTGCAATGTGAGGTGCCCTTCCCTGTACCTCTGTAAGTTGCTTCTGCCTGCTACACTGTTGTAGCACCAAGTAGCTAGTGCATCCACATAGGTAGTACTGATGTGTGAGGTGACACAGAGGTTAGGAAATTGTAAGGAAAACTAATGAGCAACACCACCTCACTTTGACTTCACTCGGAGAGGGAGGGACTTCTTTGCAACCCCCTGTAGCCAGATGGCAATTTTACCTTTTCACTGACCCCTCTCTTCTAGAGTAAGAGGGTAGGGTATTCAAAAGGCGTGAGCTTTAGGACAGTCCTAAAGAAGTGATGCCCCTGGGGGGAAGGAGATATAGCTAAGTTGGTGGAGTTCTTACCTAGCATGCATAAAGAAGTCCTGGCTTTGGTTCCTCACCACCACATAGACTAGACATGGTGGCACATGCCTGTAATCCCAGCCCTTGTGATGCAGAAGCAGGAGACTCAGTAGTTCAAGGCCATCCTCCAATATGCAGTGGGGTCAAGCCAGCATTGGATACAACATGCGCGCATGCAAGTACACATGCACACATGCACACACGCACACACCAAAAGAAGAAGAAAAAGGTGATGACATACATCTGTAATCAGGAATATTTCAGGAAACAAAATAAATGTGTGTGTGCATGTGGCTTGCTGTAACAGAGACTCTTTTCTGACATCCTCTCAATCTTGGTTCCTTTTCTTCCTGCCCACATGTACCCTTGTTATCCGTGTTCTTGTGACTGTGTAGACACATGATAGATACTGTCGCTGTTTAAGGCTTACAGGAATGGCATACTGACACATTCCTTTTGCAACACGCTGCTGACACTTATTCATCCTGATAGGAAGGACCAGAAGTGGCACACTACCCTTGGATTCTAGTATGCCAACACTTCAGGTTTTAACAAAGCTTGTCCAGGCCATTGCTCAGAAACCAGCTCTATTTCCTGTCCTACAACATAACAAAATAAAACAAAGAACCCAATACTTTTTCTTAAACGTTTTGGGCTAGTGTCAATGGTTTTCATTATGTCCTATATCATTACACTTTGTTCTCATTCATTCCTTCCGACTCTCTCCCGTCCCCACGCCCCCTCCCCCACCAGCTTTGCCCTCCCAGGTAACCCTCCTTTCCCTTTTGCTTGCACATCACACTATGCTATAGCTGTTTCTAATGCCCCTCTCTTCAGGCCCTCTTCTCCAGCGGCACTTTCCATTCTTCGTGTCCTTCTGTCTGCTCAGGAACCATCTGGGACCTTGTGGTCATGTGAATTCTGAATAGTGGTGGCTATGAGCTCTGTCTCATCTCAGTGAGGTCTCCATGCCTTTTGGTGAAGGCAACGTCAACTTTGTTCAGCACCACAGGAGCAGATCTGCATCCCATACTCTGAACGGCGAAGGCTCTCTTCTGCTGTTTACTGATCTTGATGTTGAGTATTCACAGAAAGTACTGGAACTTCTCAGGGACCACTAGAGATGTGTCATGGACACCAACAGGATGTGTTGCCACCTGTGGAAGCCTCTGACTTAGTCACTGCTCTATTGCTATGAAGAGATGCGATGATCATGGCAACTTTTATAAAAGGAAGCATTTAATTGGGGGGGGGGTCTCAGAGGTTTAGTCCATTATCACCATGTTGGGAAATGTGGCAGCAGGCTTGGCAGGCGTCGTGCTTGAGAAGTAGTTGAGGGCTACATCCTGATCCATAGTCACAAGCACATGTGCACACACTCCCACACATGCACAGAGAAAGAGACAGAGACAGAGACAGACACACATTCACACACACACACACACACACACACACACACACACACACACACACAGAGAGAGAGAGAGAGAGAGAGAGAGAGAGAGAGAGATATCACCTGGGCTTGGTATGGGCTTTTCAAAGCTTAAAGTCCACTTCCTCTGATAAGGCCACACCTCCTAATCCTTCCATTCTCCCTGGTAGCTATGAACCTTCAGGGGTCATTTTTATTCAAACCACCACACCTTCTTAATTAAAAAAAAATTTATGTGTATGGGTTTTGCCTGTGTGTGTCAGTGCCTACAGAAGTCAGGAGAGGCTATCAAATCTCCTGGAACTGGAGGTATAGGTGGTTAATTGATATGTGGGCACTGGGAATTGAACACAGGCCCCATAGAAGAGCAGCCAGTGCTCTTATGTGATGAGCCATTTCTTCAATCCTCAGCTTTCTTAAAATCTTAAATAGTATTTGCTATCACAGAAATGTACATTTTAATGTATTTGAGTTTGTTTTTAAGACATTAAAAACATCACATTTTGTGTGTGTGTGTGAGTGTGTGTGTGTGTGTGTGTGTGTGTGTGTGTGTGTAGGCCAGAGGACAACTTTCCAGAGTTGGTTCTTTCCTTCTGCCATGTTGGTTGTAGGGATTGAACTCAGGTCATCTGCCTTGGCAGCAAGCACCTTTAGTCCCTGAGCCATCTTTTGGCTTTGTTAATTTTTTCTTTTTGCATTGTGCTTTTGTCTTATTGATCTATAGATGACATGAAGAATTTCTTAATCTATCTTTTAAATAATCTTTAAATACTTAGAAAAAGAAAGAGAGAGAAATGAGTTTCTGGTGCCAGGGATAAAACCCAGGGCCTTCTGTGTTAGGTAAGCAGGATGCCATAATCTCTCTCTCTCTCTCTCTCTCTCTCTCTCTCTCTCTCTCTCTCTCTCTCTCTGTGTGTGTGTGTGTGTGTGTTGTGAGACTCTCAAGGATCTGACTGTCTACTCCAGCTTTGAATTCACTTTGTAGTGTAACTGGCACCAAATTCACAATTCTTTTGCCTTATACTCCCTGGTACTGAAATTATAAACTATCTAAGATTTAAATATAATAGTGATTTTTTTCTGACCTACCCTTGTCAAACACATAGCTATCATATCAGATTTATTTATTTATTTAGACATAGTCTGGCCCAGGACTCACTGTGTAGATCAGGCTGGCCTTTAACTCACAGAGATCACCTGGAACTTCCTCCTCAGTGCTGGGATTAAGTCTGTACCACCACATCCCACTCTAAACAGATTCTTTTGTGCTTCCTAAATGGCTCCATGTGAGAAATGTTCTTTTTTGTTTTGTTTTGTTTTGTTTTCCAGACAGGGTTTCTCTTTGTAGTCCTAGATGTCCTGGACTCACTTTGTAGACCAGACTGGACTCAAACTCACAGAGATCTGCTTGCCTCTGCCTTTCGAGTGCTGGGATTAAAGGCGTGCACCACACCCAGAATGAGAAACGTTCTTTTGGGACACACATACGTGTAAGTACTTTCTAACATGTAAATGCAGAGTGTCGTTGTAGCAGGTGTCGGGGCTGGGAAGATGGAAGTGTGTTAGACCTGTGCATAACAAAGACTCTAAGAGCTAGAGGTGGATTTTTTTCCTTTTAAATGTTTGCTTTGTTATTTTATTTTATGTGTATGTATGTGCCTGAGTGCATGTATGTGCACTACATATGTGCAGATGCCTGTGGAAGCCAGAAGATAGAATCAGATACCCTGAAACCAGAGTCACAGGCAGTTGTGAACCATGTGGTATAGGGATGCTGGGAACCTACCTGGGTTCTATGCAAGAACAGCAATAAAAAAAAAAAAGATTTATTTATGATGTATACAGGGTTCTGCCTGCATGCATGCCTGCACACCAGAAGAGGTCACCAGATCTCATTATAGATGGCTGTGAGCCACCATGGGGTTGTTGAGAATTGAACTCAGGACCTTAAGCTCTGAGTCATCTCTCCAGCCCCAGCAAATGTTCTTAACTGCTGAGCCATCTCTCACCAGCTCCTAGGGAGTTTTAATTTTGCATGTGGGCTGGGGATATGGCTCAGCTGGTGTTTGACTCTCAGAACCCATTTTGGGGTGCGGGGAAGCCAGATGAGGTGATGGATTCTTACAGTCCCAGGGATGGATTAGCATAGGCAGGTGGATGCCTGGGGCTCTCTGGTTAGCCGGCCTGTTTTCTGAGTTCCAGGCCCTTGCACGGAACCCAAGGTATGACACCCAAAGTTGTCCTTTGGCTTTCATGTACATAGACATGATCACACATGTATGAGCATGTGCATACACAGGCACATGGACATGGCATGTTCTCACATACACACACACACAGACTTATTTCAGTTAAAGATTATTGGGTAATCCTAGGCTTTGCTTCCCATGGTTTTTGTTGTGTGGTGGCTTTTACAAGATTATTTATTATTTTGCTGGAGAATTGGACTGTTGCATATGAGTCCTTTTAAATAGGTGACTCTATAACTGTGCTATTTTTAAATGTATTACTTGGAAATATGGTAGTTTTGGTAGAAGTTACAGGAAAGCAGGTTTGGGAATGGAATCTGCACGTCAGCAGGAAGGAACCTCCCACTTCGGTCTGGTAGCTTCTGGGGGTTGCTGTGGTTCTGAGCAGCATCCGTTCTAGCATGTGCTCAGTGTCTAAGTGTGTGTTGACTCACAGACTGAGTTTGGAAACTGGGGGACTCTGACTTCTGCCGAAGAGGATACATCCCACACAGGCAAAGCGGAGACCCTGGCATTTGCAGGGAGCAGAAGGAGCAGTCTTATCAAGTCTCCCTTCCTTCTGTTTTAAATATTAACAGGTCTGGGGACAGGCAGGCAGGATGGCTCTGTGGGTAGAGGTGCTTGCTGGTCAGTGAGCCCGAGAACCTGAGCTCATTCCTGGGATCCACATGGAGAGAGAGAACCTGGCTGCACTCTGATTTGCACCAAACTCAGCAGTCAGTAGCAGAGCCAGGGAGATCATGAGCTCAAGGCCAGCCTGGGCTACATAGTAAATTTCATGCTAGCCTGGGCTACATAGTAAATTTCATGCCAGCCTGGGTTGTATACGTCTTGTTTCAAAATGCAAGTAGAAACACACTCTACAAATGTGCTGTTTCTGAAGTGTTTATCATCACTCGATTTGCACATTATTGTTAATCGTAGGTCTTCCTCCTTCCCTGCCTTTCCTCCTCCCCTCCCCTTTCTTCTCCCTCCCCTCCCTCACTGAGACAGGTCTTGTTATGTAGCTTGTACCCCAAGCTGGCCTTGAACCCCCCCCCCCATCCTCCTGCCTCTACCCTCCAGGTCCCACAGTGTCTTAGGTCTAGGCTTTCATTTAATTCACTTTGGGTGTGGTGGCGCATGCCTTTAACCCCAGCAGAGGCAGGGAGGGACCTGTCCATGAGACTGAGGACCAAACATCGAGTCCCAGGCCAGAAGGGCTATGAAGTAAGATCCTGTCTCAACAAACAAACAAAACCCTGCTACCACCACCAAAAAACTATGAAGGCGTGGCAAGGCTCAGTAGGCACAGGGCTTTCCGTGCAGACGTGAAGACCTGAGTTTGATTTCCAGCACCTGTATCAAAGGCCTGTTGTTGCAGCTTCACCTATAATCCCAGCAGTGGTCATGGGGAGACGGGACCTCTGGGGCTTGCTGGCCAACCAGGCTAGCTGAATCCATGAAGTCCAGACTTAGTAAGAGACCTATCTAAAAAAAAAAAAAAAAAGTGGATAGGAACCAAGGAAGACATCCAGAGTTTACATCTGGCAGCCACATGCATGCACACACATGACTCACATACACACACACATACACACACACAGAGCTCACACTCCCACGAACGTTCACACACACACACACACACACACACACACACACTCCTCATACTTCCATGAATGTACACACACACACACCCCTCACACTCCCATGAATGTACACACACACACACACACACATACACACACACACGTGAACACACTAGTTGCTTTATTAACTTCCAAGGGCACAAGGATGAAAAAGACACAGTTCCTGCCTTGGCTCCCTCATGTCAGTTCCCCTTTGAATTATAAGAACATTTTATCTCAGTTTAGCCTATCACTGACATGGGGGTGCGGTTGCTAGAAATGCCTTATAATTTTTCCCCACCTGTTTCATTTTGTTTTTTCCCAGACAAGGTTTTTCTGTGTAGTACTGGCTGTTCTGGAACTAACTCTGTAGACCAGGCTGGCCTTGAACTCAGAGATCCACCTGCTGCCGGGCTGCAAAATTCTTCCCTTAGATAAAATGAACAAAATCCGCAGTCTCATGTCTAAGCTGTAAGCAGTTGATGTTCCTAGACCACATAGGGTGCCACATGATGGAAGTCAGCTGTGAGGTACATGTTGGCTTATGGAACATGCAAGAGACAGCAGCAACCGCTATTACAACTATACGAACCTCACTGAAAGCCTGGCCAAGAGTTTTCCTGGCTTCAGAGTGGTGCTGCAAGGCTCCCCATCTGCTGGTCATTGGCCTGTGTAAGGCCCACACCACGACTGCTCTCATCCTCTCCTGCCCTCATGGCCACCCTGTCACTTGGTGTGCAATTCCTGGTGTACTTTTGTTTTGCTTTGCCTGGCTTGATCAAAGCGTCGTGATAAAATGTCTGGAGGTTTAGTTTTGTCACTGTAGAAATAAAATAAATCTACAGGTTATTTGGTTTTAATTATCATTCACTGAAACAATCAATGTAGAGGATTGAGTCATTCAAATGGTTAATGGCAAGACATTTAGGTAATTACAACTGGTGGATGTTCTGTCTTCTGCTAATTGTTTTTATTGAACAAGATTTATGTGTAGGTCGTGAGGAGAAGTGGTTGAGGCTGTGAGTGCCTTGGATCAACATTTTGGAAGGAAGTGGTGGTCGGAGCCTCAGGATGGCCCCATCTTTCACCTTTTCATAGTTAGTCCATGCTCTGGGCCTTAAAGTGTGATGTAAGTAGACAGCCTGTGGCCATTCTCAAAGCATATTTTGTTCTTTCTTCTTTTAAACCACAGATCTGTGATTAGTTACCATAGCGCTCCCCCCCTCTTTTTCTCTCTCTCCCCCTCCCTCTCTTTCTCCCTCCCATCCTCTCCCTCCCCTCTCCCCTCCCTTCCTCCCTATGCATGCATAGGCCCCAATCAGATCAGGGTCTTCTTTGACCACTCTCCAGCAGTCTCTTGCTGAATCCCCAGTGCACCATTTTGTTAGTCTGGTTAGCCGCTAGTTTGAGGAGCTCCAGCCTATGCCTTCCTTGAGCTGGGATTATGGGTGAGTCCCACATCCACAGGCTTTCACGTAGGCTCTGAGAACCCAAACTCTGGTCCTCACTCTTACTCAGAGAGCACTTTGCCGACAGCTTCTCTTAAGGATGTATGGTGGCAGGTGGTGGGACACGCCTTTAATCTCAGGACTGGGGAGGCAGAGGTAGGTGGATCTCTGTGAGTTTGAGGCCAGCCTGGTCTACAAAGCCAGTTTAGGATAGCCAAGGCTATGCAGATATCTGGTGGCAGGTGGGTTCTTATCTCCTGCATTCCTGGGCCAGGTGATGGCATAGGACACAGGTGGTGACATAGGACTTTGTCAGGGCCCTAAAGGCCTTGGAGGGTAGGCCAGTTGAATTGCCTGCACACCAACATAACAGGTGGAGGCTGGAGAAGAAATTTCATGAGTGGATTCTTTCCCTGTATCTGTGGGTGCTGAGGATGGAAGTCAGTTTATTAGGTGTAGGCAGCAAGGGCCTTTTCCCACCAAGTCATATTGCTGGGCCTCTGTTTTTCTGAGACACAATTATACCCTGTAGCACAAGCTGGACTCAAATTCATGCCAGTTCATCTGTGCCTGGCTCGGCTCCCCAGGTGTGGAGATTGCAGGTATTAACAATTGTGTGCAGTTTCTCCCTCTCCCCCACCACACCACACCCCCCGTTTTTTTTTCTGAGGCTGGCCTCAAACTCACAGTGATCCACCTGCCTCTGCCTCCCAAATGCTGGAATTAAAAGTGTGTGCTACCATTCCCAGCTTCCTTTTTTTCTTTATTGAATGAGACAATACAAAATAAAAGCAAGTTTTTGAATCTCACAATTCTGTAATAATGTAATTCACGTTAAAATAGATATTTTTGGCTGGGCTATGGTGGTACATGCCTTTAATACCAGCATTCTGGAGGCAGAGGCAGGCAGATCTCTGAGTTCGAGGCCAGCCTGGTCTACAGAGTGAGTTCCAGGACAGCCAGGGCTACACAGAGAAACCCTGTCTTGGAAAAAAACCAAGCTCCCCCATTACCTCTCTTCCCCCCCCCAAAAGAAAAATATTGATATTTTGAAGTAGTTGGTTTTTTTTTTCTCATTTGATTATTCTCAAATAATGAGACCTTTTCTAGAAAAAGACTTTTTCCAGTGGTTGCCTTCTTTCTAAACACAAGTAGCACTTTCCTGATTGAGTTTGTTTCTGAGACAGAGTCTCACTATTTAGCTTTGTGGCCTTGAACTTAGAGAGATCTGCCTGCTTCTGTCCCCTCAGTTCCAGGATTAAAGTTGTGCACCACCATAACCCAGCTAAAATATCTACTTTAATGGCTGCCTGGCTAAACTTTTAGTTGAGACCAAATTCACATTGTATAAAATGTATCATCACTATTCAATTCAGTACCTTATAGTACATTATCTGTGTTGGGCAACAGTATTGATTGTAGAACCTTCTTTGTTTCCTTCCTAGACAGCATACCTGCTCTGTTCATGGCACTTGAAATTTGTATGCCTTAAGCTACAGATCTTCACACTGAATGAGGCTCCTGCTTCAGCCTGTTGTAGCATTTGTACGTGTGCTATTGTGAAGACTGAATCAGGCCTCACACACGCTGGGTGGGTAGGTAGGTGGGTGCTCTACAAACCGAACTACATCTCTAGTCCCTCATGTAGCGTTTTAGAAAACCGTTTCTTTATGTTTTAAAGGTTTATTTATTTTTATCTTATGTGCATAAGTGCTTTGTCTACATGTGTGTCTGTGTTCCACTTGTGTGCCTGGGACTTACAGATGGTTGTGAGCTACTCTGTGAGTGCTGGGGGTCAATTCAGGGTCCTCTGCAAGAGCAGCACATATTCTTAACCACTGAACCATCTCTCATCTATTTACTTCCTGCCTCCTCTCTCCCCTGCCTCCCGGCTGCATGGGTGCACAGTGCACATGTAAAGGGTAACTCGTGGGGTGCTTCTTGCCTTTCATCGTGTGGAACTGAACTCAGCTCATCAGGCTTGCCAGCAGGCAACTTTACCTGCTGAACCATTTTTTTTTTCAGTAATATACACTATATATATAATATATTTTTATATATTTACACACAGGAATACATGTTTATATATATACGTCTTACTCACATTAGAAACAGCAATGTTGAATTAAAGGAGATGAAAAATTTATATATATGTACATATATATGTGTATATATATATATATATGATTTATTTATTTACTATATAGTGTTTTGCCTTCATGTGTGCCTGCATGCCAGGAGAGGGCAGCAGATCTCATTATAGACGGTTGGTTGTGAGCCACCATGTGGTTGCTGGGAATTGAACTCAGGACCTTTAGAAGAGCAGCCAGTACTCTTAACCTCTGAGCCATCTCTGCAGCCCCATTATACATAATATTATATTGAACACTTGCATACTTTTATGAGATAAATGGGTGAATGATTTGTTGAATAAAAGCACTTGCTATGTGTGGTGTTGAATGAGAGTGGCTCCCATAGGCTCATATACTTGAATGTTTGGTTCCCAGTTGGTGGACTATTGAGGAAGAATTAGGAGGTGTGGGTGTGGCCTTGATGGAGGAAGTTTGTCACTGGGTGTAGCCTTTGAGGGTTCAAAAGCCCAAGCCAGAGCTAGCTCCTCTTTTTCTGCTGTATCCTGGTAGATGGAGCGTAAGCTCTTGGTGGCTGCTCTCGCACATGCCTGCCTGCTTTCTTCCATGGTCTCCACTATAGACTGTGAACGAGCCCCCAATTTCTTTTTTCTTTTTCTTTTTTTTCCAAGACAGGGTTTCTCTGTGTTATCTTGGCTGTCCTAGATTCCCTTTGTAGACCAGGCTAGCCTCAAACTCACAGCGATCTGCCTGCCTCTGCCTCCCAACTGCTGAGATTAAAGGCGTGTGCCACCACACCTGGCAAGGCCCCAATTTCAATGCCGCCTTTTATAAGCTGCCTTGTTCATGGTGTCTCTTCACAGCGATAGGACAGTAGCTAAGACTATGCAAGTGTGAAGACCTGAGATGACATCCTAGAGTCCGTGTAAAATCTGCATCTATAACCTCAGCTTTCCTATGGGAAGATAGGAAGTGGACATGTGAGAATTCCTGGAAACTCATTGGCCAGGTAGCCTGGGTTATACAGTGGAGAACTTTGTCTGACCTCCACAAGGGCATCATGGTGTGCATGTACCTGAATTTACACACAGGAATACATGTTTATACACATATACATTTCTCACTCACATTAGAAACTGCAATGTTGAATTGAAGGAGATGAGAAAATGCTACTAAGATTGGTACATTTCCTTCTAATGAAGGTTGTATGAATTAACAATTAAAAAAAAAAAATGGAAGGGGCCAGGTGTGGTGGCGCACGCCTTTAATTCCAGCATTTGGGAGGCAGAGGCAGGTGGATCTCTGTTGAGTTTGAGGTCAGCCTGATCTATGAAGCAAGTTCAGGATAGCCAGGGCTACATAGAGAAAACCCTGTCTCGATAAACAAAAAGCAAAAAACAGAAAGGAAAAAAGGGGCACGCTGGAGAGATAAGTCAGAGGTTAAAAGCACTGGATGCTCATACAGAGGTCCTGAGTTCAATTCCCAGCAACCACATGGTGACTCACAACCATCTATAATCAGATCTGATGCCCCCTCCTGGCCTGCTCGTGTAATGCAGGCAGAACACTGTATATATAATAATAAATAAATTTTTTTTTAAAGGAAAAGGTTTTGTTATTTATTTATTTATTTCAAGACCAAGTTTCTCTGTGTATCCCTGGCTATCCTGAAACTCACTCTGTAGACCAGGCTGGCCTTGAACTCAGAGATCTGCCTGCCTTTGCTTCCCAAGTGCTGGGATTGCAGTCATGCACCACCACTGCTCAGCCTGTTGTTTCATTTTTAATTTGTGCTCTCTTAACATCTTATCCAGCCTGCTCGCCCCTTCCAGTCAGGACCTGGGATTGAACTGTGGCTATTGCTGAGCTACATTTCCAGCCTTTGACATACTTGCTGTGTAAATCTCCTACAGTTCGAAAATAAGCGCATACTATTGTCTTAATCTTTATTTGCTTAATTATAAGGGAATTTGGGTAACTCTTAGCAATTTGGGGTGTGTGTGTGTATGTGTTCATACTGTCTGTCTGAGGGTCTATTGAGTTACTTTAATTTTCTTACTGGTTTTTAGATAATAAGAAAATTCTGGCTTGGAAGAATTATTTTTGGTTCCCATTTTAAAAATCAACCTCTTTCCTTCTCTGTCCCAGAAACACGTTCTCCCTGATTCATCCGTGGTAAGAGCTTCCAAGCCATTTAGTTAATGAAACCGTTTCCTTTGAAGAGGGCCTGGCCTGCGATCGTCCAGAGTGTAATAGCACCCTGCTTCCATTTCCTCTGGAGCCGCCGTCCTCTTTTTCTCTTGCCTTAATTGCTTTGTGTTTCCCCCAGTGATGCATTTGATCTTAGGTTTTTCCTGTAGTTCTTTCTTACTAAAATCCAGTTGCATTCTCTCAGAAAATTAATTCCTTTAGTTTTTGGATCACTGTATTAGGTAACTCCATTGCATCTGACTTCAAGATTTGGCTTTTTTTTTTTTAGGGTTTCCTTTGGATTAGCCTTCATGCTTTGGAGTCCACCGGTGCTAAGCGTTTTTGACACTCGAGATAAGGACCTCACGTAAAAGCCAAAGACAGAACAGTTATATTCTTCTTCTTCTTCTTCTTCTTCTTTTTTTAAAAATGTATTTAGATTACATCTCAATTGTTATCCCCTCACTTGTATCCTCCCGTTCCTCCCTCCCTCTCGCTTTTACGTATTCCCCTCCCCTAGGTCTGTGACAGAAGGGACCTCCTCCCCCACGATATGGTCACAGCCTATCAAGTCTCATCCTGGTAGCCTGCCTGCTTATTCTTTCTCTAAGTGCCACCAGGCCACCCCACCAAGGGGATGTGGTCAAATATGGGGCACCAGAGTTCACGTCAGAGTCAGTCCCCGCTCTCCAATCAACGAGAATGTCCTGTCCATTGCCTAGGTCTGACTAGGCGTTCAATGTTAACTGCATGTATTGTCCTTGGTTGGTGCAGTAGGTTGAGCAGACCTCGGTGGGTCCAGATCCGGGATCTGCCCTAACTGCCGCTTAATGGGTCGTGTGCAGTTTCCCCAAGTTGCCTGTAGCGGGCGCCCTCTCCGGTGGCCACATTCCAATGGCTTCCTGGGTCTCTGCTGTAGGACCGTGCTCTGCCCCTGAAGCATCTGCGGTGACCCTTGGGTTTGATTGAGGAATTAATGAAGCCCCGAGGGATCCTTCACAAAAGAATTGGCATAAATAGAAGGCTTGGGGTGGGGGAGCGGAAAACCAATCAAGGATGAAAAAATGCTGGCACAGCTGCTGTAGCCTGTGAGTAATGTGAGGTGGAGTGCGGACAACACAGATACCGCAGAGGGAGTTTGGGGTGAGACTGTCACAGGACTGCAGGCGCCCCGCCCCCATAAAAACAAAACAAAACTGGTCTTCGCATTGATTTTTCAAACAACATACTCAGGGCCTCCCTGACTGTTTTGTGGCGAGGGCTGGGGTGATTGTGCGGTCCATAGCAGCTTCATTACCAATGTGGGAACAAACCAAGCGTTTTTGATCCCTTTCGACTCCCGGAGGGCGAGCAAGCTTCATTTGGCAATGAGCTGCGTTGTGCTAATTTCCTGTGTGTACTTATCCCAGATAGGTACGGGTGACAGAGCAAAGCAATGGCTCCACCCACGTCTAGCTTGGTGAATCAAGGAGTTTACGGCCTTAAGGTACATGGACGACCCCCAAAAGTTACATCACTGAAGACAGCGTGGGTAATGGGTGGTGACCACCTCATAGCTGCATAGTTGGAGTGCCCCTTTGGTTAACCTTGTTTCTACACACCTTAGCTTGCTGAGTTCACATGCAGCAGCGGCAGAATTATATGCATCTGGAAGTGGGGACAGCTAGCCTGGGAATCTTAGATGGCCTTTCCACTCCCTCTTGTGAGGGAACATCACCAGGCCTGATGTTGTTGGGAGTCTCCTGTGGGAAATAATGGCTCCCTGATTAAGATAATGTAATAATTAAGGTAATGGTTGTTACATCTGAACAGGGGACCAGTCAACAAGAATGGCCTTGTCTGTGCGTTTTACAATGAAGAAGATGGAGGTTTTTGTTGTAATTTTTTTTACTATTGTTTTTTAAAAAAAATTTATTTATTTATTTATTTATTTATTTAATGTATTTGAGTGCTCTACACCTGCATGCCAGAAGAGAGCATGAGATCACATTACAGATGGTTGTGAGCCACCATGTGGTTGCTGGGAACTGAACTCAGGTCCTCTGGAAGAGCAGCCAGTGCTCTTAACCTCTGAGCCGTCTCTCCAGCCCCAAAGGGTTTTGTTTCTTTGGGTTTTTTTGTTTTGTTTTGTTTTGTTTTTAGAGACAGGGTTTCTCTGTGTAGTCATGGCTGTCCTAGACTCACTTTGTGGGCCAGGCTGGCCTCGAACTCACAGAGATCTGCCTGCCTTTGCTTCCCGAGTGCTGGGATTAAAGGCATGTGCTACCACTCTTGGCTGTAATTGTTTTCTTTTAGAGTTATTTTATTTTATTTTTTATGTTTATGAGTGTTTTGCCTGCATGTATATATGTGCACAATGTTTATGCCTTGAAGGTCAGAAAAAGGTGTCAGATTCCCTGGATCTTCTGGCTGGCCTCAGAGTCAGAGTAATCCTCCTGCCTCACCCCGCCCCCCACTCCCAGTTCTGGAATTACAGGCATGAGCCACCATGCTCAGCACATTTCCATATCGGTTCCCACTCATGTGCCAGTCTCATGTGCTGGGGTCTTGCTACTGGTCAGTTGTGCCGCTGGGCCACTAAAGACTTCAGCTCCGATTTGTTCATGTCCTTTTATGATGTATTGAGTGATGCTAAGGTCTTGAATTGGCAGGCTCAGTTCTCAGGGTCTTACGTAAAAGAATTTATAAAGTTTACATGTTACCCTTGCTACTGAAAGAAAATCTGAAAAGGTATAAAAGGATTAAGGAATAAATTAATAAAATATATTTTAAAAAAGGATTAAGACCAGCCTCCTTCTTATCAAAGATGACCACTATTAATATGATATATATATATTCTTCTGCACTGTATGTACATATCCAAGGGCTGGAGACGTAGCTGGTGGCAGAGCACTTGCCTGTCAGGTGTACTTACATGCAGTGGGATCTCTTTACTTTCCTAGTTCTATGTTGGTATTACAGAGAATAATAACTTAATAAATACAGTCATGCCGGGCGGTGGTGGCGCACGCCTTTAATCCCAGCACTCGGGAGGCAGAGGCAGGCGGATCGCTGTGAGTTCGAGGCCAGCCTGGTCTACAAAGTGAGTCAAGGACAGCCAAGGCTACACAGAGAGACCCTGTCTTGAAAAACCACACACACACAAAAGAATACAGTCATTGCCCCTGAGGAAGTACAGAGCTGGGTAGGGCTCGCGAGCTGCCGGTCACAACGTTTTACAAACTGATCAACAAATAACCTCTACGTAGGCATATTTCTGTTTAAAGACATTAATAAGTATTGTTAATTCGTTAGCTTTGGACTTGGCCAGCAGCAGTGTAACTCATGTCTGAGGGAGCTGATGTGGGCATTTCTTCAGAAAAGCACATAGGGTCTGTTGTGCCTAGCATTATACTGAGGTGAATTTCAATACTGACATCACCGAGAAAAGCAGAAAAATAAACCGTGAAGGGTGAGAGCTGGAGAAAGAGAGCAAATCATGAATGTGTAAGTCCTGGCAGGCAAAAGTGGTGCAAATACTAACTTTCGTTAGCTCCACAAATAGCTTAATTAGAATTATATAATATTCACAAATACAGGTTATAGAATCTGGGAATAATGTGGATCAATTAAATCTTAATGTGTTTTTAAAAATTATCACCATATGCATTTTATTTAACTGTATGTGCGTGTGTGTGTTGGCGTGTATGTGGTGGTGGGGTATGGAAACCAGAAAATGTCCTGCTCTCTCACTCTCTGCCTGAGTCTCTCACTGAACTGGGGCTCAGCTGGTGGCCAGCCATGCCCAGTGACCCTCTGTCCTTCCCAACAGCAATGGAGTTTCAGGTGCTTGAGGCTGTACTTGGCCTTTTACTTCAGGTCTGGGCATTTGAACTCACATCTTCATGCTTGTACAGCAAGTCCTCAGCACTCTAAGTCCCAAGAGCTGCTTGCTTGTCTCAGAAGACATCATCATGTGATTCTTGCTATGTGGACCAGGCTGGCCTCTGACTCATAGAGACCTGCCTGCTTCTGTCTCCCAGATACTGGAAGTAAAGACATGTGCCACCCCGCACACATGCATTTTAATAAGAAGATATGAATGTACCATGATTTGTTTAATTTTAATTTTAATTTTAATTTTAAAAAAATTTTTGGTTTTTCAAGACAGGGTTTCTCTGTGTAGCCCTGGCTGTCCTAGACTCATTTTGTAGACCAGGCTGGCCTCGAACTCACAGCGATCTGCCAGCCTCTGCCTTCTGAATCCTGGGATTAAAGTTGTGCACCTCCATGCCCGGCTTAATTTTTAATTTTTGAGACAGGTTCTGACTGAGTTCCTCAGGCTGGTTTGAACTTGAGAGTCTCTCTCAAGGACTACTGGCTGCCCTTCTAGACCTGTGTTTCATTATTTTTTTTACTTTATTTTTTTCTCTCTTTCCCTTCCGTCTTTCTCTCCCTTTCTCTCTGTTTTGTTTTGGTTTGCTTGTTTTGTTTTTAAGAAAGTGCCTGGCTAAGTGGCCTAGGCTGGTCTGGAACTCACTGTGTCACCCAGAGTGGCCTTGAATTTATGATTCTTCCTCTTCAGCCACTCTGATGGTGACGTGAAATTCATGGTGAACACTTGTTCTTGTTGAGCTGGCATCCGGGGCCGAGCTGTGTCAGCTACACACATGTGAAGTTGGAGATTAGCTAGGCGCATAAATGTCGGCAGAGGTGGATTGGCCCTCATTAATAAAGACCAGGGCCATCCAGGCTCAGGTGTCAGCCTTTGCTTATCAGCACTTTACAGTCTAGTCTGTGTGGTCTACTGGCTAAAATGGGAGGGACAACTCTAAGCTTGTGCTTGCTTACTCGTTGGCTCTGTTCTATGCAGTTCTGACCCGACTGCTGATTTGAATCTCTAGCCTTTGCGCTAATAAACTGTAACCTTGAGTTAACAGTTATCTGGGTCCACCTAGTGAATGAAAATGAGAGTGTACAGGTTGTACATTCTATGTACTCATTATATATATATGCACACATATATTATATATATATATTCACACACATATATATTTAATATTTTATTGTGGATTTAAGAGGTTCTCAAGGACAACTGGCTGTATTACCCTTTCCTTGGGCATTGCATTCTGTTTTTAGGAGCCAGTCCTTACCAGTTCCAAGTCTACTATTGAACATCTTTTTAAGTGCTTAGTGGCCATTTGGATTTCTTCCTCAGTGATTTGTCCATTCTGGTTCCTTTCTTTACTAAGTGGTTCTTGAATGTGGAAAGCAGTAAGCCCATTCACATAGGCACAAAGGAAATCAAATGTTTATTTCTCTGTTGGTCCATGGAGCTTAGTGCTTTCTGTATGTTCGTGGTTCGCTTTGTCTGAATAATCCCTAAAATTGCTCACCCCTGAGGAGTACCAGCTTCCTCCAACGTGTGCTTTCCCTGCGCCACGCTTCTATTTTAAGTCATGTTGTACCCACCCTCTAACTCTCTCAGGGCTTTTTTCTCCCCAAGGTAAACTTGCACTGAGCTTAGTTGACTTTTCTTTCCTTAATTATGTGTAAAATTGGGCATTTGGAACGTCACATTTGATTGCTGCTATAACCGATCCTCAAATCCAGTAACTTCTGCCCATAAGTCCACTTACAGACTGGCTTGCAGAAAGCTCTGATTTTTGTGGCATTGTATTCTTGCTCAGAATCTTCCAAGATTTTTCTTAGGATTGTTGCTGTTGTGGTTGTTGTTTTATTAGACATGAGTGCCTTTGGGGCCAGGCTTGGAGATCCGGGTGTACTGAGCTCTGACTACTTGGTTTGCTTGTGGAGTCGCCTCAGGATCAAAGACAGGTTATCAAGACAAAGGCAGGCTTCATGTGGCTCAGGAGTCTCCATGAGGAAGTGAAGACGCAAGGAAACGGAAGAGCCCGAGATTGTATGCTAGGTTGGATGAGCGTACCGGAAGTGTGAACAGCATGGTAGGATGGGGGCACGCAGGGTCAGGGTCCCCAGTTCTCTATTCTATTATCTACCTCCAGGTGAGGCTCCAGCCTTCTGTTTGCCTCGGCGCCGGCGGTGGGGGGAAGGGTGGGAGGCAGACTCTAGGATTGTTCAGAGCTCGGGTTTGTACTGAGAATCCGGTCTCAAGCCGGCACTATGATGGTTTTTTCAGCATGTATCCCCAGAATGAGCTTCCCGATGGTGTTAACTGGAGCTCAGTGGGGCAGGACAGGCATGCACTGGGTAAGACTCATGCGGGATCTCATGTCCTGGGGAAGAATCGATGGCCTCAAGGGGATGTTCATCCTCCCCGGCTGCCTCTTGCTAATTCTCCTGTGCTACTGGTGCTGTTCCTTCCTTAACGCTTTAACAGCCTGGCCCCGGGCTCACGGGATTCCCTCCCTACTCACTTCCTTCCTCCACTGTGGCTTCCACAGCCCATTTCCGCATTCCTTTACTTTGACGGGCCTGGAAATCCCCCTGGTATTTGTTCTCAGAGTCAGCTGGAGCAATTTTAGGTTCTTGACTTTTCCTTCTATTTCCAAACCTAGAAAGCCAGGTCTTATTTCTCTCTCTCTCTCTCTCTCTCTCTCTCTCTCTCTCTCTCTCTCTCTCTCTCTCTCTCTCTCTCTCTCTCCAGGTTTCTCTGTGTAACAGCCTGGCTATCCCGGACTCCCTTTGTAGACCAGGCTGGCTTCGAACTCACTAAGATCCACCTGCCTCTGTCTCTCAAGCGCTGGGATTAATGGCGTGCGCCACCACAGGTCTTACAAAGTTAATCTAGCATTAAAAGCGTTCATGGATCCTGAAGTGTGCTTCTTCTTTCAGGAACTGCCTTGGCAACAGGAGCATCGGCTTGGTACCCACACACAGACCAGGGCTAGCCGTCATCTCCAATGGCTTTGCTCATTACATTCCTTCTGTTAGGAACATCTCTCTCCTGCTCTGAAATTACCTAGAGCACTTGCATGAGTGAGTGTATGCTAATACAATGACACATGTCTGTAGATAATTCAAAACATTTTGCGAGTCATGGAAGAAAAAAAAAATCCAACCTTTTCCCTTCCTTTTCTATATGTCTACAAATATATGTGTGATACCAATACTTACTAAAAATGGAAATACACTCATTTATATCCCATTTTCTAGTTGATGGACTGCTTCCCTTCTTCTTCCCTTTCAGCACAGCACATTCCTTATTCAGTCATGTGCAAAGTATCCTCACGTCTTTCACTGGGTTCTATATTTAAAATTTTTTTAAGAAAAGATTTATTTATTTATTATGTGTACAGTGGTCTGTCTGCATGTATGCCTGCACACCAGAAGAGGGCATCTGATCTTATTATAAATGATTGTGAGCCACCATGGGTTGCTGGGAATTGAACTCAGGACCCCCGGAAGAGCAAGCAGCTCTCTTAACCTCTGAGACATCTCCCCAGCCCTTTTAAAAGTATTTTAATGACAACTTAGTTTTGGTTTTGGTTTTTGATTTGTCCTGTTTTTTGTTTTTGAAGATAGTCTTTATCTTGTAGCTCTGGCTGTCCTGGGACTAGCTCTGTAGACCAGGATGGCCTCAAATTCAATGATCCACCTGATTTTTTTTATTTTTTATTTTTTTTATTTTTAGTTTTTTGAGACAGGGCTTCTCTGTTTAGCCTTGGCTATCCTGGACTCACTTTGTAGACCAGTCTGGCCTCGAACTTACAGAGATCCACCTACCTCTGCCTCCCAAGTGCTGAGATTAAAAGCATGCACCACCATGCTCAGCAAGAATTCGTTATTATTATTTAAAAAATTTTTAGTTTATGTATATGTGTGTTTTCTTTGCATGTATGAGTGTGCACCGCATGTCTGCCTGGTACCCATGGAGGCCAGAACAGGACATCAGATCCCTTAGAAGTGGAGTTGCAGATGGTTGTGAGATACCACATGGGTGCTGGAAATAGAACTCAGGTCCTCTGTAAGAGCAGCAAGTGCTCTAAACCATTTCTCTAGCTCCTTCTTCCTTTATTTATTTTATTTCTATTATTCGTATGAATTCATTTGTGTGAATGAATACCACATATGTATGGGTGCCTCAGGCTGAAAGAGAAGTTCTAGTTAGAGGCTGCCCAACATGGGTGCTAGGAATGGAACACAGGTCTTCTGCAAGAGCAGCAAGTGCCCTTTGTCTTCTATCTGTTTGTTTGTTTGTTTGTTTGAGGCAGGGTTTATGCAGTCCTGGCTGTCTTGAAACTTGCTTTGTAGACCAGGCATGCCTCCAACTCATCAGTTCCAACTGCCTCTGCCTCCAGTGCTGGGATTAAAGGTGTGCACTACCACGCCTATTTGCATCAAGAGCTCTTAACCAGGGAACCATCTCTCCAGACCCCACCTCCTTTTCTTTTCCCCCTCCCCCTCCACTTCTTTCTATTTTGACCGTGCTAGGGATCAAACCCAGGGCCTTGTGGATGTGTGTTGGTGTTTTGCCTGCATATTTGTCTATGGTTATCATATATTGGAGTACAGACAGTGTAGGCTGCCATGTAGGTGCTGGGAATTGAACCAGGATCCTCTTGAAAAGAAGTCGGTGCTCTTAACTGCTGAGCCATCCCTCCGGTTCCTAAAAATGGCATTTTTATAGATATGTATATCCCATCATTTGAGTTAAGAACTAAAGGCAATTAAAGTCGTGTTAATCAAAAAGGGATAGTGAGCGATTTAGTGGTATATGAAGAAATCACTTGTTCCCTGTAGACCTCTGGCTTCTCATCAGCTGATTTCTCCAGGGTCACTCTGCTCCACTTTGGTTTTGATTATGTATCTTTTATTTGTCAAATGTAAGCACATATAGTTGATTCACATAAAACTGCCATTTGGTGATAAAAATGGCAGTTACACACACACACACACACACACACACACACACACACACACACACGTGTGGGTGTGCGCCAGAACGAATGCTGTGCCCTGTGCCCTGTGTGCTCTGCAACCCCTCCCTGCAAGCATCCTTCCTTGTCTCTCCCAGTACCTCATATTGTGTTTCCACCTCGGCTGGCCGCTGCAGCTGCAGCGCTGGTCCCCAGGAACTCAGCCCCTCATTGGCAGCCAAGGAGCTGGATCAACGCCCCCAGCCTTTGTGCCGTGTGGCTGTCGCCTTACATTTGCTTGCTGGCTTAGAAATGTCAGAGGCAGCTGTAGCCGAGTCACACTAAACACAGAGGCTCCTCTAGCGGCCAGTTTCTTGCCGTCCTCTGGGGAGACACACTTTAAATGCGCTTGAATTGAGGTTTTTGGCAGATTGTTACAGTAGAATATTGACTCTCTGATCCAAAGCCAGGTTGGGCCCAGAAACTGTGTGCTTTTCTCAAAGCTAATAATGAGAATTGATCAGAGGTGCTGGTTGGGGAGGAGGTGGCGGGAAGGAAGGAAGTCCCTGGTCACCATTTAGAGCATGCTGCCTGCTGAAGCTGCTTGGCGATTTATCATTATTTTTCACTGTTGCTATAATAATAATAATAATAATAATAATAATAATAATAATAATAATAATAATAATATTCTCATCTGCATGGAGACAAGCTTCTAATGGACATTATACGACTGAAGTCAAACAAAGAGAAACAAATCTAAACACGCCCTTCTTTGCAGGAGCGTGCGTGCCCTGGCCTTCTCACAGACACCATATCTGAGCAGGTATACCAAGCCCACAGGGATCTTGCCATTTTCATTGTAATGGAATTTCATTATTAGAGAAGGAAGCCGGAAGACACAGCACTGGGTCTCAGGTTGTCCAAGGAGAAAAATATATGCCTATCATCTTGATTAATTATAATTTCCCACCCATTTGGGTTGGGTGGAATTCTTTTTGAATAAGTGATCTTCTGTGGACAGTGTGGCTAACTTAGCTTGTTTTGTTTTTGAGTTTTAAAAGTGTGTCTGGGGGTGGGCTGGAGAGATGGCTCAGAGGTCAAAGAGCACTGACTGCTGCTCTTCCAGAGGTCCTGAGTTCAACTCCCAGCAACCACATGGTGGCTCACAACCATCTGTAATGTGATCTCATGCCCTCTTCTGGCCTGCAGGTGTACGTGCAAGCAGAACACTGTATGCATAATAAATATATTAATTAATTAAAAAAAAAGTGTGTCTGGGTGTTTTGCCTGTATGTGTGTGTACCACGTGGGTGACTAGTGCCCACAGAGGCCAGAAGAGGGCCAAGGATCCCCTGGAACTAGGGTTACAGCTGACTGTTAGCTACCACGTGGGTGCTGGGAATTGAACCCAGGTCCTCTGCAAGAGCACCAGTGCTTTCAACCACTGAGCCATTTCTCCCGCCCAGCTTACTAATTTATTTGAGACAGACTCTCACTTTATAGAACTAGTTGGCCTAGAACTTGTTTTGTAGACCAGGCTGGCCTGGAACTCACAGACATCCACCTGCCTCTGCCTCCCTAGTGTTGGGATTAAAGGTGTGGCCACCATGCCTGGCTAGCTTGCCTGTGTTTAGAGCTGTGTTTTCCTACTCTCTGGTCTGGTGTAAGCCCTTGAGGAAGATGGCTCCCGTCCTCCCAGTCCTGATGGCCATCACCCTGCCTGCAGAGGACTCTAAAGTGGCCTTCCTCTGGTGGATCTTCAGCAGCCAGAATGAGTGCCTGAGCATCACTGTCTTTGCATTAAGTGAACAAAAGCAGTTTCCCTCCAGATAGAAAATCACACTGTTGACTAAGTGCCTTAAAGCAATATCTGCTCTCTTTACATCTCTCTACCCTCTAAGATGATTATAACAGCCCCGGAGATGAGTCTTGGAGGAAAATACTGTCTTGAAGAACACTTTTCTTTTGCTTTTGAGAATATCTGTATGCCCAGGGCTTATCAAAAGTTTCTATTTTTTTCCCCTTCCTCCATCTCTCTCCCTCCCTCCCTCCTTCCTTCCTTCCCCTTTCTCTCTTTTATATTTTAATGAATATTTTTATTATTTATAATTTCCTGTTATTACAAGCAACATTGCTATTTATATATTATTTTTTAAAAATTTTTTTTATTTTATTTTTTGAGACAGGCTTTCTCTGTGTCACCTTGGCTGTCCTGGTCTCTCCTTGTAGACCAGGCTGGCCTCGACTCACAGAGATCCACCTGCCTCTGCCTCCCGAGTGCTGGGATTAAAGGCGTGTGCGATCATGCCCAGCTCATTTCTCTCTTTTCTTTCTTCCCTCCAACCCTTCCCATGCAGTGCCTGCCTCCCCCGCCCCCCACTCTCATTCTGATTCATGCTCTCTTTTTCTTTAAGTGTGTGTGTGTGTGTGTGTGTGTGTGTGTGTGTGTGTACATATATTATTCCCAACTATAGAAATATAACCTGCTCAGTCTGTATAATGTTACTGTGTGTTTTCAGGGCTGCCCGGTTGGTCTTGGATAAGCAAGCCGCCATATGCTCTTCCCTGGGGAAGAAGACCATGTCTGCAGAACTTAGCATCCCCGAGTTATCTCCCTCCCTCTTGTGTGCATGTGTCCTAGTTACTTTCCTATTGCTGTGAAGAGACACAACGACCAAGGCAACTCATAAAAGGAAACATTGAACTGGAGGCTTGCTTACAGTTCAGAGGGTGTTCATGACCCGCAGCTGGGAGCGCAGCAGCGGGCAGGCAGGCACGGTGCTAGAGCAGTAGCTAAGAGTGTTTCCAAAAGTTGGAGACATGGGAGGGGGATTCTAGGGGGAGGGAGCAGGGGCTGGGAGTGATGAGGGCTTTTGAAACCTCAAGCCTATCCCTAGGATACCCCTCCTCCAACAAGGCCACACCTCCTAATCCCTTTCAAAACTGTTGCATCCAGTAGGGGCTGTTCTCCGTCAAAGCACTACAGTGTGTAGACGAGCGCTGCTGGGTGGGTGGGTGTGAATGTGAAGGCCAGAGGTTAATCTCTGATGTTCTTCTTCTTCTACCTTGACAGGGTCTCTCGCTGACCTGGGCCTTGCTGAGTAGGCTGGACTGCCTGGCTTATGAGCCTCATGGATTTACAGCTCTCTGCCATGCTGGAGCTGGGATTGCAAGGTTGCACATCACCATTGACTTTTTCTTTTTCTTTTTCTCTTTAAATCAGGGCTCTGTGGGATGAACCCAGCACTGAACTTTACTGACAGATATATCCTCAGCCATACTAGGAGTTTCTTGGGTGCATTTTCTCGGGACCCCTTTTTCCAGGCCTTTACTCTGAGGTAATGTCTATCTTTGTTGCTGAGGCCTGTTTCTTGTACACAGCAGAATGTTGAATCTTGTTTTCACGTCCATTCTGTTAGCCTGTGTCTTTTATTGGGGAATTGAGTCCATTGATGCTGAGAGATATTAATGACCAATGCTTGTTAATTTCTGTTATTTTGATGTTGTTGTTGTTGTTGTTGTTGTTGGGGTGTGTGTGTGTGTGTGTGTGTGTGTGTGTGTGCGCCCACGCCTGTGGCTTTGCTGGTGTGGGGTTACCTATTTCCTGTGATTTCTTGGGTGTGATACCCTCCTTGGGTTGGAGTTTTCCTTTTAGTATTTTCTGTAGGGCTGGATTCATGAATAGATATTGTTTAAATTTGATTTTGTCATGAAATATCTTGTTTTCTCCATCTATGGTGATCTAAAGTTTTTCTGGGTATAGTAGTCTTGACTGACATCTGTGGTCTCTTAGGGTCTGTAAGACATCTGCACAGGCGCTTCTGGCTTTTAGAGTCTCTGTTGAGAAGTCAGTATAATTCTTATAGGTCTGCCTTTATATGTGACTTCGCCTTTTTCCCTTGCAGCTTTTAATATTCTTTGTTCAGTACATTTAGTGTTTTGATTATTATGTGGCAGGATGATTTTCTTTTCTGATCCAGTCTATTTGGTGTTTTGTAATCTTCTTGTATGTTTATAGACATCTCTTTATGGTGGGGAATTCTTTTTTCTATGACTTTTTTTTTTTTTTGGTTTTTCAAGACAGGGTTTCTCTGTGTAACCTTGGCTGTCCTGGACTCACTTTGTAGACTAGGCTGGCCTAGAACTCACAGCGTTTTCTATGACTTTATTGAAAATATTTTTTCGGACTTTGAGCTGGGAATCTTCTTCTTCTGTTTCTATTATTCTTAGATTTGGTCTTTTCATAGTGTCCAGATTTCTTGGCTGTTTTGTCTCAGGAACTTTTTAGGTTTAGTGTTTTCTTTGACTGATGTATCAATTTCTTCAATTGTATCTTCTACACTTAAGATTTTCCTTTCCATCTCTTATATTCTATTAGTGATGTTTGTGCCTGTATTTCTTATTTTCTTCCATAGGTTTTTCATCTCTAGGATTCCCTTGGATTAGCTCTAGGCTGCTTTATTGGCATGTCAGGGAGATAATTAGGGAGCAGTGTTTACACAACATTGAGACAGGAGATTCTCAGAACAAGGATTGCAACCAGATATGGGGGGTGGGTACAGAAATCAGAACTTGAATTACGCAGTAACCTTATGCCTACATTTCACAGTGCCTCTTTGTAGCCCAGGCTGGCCTTGAATATGTGATCTTCCTAACTCAGCCTCCTTAGTGCTGGGATGGCTTGGATGCTCCTCTTTCTCCCCCACTTTCTTCTCTTCTTCCTGTTCCTTCTCCACAGCTTTTCCCTCATTCATCTCCTTCTGACTTTTTGGGAAGAATCTCACCTGAAGCCCATTACATGCCTTCCCCAGCCTCTCAGGTCCTGGGATGTGCACCATCACATCCAACGTCCAACTGATAACTGTCTCTTGAGAACTCATATAGTATTTTACTTGCCATGTAGGCTTTTGAAAATGTTTTTACGTAGTTGAATCCATCTGTATTTTCTTTAATAACTACAGCTTTCAAATCAGAGTGAGCAGGGCTCCTTAGGAGTGTCTCTTTCATGTAGTGCAGGCTAGCCTCAAATGCACTGTGTGAGAAAGAATGATCTTTACTCTCTGATTCTTACAGCTCTGGCTCCAGTGCTGGGGTTAGAGGTATGTGCGATGCCCATCCCTGATCAGCCTTTCCTTCCCTTTCTTTCCTCCTTCCCTGCCTCCGTTCCATCTGCTTGTCACACTAATGTATGGCATGTTGTCCTAGCTAGTTTTATGTCAGCTTGACAGCTAAAATCATCTGAAAGGAGGAAATCTCAAATGAGAAAATGTCTCCATAAGATCCAATGGTAGGGCATTTTCTTAATTAGTAATTGAGCGGGGAGGGCATAAGCCATCGTGGGTAGTGACATCCCTGGGCTGGTGGTCCTGGGTTCTGTAAGACAGCAGGCTGAGCAAACCATGGAGAGCAAGCCAGTAAGCAGCACCCTTCCATGGCCTCTGCATCAGCTCCTACCTCCAGGTTCCTGCCTTGTTTGAGTTCCTGCCTTGACTTTCTTCGATGATGGACTAGAATGTGGAAGTGTAATCCAAGTAAACTCTTTATTCCCCAACTTGCTTTTGGTTACGGAGTTTTATCACATCAGTAGTAACCCTAAGACATAAGTCCTGAAGAAATGAAGATGAAAATGGGTTTTCCTGCTGGGTGCAGTGGCACACACCTGTAATCCCAGTACTCGGGAGGCAGAGGCAGGAGGATCTCTGTGAGTTTGAGGCCATTCTGTTCTACAAAGTGAGTTCAGGACAGCCAGGGCTACCCAGAGAAACCCTGTCTCAAAAAACCAAACCAAAAAAAAAAAAAAAAAAAGGATTTTCCTAGCACTCCTCTCCAACAGACAGACAAACAGACAGACAGGCCATATACTCCACACACAATTATACTGGATAGCAGGAGAAGAAACACGTCTAAATTCTAGAGCATCATTCTTAAGTCTTGTGTTCTTGGTAGCACCTAAGGAGGGGAAGAGCTGCTGTTTCTGAGCATATAAAGTGTAGAAGAAAGGAAGCAACGCTGAAGGTGGCCTGAGGTAAGGCTGCAGAGGACTCCGTGGGAACCTGTGAGAGCGATGATTGATGGATGTGCCCTGCTTAGCTGCCTTACTACAAATGTGAAAGGGCAGAGGTGGGTGATGTGCTTAAAACAATGCATAAGAAAACATAACCAGTGTTAGCCAGCCATGGTAGCGCATGTCTGCAACCCTAGGACTTGGAAGTCACGGGCAGGAAGAGCAGGGATTCAAGTTGACACAGTCTGGAGTACATAAGCAAGACCCTGTCTTGAAACAAACAAGCAGACACACAAACAGTAATCTAAAAGTTTCTGCTATTCCAGATAAGTAGAGTCAGAAATTAATTGCTTATGTAAAGTGATATTTCTCTCTAGATGATCAAATCTAGTGTCTACTTCAGTTTAGGCTGTGTGCATATATATATATGTTATATATAATATATGCATATATATATGTAAACACACACACACACACACACACACACACACACACACGAGTTTGTTTTTCATAGCTTTGGAATCTAGGAAGCCCAAAGTTAAGGCCCTGGCATGTTTGGTGGGACCTGCTTTCTGGTTCATAGATTGAATTTTCTCTCTTTGTTCTCAAGTGGTGTGAAGAAGATATCTGCTCGTTCATTCTTGCCAGACCACCAGTCCTATTTTTAAGGGGTCTGACCTTATGACCAAATCACTTCCCAAAAGCCTTACCTCCAAATACAACCACCTGGAGGTTAAGATATCAACATGGATCTGGAGAAATGGCTCGGAGCTTAAGAGCGCTGGGTGACCTTCCAGAGGACCCCAGTTGGATTCCCGGTCCCATATGGCCACTCACTATGATCTGTAACTCCAGTTCCAGGGGATCTGATGCTCTCTTCTGGCTTTCATAGACACCAGGCAATGCACGTGGTACACAGACACTTATACAGAAAAGACACATATATGCATAAATAGATAAATAAATGAATGGATATCTCAACACGGGAAGTTTTAGAGTGCCACACGCATTCAGACCATGGCTGTGTAGTAACTATGATTAAATTACCGAGACTCACCAAAGGTGCCTAAACTCAAGGCTGAAAGAATGCCAATGTTTGAGAAACTGGAACATTCCTCTAGCCATGTGGAGTGTCAGGTGCCGATGGCTGGGAATGCTGCTGGGCCAAAGGGTTTTGTTGGGGGAGATAAGACAGCTTAGGTAGGTAGGGGAGATAATTCAAGTGGGTGGTTCAGTTCCTGACATACGCCCAGTGTCCCAGTGTCTGTGAGTCTTTCTCCTGTTTTATTGTTACCTTTCCCTCCCTTAATCAGCTGTCCATCAGTGAGATAAAAATACCTGAGAAGATCAACTTAACCAAGAGAAGGTTTGTTTGGGTTCATGGATTCAAATGCTCTGCTGATTTGGGGCCTGACAGGAGGCCAAACATCACAGCAGGGAGCATAGGGCAGCAACCTCTGGGCAGCCTGGAAGCAAAGAGAGGGAATGGTCAGTGTCCAGTATACTCTTTAATAGTATGTCGCCAGTGACCAAACAACGTCTACAAAGCTCTTCCCCTTAAATGTCCAACGAGCTGGCAACCAAGCCTTTAGCCTGTGGCTCTGAGGAAGCAGTCCAGATTCAAACCATTACACCTTGTAGTATTTCCTGTCTGTCTTCAAAGGCACTCTACAGGCTTTCCCCAGGGTGATCCAGAGAGGTTTGCAGCAGTCCAAGTATCTTGTAAAAAGCCAATTTTCTGGGGAACACAGTGAGTCCAAATTCAGCTTGGGGTAACTATATAACAAGACTCTGTCTCAAAAGAACCAAGCCACAGGCTTGAGCAAATAGCTCAGTGGGTGAGGGTGCTTGCTGTGCATGAAGGTCTGTGTTTGGATTCCCAGCATGCCTGCCTGTGCATGCTTGTCACCCTAGCACTGGGGATAGAAATGGGCTGATTCTAGGATGCCTCTGGCCACCCAGCTTAGTTGAAATGGTGAGCTTCAGCTTTAGAAGACACCTCATGTCCTTCTTTGACCTCCACAGACATGCACATAGGTGTACACACACACACACACACACACACACACACACACACACACAC
>OU015742.1:150908114-150935847 GCA_907169655.1 Acomys percivali
GAGAGAGAGAGAGAGAGAGAGAGAGAGAGAGAGAGAGAGAGAGAGAGGAATGTCCAGATTATATAATGAAGGGGGAAGGCAAAGCCCCTGTCCTGGAGAGTTCAAGGTAGAGGGCAGGGTATGCCAGCCATGTCCTGGGGCAGGTAGACACTGAGTGCTGGAAGAACCTGGAGCTGTTTGTCTCAGCTCTGAAGCACACCAGTCATCACTCGAGTAGCTTTCTAAATTCCCCTGGGACTTCTTTGTGAACTGTGCCCTATGTGGGTTCCAGGGACTAAACTCAGGTCAATAGGCTTGGCAGTGAGTGCCTCTTCCCTGGACGAACCATCTCACTGGCTCCCGTGAGATTTCCCAAAGAAAGACTCACCATCTGTTTCTCTTCTGGGGCCTTAGGTGAGCTGTTAGTCTTCACCCCTTACTCTCAGTGTGTGACGGCTGCTAGGTTGCCTTGCAGGCTTTGGTTCCTTCTCTTACTGACACTGACGCGTGCTCTCCGGTCTCAGCCTCTGGAGCAGTGGGGACTACACTGTGTACCCCTGAGCTATGTGAGTTCTGAGCTAGATAAAACTGACACATGTCTTGAATCAGTTCCCAGGGGAGCCTCAGGGTAGGAATAGACATGCAGAACAATTTGCAAATAAGTTCAGTCCCCCTTCCTCAGGGCCCAGACACCAGGTCTATGTTAGGACTGCAAGCGGTTGCCACTTCAACCCAGCCGTTACCTGGAACGAGAACGGAAAAAGCCAGCGAAAACGCCCCCAGCCTTCTCACCAGTCCCCGCTTGCCTTTTTCGCCCCTGAGTATTCATTCAGATGCTGCAAACCTTTGGCTGTTTTTCAGCTTGTGCCTTGAGTTTTTTGGTTTCTGTGTGTTCTTCAGCATTTCTGTTGGGAGAGAACAGGGTAGGAGAGCTTGGGGCTGCCCATGCCTGCCTGCCTGCTGCTTACAGAAAGGTCAGGGGCTCTTAGTGGGCTGAAAGTTTGGTTTATGAAGTATCCCTGACTTCTGTGGTGACTCCCTGTTTGTGGAGTAGTCGGAGAACTTACTGGTTCGAACTCACTCTATTGTTAGAGACAGGTTGTCCCGGGTGACGGCAGGAATCTGTGTTTAGATTTCCCCGTCACTAGTTTCTCTACCTTGGCTGCATGTTAGACTCATCTCATCTATGAAGCTAAAAGAGAAGATGCTTAGAATTCTCTTCACATTTGGAGAACTGAAGACTCTCAGCTCAAATAGTAAAGAAATGAGTGAATCTAGGATTCTTCACAGTGGTCTTAGGTTTTTGTTTATTTGTTTGTTTGGTTTAGTTTGGTTTGGTTTGGTTTGGTTAGGGTTTTTGAGACAGGGTTTCTCTGTGTAACCTTAGCTATCCTGGATTTGCTTTGTAGAACAGGCTGGCCTCAAACTCACAGTGATCCACCTGCCTCTGCCTCCCGAGTGCTAGGATTAAAGGCATGTCCCACCACTGCCTGGCTTTTTTTTTAAACATTAAGTCAATTTTTATTATAAGTTTATTATAGTAGAAATTATTCTTGATAATGAAATTAAAATTTACTTTTAGAGTTTATAAAAATCTGAGCTCCTAGGCTAGTTAGACGGTTCACTGGGTAAAGGCACCGTCTGTTAAGCCTGATGACCTGAGTTCAATCTTTGGGATCCATATAGTGGAAAGAAAGAAACTATTTTTCACAATTTGGTGTGTAATGTCATGCACATGCAAGTGTGCGCACATGTGCGCGCACACACACATGCACACGCATGCACACACACATGCATGCAAACTAAATTAAAATGTGGTGGTGTATGCCTTTAAAACCAGCACTAGGGAAGTAGAGGCAGTCAATTTCTGTGAGTTCAAAACCACCCTGGTCTACATAGAGAGTTCCAGGCCAGAAAAAGTTACACAGTGAAACTTACCTGAAAGGGGGGATGGGCAGGAGGAGTGGATAAAACATTTTTTAAAAATCCAAGAAGATGGCTTAGAAGTACCAGCTGCACAAGACTGATGACATGAGCTCGATCCCTGAACCCATGTGTAAAGACAAGTCAGATGAAGGGTAGGCGTGTGTCTGAAATCTCAGCGCTTCTGTGGGGAGATAGGAAGTAATCACACAGATAGGAGAACCACACAGAAGCTCATTGGCCAGCTAGCCCGGAGCACAGAGCATAGCAACACAAAGGAGGAAGCCCCTGCCTCGACAAGGTGAGTGGTGTGCCTGGCCTCCCTTCCTTCACGGAGCTGGGGGCCAAGCCTAGAGCAGTCGGCCAGGAGCAGTAGCCTTGTATCGTAGTAAGAAAAATTTGCATAATAAAATCTCTAAACCTGTAGTTCAGCAGTCATCAGTAACATGACAATATTGAGGACTTTTGGAGGGTTAGTTTGCTTAGCACATTTGATTTTTGGAAATATCAGTCTAAAGTCATGAAGAACGATGATTAAAGACTCATCACGGCGGAGAGACGGAGCCCCAGTGGGCTGCTGCAGGCTTACCACCTGCCCTCGGAGTACTTCTAATACTGGGCTCTGAACTGCTCATTCTCCCATCTTCTCCCCACATGCCGCCCCACTTTCTGTAATGAAAAGGCTCCTGGATACTCCCTCTCCAGTGTCCAGGAGAACCAGGCTAGTTTACTCGTGCCTCATCAAGCATCTCTTCTTTCCCACAAAGCCAGTCTGTGCATCTTTCCCTTTTCTCTTTTTAATGACTTGGACAAAAAGAGAAAAGGTGTCTACGCTTTGAGCAGAGATATATTCATATTTGTAGCCTTGGCTATCCTGGACTCGCTTTGTAGACAGGCTGGTTTCGAACTCACAGAGATCCTCCTGCCTCTGCCTCCCAACTGCTGGGATTAAAAGCGTGTGCCACCATGCTTGGCTTTGATGTTCTCTTTTAGTGAAAGATGCTGACTTAGTGCTTTCCCCGAGAGCAAAGGGGCGCCTTCTTACATGTCTGCTATCTTTGTATAAAGCCTATTGAAGACTGGATGATGTTACAACGCTCCCCGCCCAACCCCCCAACCCCCCCCCCCCCCCCCCCCCCCGCCCCCGTACCTTTCCTCCCTATCAGACATGCACACTCACTACTATGGCTGACCATTTTTGTTTCAATTTCCTATACTTTATTTTTCTTGACACATATCCATTGTATTTTGGGAATCTCTCATTCTCCACTGTTTGTTTTTAAAAATATGATATTTGCATTAATTCTCTGAGAACCGAGTGCATATGTACAATGTGTTGTGATCGTATTTATGCAGCTTTCACCTCACCCCTCCTATCCTCAGCCCCAAGCCCAGCCCCCACCCTTCCCATGTTCTTGGCATTGGCTAGAGCAGGGGTCAAAGGGCAGAGGTGCGACGGTAACTGCCGGTGTCTCTGCGTTACCTCATTAAGTGCGGCTCCCCAGGAAAGCAAACAGCCTGTCTCGAAATTTGCTTTGCAGGGACTATAATAAGGAAATGTGAGATGGCTGGATAGAGGTGCCCTTAATCTCTTGTAGCACTGGTTCACCCCAGTTTTAGACCAAGAGCGATGATGCTTGGAAAAAAATTGGGAGTCTGCCTGCAGGCAACATTCACCTCTGAAGGAGAGATTGCTACAGAAGCCTAACCCTTGGAAGTTCTCAAAGTCCGAGTAAGGATTTATTAGAGGAATTAATATCTTTGAAGGCTCAGAAAGCAATCCTGCTTTCCTACAAGATGGATGAAAGGCAGAGATTTCAAATCATTTGCTAGAAAACATCAATAGCCAATCCTGCTGATTTAATTTTTTCAATCCCTCAGGCATCAAAAGAAGTTGTGACTTGTCCACATTTACCTTGGAAGCAAAGCAATATTGTAAATTAGAAATGACCGGGGCCTCGCTGGCCGCATTTCATTTTTAATTAGTTCAAGTTTCAGGCAACTTTGGAGCATTTCTTCTGCAGAAGCTGAAGAGCTTGCCCCTTGTATTTGTTGTGATTGCAGAAGTATCCGGCGACAGTCACTCACAAATGACAATGCTGTTGAGTCTAGTTGTCCGTCACAAGCACTACAAGAAATGGTGCCTGGCCACCCGCATTTCTCTTCAAGTTTATTCCTGAGCGAGCAGACAAATATTATGCTTTTGTTGTGAACTCACCAACATTTACTTGTCAAAGATTGATCCTAAAAATAAAATCAGACTCCAACAACACAAAATGTCCAAATCGTAAAAGTGCTAAAACTGTGACTGATTTTGCTTTTCCTGGTGAACCCATGGAGGCGACACTAGGGCTGCCCATGGCCTCACTCTTGCTGGTAAGCTCATCGATCCTGTTGCTCAGGCATTTTCTGCTGATGGTAGAAGCAGTGTCTTTAGACTGAAGAGCAGCTCTCCAACAGTCCTTCACCTTCAGCACCAGACAGGGACCGCTGAGACAGCCAGGCTGGTGGACCGTGCAACCCCTAGGTTCTCAGCTTCCTGTGTGAACTACCTGCATGGATGTCAATCTAATAAATCACACACACACACACACACACACACACACACACACACACTCATATATCCACACACATCTACACATATACTCTTAGACATGCCCACTCATACACACATACACTCATACACACACTCACACACATACACTCATACACTCATACACACACACATACACACATGTCCACACATCCACTCATACACACACACACTCATACATACTCACACACATATCTATATACATACACTCATACATACTCACACATATATATCCATACACATACACTCATATACACATCCAGTCATACACATACACATTCACACACATACCCACTCCACACACACATACACACACATACCCATACACACACACATACACACACATTCATACACAAACACCTACTCATACCCACCCACTCATACACCCCACTCTCCCCCCACCCCCACATTCTATCAGTTCTGTTCCTTTAAAAAACACTGACTAATATACTTGGCATCTGTATGTCTGTAATATTATCAATGATATTTACTCATATATGAGTAACATGCTCCTAGACACCTACAGGATCTAGAGGAAGACTTTGCCAGGGTGCCTCAGCATGTCATTGGGTACAGGTAGCAACTTGCAGACCCCTGGGGAAGGATCCAGCAGAGTAGCTTGGTGGTGGTGGTAAGACCATCGCTGAACTCTCAGCGCTGTGCTTCCAGATGGCAAAGCAGCAGCTTCCTTGGTGCTACAGCTCCCTGTATTGATTTTCCTACAAAGGCCCAAGGGGCCCCAGTCCTTCTGACGTCATGGCCTATGTTATTTTGAGGTGGAGTCTTGATAAATTGCTCATAAGGGCCTCAAACTAACAGTCCTCCTGCCCCAGACTCCTGAGTGGAGCAGGAATTGTAAGCATGTGCCGCTGCCTGGGTATCATTCTCAGTACAAGTACATTAGCATGCTAGTCTGTATTTAAGTTTCTTAGGAGCTCCATGATCATGAATGAGAGCATCTTGAGGAGTTGTTGTTGTTGTTGTTTTGTTTTTTTTCAATCAGTTTTCTAGAGTCACAAAGCTTAGCTTGGGCCTCCAAATAGTGTTTCCCCAGGACAGTCAGCATGAGAATCGTCCAAAGAGTCTGTCAAAAGTAGAGATCCCTGGATTCACAGAACAGTGGGCGATTGCATTCACAGTTCTGAAATAATTTATTTTTGTTTCTTTTGGGGGTTCTCTTTATTTGGGTTGGGCTGGTCTGGACCTAATTAGGCAAGGCTAGCCTCAAACTCATGAACATCTTCACTCAGCCTTAGGGTACTGGAATTACAGGTGAGGACCTCCGTGCCTGGTCTCAAATTATTCTAAGTGCATCATCCGTTTCTGAAGTTGCTGTCTAAGCAGCCCTGAGTCACATCCAAGTCAGAGGCTCTCGCCATCTTTACCATTACAATCAAGTGCTCTGAAGACTCCTGTCAGGGCTTGGCGGTCTTCTTGTCAGCCTCCTTCCTTTCCCAGTCTCTTTCTTACCTCCCTCTCACTGCACCTCAGTTTCCTGAGCATGTGGTCGCTATACTCTATGCTTGTCCTTTGTATACATACGTGCTGTGTGTTGTGTGTGCATTTGTCAGTGTGGGTATGTGTGTGCACTCATGTGTGTGTGTGTGTGTGTGTGTGTAGGCCAGAGGTCAACATCAGATGTTTTTCCTTTCTCTCCACCCTTTATTTATTATTTATTTATTTATTTGGAGACAGAATCTGTCTCGGAACGTGAAATGTACTAATTCGGCTAGGCTGTCCAGCCAATGAGCTTCAGAGGTTTTCCTGTTTCTACTTCCCCAGTTCTGGAATTACGTGTGCACACTGACACGCTTTTAGGTGGGCTTTGGAGATCCAAGCTCAGGTCCCCACGCTTGGGCGACTGACACCTTATGACACCTTATGGTCTCCCCAGCCCCACTTACACATTTCCCACTTACACATTTCTTGAGCATTGTCCTTTCTGCACCTCGGGGACAGTAAGTGGCCTCCCCATTCCCTGTCTGAGTTCATGTTTACTGGAAGAAGTGATTTGGGAGTGACCCTCCCTCCCCTTTATTTCAGGTGGCGAGACTGGAGGACATGATTTCGGTTCAGGGACCGAGAGGCTGCTCCACTCTGAACTCAGGGTTAGACAGTTACACACCTTGTCTCTGTAAGACTTGGCATGGTAACCGACGGCTGCTCTCAGGGGAGACCAGTTTCTTCTTCACATATGGAAAGCACATGCCAAGAGCAGGCCAGGCCAACCGGAAAAAGCGGTTGGGAAGGAAGGGCTGAGCTGAGCTTCCCACATTGCTCTGGATCTCCAACGCCAGCATCCACACAAGCCACTCCGCTAACAGGGCAGCGATAGAAGACGGAATGGATGGGAAGGCCCAAGACCATCATGCAGGTGACGCCCCTGACAGGAAAGCACGGGTGTTGGGGAGTCATGCTGCCTCGGGCTTCATCGTTGGTGTCTGAGATACACCTGTCCTTTCCTTCCCCCATGTGGACTGCGTCCCACCTGCTTAGCTTCCAAGTTGTAGCTCAAACTGCTCAGGGCTCTGTGAACTTGAGGGGATTGGAGAGAGGCAGCCCCACCTCTGTGCCCTCATAGGACTTCAAGTGGCATTCGTCATGTGATATGCGCTTTGTCCTGTGGGTAGAGGGACTATGTCTTACATGTCCTTATATTTATCCCCATAGGAGACGTTCAGTGGACTTTCCTGACTGGCTGTAAAAACACAATAGGTTTGGTCACATTTAAAGCTTCATTTTGGTAGCAAGATCAACGAGATGACTAGCAGCTATTTTTCTCTTGGTAGAAATTCTGTGCCCTAAAAACTGGCTAACAAACTTCTCATTGTGGGTCTGCAGAGTTAATGCCATCCCAGGAAGCTTGCTGGCACAGTCTCTTCACAGGGCATGGCGACTGATGATCAGCTTCTGAAGGAAAAGCCCTGTTTTTGACAGTGTATCTTTCCCCACCTTGGATAGACTAGTCGGCAACAGGGAGTCAATTTGAAAAGCTTCAAATAAGTTGTGATTACCAATTCAGAAGCTATTTAAAGAGAAACTCAATGTTTCAAAGTTCAGTTATTTCAGAATCATTTATATTATGATTTTTTTTTTTTCTTTTTGCGGCAGGGTTTTTCTGTGTATATTGTGATCTTACCTTGAGGTATGTGATTACTTTTTCTCCTTTTCTCTTAACAGACTTTCTCAAAGGGATAGGGCTGAACAGGTTGCTCAGTGGTTAGGGCACTTGCCTCCAGAACTGACACCCTGAGTTCAGCTCTTGGCACCCACTTGATGAAAAGAGAGAACCAACTCTTGCAAGTTATCTTTCAACTTACACACACCCACACACACGCACACACACACACACACACACACTAAAAGTTTTGTTTTTTTAAAAGATGGGATACAAGGTAATTCAGTCTTCAATTTCTGTACTGTGTATCTTTACAGCAGAGATTATATTTAATTATGGAAACAGTATTTTATAAAGTTATGTAATTCTAAAATATTTTTGATTAAAAGGGGAGCTTACTTATTTTTATGTACACGAATAACTATATGTATGTATGTGCACAGTATGTGTAGTGTCCAGAGGAGACCAGAAGAGGGTATTGGATGCCCTGGAGCCGGAGTCACAGGAACTTGTGAGCCATCCTATGTGGGTGCTGGGAACCAAACTTGGGTCCTCCGCAACAATAATAAGTGTCCTCAATGGCTGAACTATCATTAGCTTCAGTTAGTAAAATTAATTTGTAGATCTTTGTAAAAAGAAACACAGAAAGTAATTTTTGTGTTAGTCTCTTAATTGCAGATGATTATTTGATTAGAAACTATGTCTTTTTTCGAGCTGAATATTAACTTCTGAGCTGGGCATGGCGGTACACGTCGTTACCCTCAGTCCTCGGGAGGCAGAGGCGGGTGGAGCTCGTGAGAGCACCTGGTTTACAAACGGAGTTCCAGAGCCGTATCTACCCCTGAACCCTGCCAGCTGAATAGGCTGAGATCTTTCGGAGCACGCCACAGAAACAGGTTCTAGTGACCCGAGCAGCGCTCACTGCACAGTCCTCTCGTCCTGCCACGGCGCCCAGCCCATCTACCCCGTCCCGTGCCAGGGCCATGCTGCCGCTGGCACCATGCCCTACCCTACCCAGCACTGACCCCGGAGCCGAAGGAGCTGTCTGACATCGCTCACCGAACTGTAGCTCCGGGGAAGGGGATTCTGGCTGCCGATGAGTCCACGGGAAGCATCGCCAAGCGGATGGAGTCCATTGATACCGAGAACACTGAGGAGAACAGACGCTTCTACCGCCAGCTGCTGCTGACTGATGATGACCGTGTGAATTCCTGCATTGGGGGCATCATCCTCTTCCATGAGACACTGTACCGGAAGGCAGATGATGGAGGTCCCTTCCCCCAAGTTATCAAGTCCAAGGGTGGTGTTGTGGGCATTAAGGTGGACAAGGGTGTGGTGCCCCAGGCAGGAACTTATGGCGAGACCACCACCCAGGGGCTGGATGACTTGTCCGGACACTGTGCTCAGTACAAGCAGGATGGAGCCGACTTTGCCAAATGGCGTTGTGTGCTGAAGATTGGCGAACATTACCCCCTTAGCCCTTTGCTATCATGGAAAATGGCAATGTTCTGGTCCATTTATCCAGCATCTGCCAGCAGAATGTCACTGTACCCATTGTGGGGCCTGAAATCCTCCCTGATGGGGACCAGGACTTGAAGTGCTGTCAGTGTGTAACTGAGAAGGTACTGGAAGCTGTCTACAAGGCTCTGAGACACCACCGTGTCTACCTGGAAGAAACCTTGCTGAAGCCCAACGTGGTCACCCCAGGCCATGCTTGCACACTGAGAAATTTTCCAGTGAGGAGATTTCTATGGCAACTGTCACAGCACTTTCTGCACGGTGGCCCCTGCTGTTCCTGGAGGCACTTTCTTGTCTGGAGGGCAGAGTGAGGAAGAGGCGTCCATCAACCTCAATGCTATCAACAAATGCTCCCTGCTGAAGCCGTGGGCCTTGACTTTCTCCTGTGGCCGAGCCCTGCAGGTTTCCGCTCTAAAGGCCTGGGGCAGGAAGAAGGAGACCCTGAAGGCTGCCCAGGCAGAGTACATCAAGCGAGCCCTGTCCAACAGCCTAGCGTGTCAAGGAAAGTACACCCCAAGTGGTCAGTCAGGGGTGGCTTCAGCTCTAACCATGCCTACTGAGTAGAGGTGGCCTAAGGCTGCCCTGCTAACACCACCTGACCTTGGCCTACCCACTTGCTCTTGAGGAGGAGGGTTCTCTCCCATCAATCACTCTTTTTTAAAAAAAATTATTTATTTATTTATTACATGCATATATATATATGCAGCGTTCTATCTGCATATAACTCCTACAGGCCAGAAGAGGGCATCAGATCTCATTAACAGAGGATTGTGAACCATCATGTGGTTGCTGGGAATTGAACTCAGGACCTTTGGAAGAGCAACCAGTGCTCTTAACCACTGAGCCATCTCTCCAGCCCTCTGCCCCCACATCAATCACTCCTGCTGCCCCTCATGACTGGCGTGTGGTGTTGTCTGTGAATGACAACTCTGTCATCCCTTCCAGCCCGCTGCTGATCAACAACTATATAAGGAGGCGGGGGGGGGGGGGGGGGGGGAAGGGCCACATCGGCCCCTTTCTCTCAAAAACTCGATAGGTGTGGAGGTGGCAGGACTATCAATTCATCTTCAGAGTATGTCTCTGATACTGCTTAAAGCATTCCCGCTGCAGAAATCCCGTGTTTTTAAAGTCGGCTTCAAACAGGTGTTTGTTAGTTTCTTTCCTTCTGTCTAGGGCCTACTGTAAACTTGACAAATTGAACTGTTTTGTCGGTGAGTGCCTGCCGTCCTGTCTACGTATCAGCAAATGTGCTTCTGTTTAACTATCTTTTTGCAGTCATAAGAGAAATAAACATATAAAATAAACGCATCTCAATGCATAGCTGTGCAGGAGTACAGATGTTTTATTAATGAAAATGAATCCAGCTTTTGGTAAGTCATGGCAGCAATATAACATTTCATTGTTTGGTTCTGGGCTAGACAGTCCCTGCTGTTTCCACAAATTCCTGTAATGCTTAATGGACATCTGGAAGAATTCAGCCAATTAATCGAATTCACATAGGAGCTAGGCTAATGGCTGTCTGAAAGGCAGATTACATTAAATCAAACTTGCAATATGAATGAAAGCACTTAATCATACATGCAACATTCATTAGATGCGACACAGCAAGTGCTTTGATTACTTTAATGAAAGATCAGGTAAAGTGCATCAGCTGAGCAGATTGAAAAGGCAGCATGCTTACAAATGTTTGATTATGCTGAATATCAACAGAAACGGGGCCAGTAATTTATAGCAAAACATATTTGTAGGTGTCTAGAGCTGCCGAACGCAGGGAAATGCAGAGCTGGGGTTCAAAGCAGTGATTAATATATGATAAAACTTTAGTCAGGTGTCAGGAAAAAAACAGGACTTTAGTCATTTATCGACACAGGCGCCTGCCTGTCGTGAGTGACTTGCAATCGCTGTGAACCCCAATTTCATTTGCTCTCAGGTTCTTTGGTTGAAGAGGCAACACCAGAGTAGGAACCCTAACTTAAAAGAGGACTCACCTTTGGAGAGAGGCCTTCAAAATCTCCTGACAGGAATCAAAAATCCTGGTGCTCATAGCTATGCCTAGCTGCTAGAGCTACAGACATTTTCTACCATCCCTGCATCTTCTCAACAACTCCCCACTAACATTCTAGAAAATAAAATTTGCAAAGGGTGCTTCCTACAAAATATTAATGGCTTTATGAATTCTCGGATACAGTAAAATGCCATTTGCAACCCTTTTTTTTGTAGAATATAAGGATGAAAGATATATAATGTCTTTAATGTAGTACATTTAATACATGTGGTTTTTAGAACAGGGTCTTAGTATATAGTCCAGGCTGGTCCTGAATTCAAGGTCTTCTCGCCAGCTTCCAAGTGCTAGGATGACAGGTGTGTGCCAGTATGCCCAGCTAGTACATTTGGAATTGATTTTGTAATTAATACAAATACAAAACAATGAGAGTTGCATTTTCTACGACTATGCATGACTTCTCCTCTACAGTGAACATTAATACCAGACAGGACAGCCTTTAGAGATGGGAGCGACTCCTTCCCTGGGAAGCTAGCAGAAGAACTGACTCTTGATAGTAGTGGAATTTTGAAAATCAAATGGAACAGCACCTGGCAGGCCAGGCCCTTCCCAGACAGGGTCTCCAATTCACACTCACCTACAGTGAGGCAAGGATGGCATTGCTTTGGGACCAGGGGAGAGGATAGGACAGAAAGAGTGGAGTCGCAGCCACAGGTGTTTATAATGTTCTGTCAAGCAAAACATTGCAGAGGAAAGAGGAAGCAGCATTGACCTCAAACAACAGAGCATTTCAATCAAGACACATGCAAGCAGCAGGAAGCAGAGCTTTATGCATTTCCAAAAGAAGAGCAGAGAAGAGCTAGAACAGGAGAAAATGGATATGTAAGCCACTTAGTTCACTTGATAAGAAATATGACGAGATTAAAAAAAAAAAAGTCACTGTTTTAGAATGAAGCTTCTTTAGCCTATCTGGGCTGTTGTGACAGAAGTACCAGGTCGCTTATAGAGAACAGGGAGGTATTCTCACCATTCTAGAAGAGATGCCCAAGGTTAAAGATCCCGCAGTGTATCCAGTGAGGGTTTGCATTCCGGGTCTCAGGCTGTGCCTGCCTCCTGTGTCTTCATGTGGAAAGAATGGGGGTTCCCCGAAGCTTGCCCTCACCACCTACCAAAAGCCTTGCTTCCTAAAGCCACCCCCTTAGAACTCTAAGGTTTGTGTATGAATTCTGGAGTCACACGTATTGAGACCATAGAAAAATACTGCAGAAACATATGATTGCTATTTTGTTTTCTCATTAATGCATTTACAGAAAGGGAAAGGAAAGCTTGCTGGACCAGAGGTAGCCCTTGTTTATATATCTACCACCTGATGGTTCTTCTGTGGTCTCGCTCTCTTTCCTTTGAGACAGGGACTTATTCATCTTCTGAAGATGGTGTCAGCATACAACGTATGCAACCAAGAATGACGTTAGACTTCTGATTCTCCTGCCTCCAACTCCCAAATGCTGGGATTACAGCCATGCACCACTAGGCCTGGTTTACGAGGTATTGGGGATTAAGCCTATGGCTTTGTATACACTGTTAATTAATCAACTCCCCAGATCTTATTTGAGATAATGACTCCTGTATCTCAGGCTGGCCTTGAACTTGCTTTATAGCAGGCCTGGCTTTGAATGCCTGGTCATCCTGCCTTAACCTTTGATCGCTGGAATTATAGGTATGTACAGACACACCCGGTATACCTGTGATCCCTTAGCCCCTAGGGGCTTCTGGGAACATAACTATATGGCAGCCTCATGTAATGCTGCTTGCTTAAGCCTTCCAAAAACATTTAGTTAAGTAACTTCAAAATGCTCATGTCACTCATTTCACCAATTTAGAGTAAAACAAAACAAAACAAAACAGTATTATCCTGAATCATTGGCTTTATTTGTTCAGTCTATGATTGTGAAATATAGTGGTGTATTACAATCTTGGAATTTTAAGTTCTTAATGCCTCTGTTTGGAAATACAATAATTATTTTAATTTCCTCAAGCGAGTCAAGGTAAACTGAAAGCTTATGCTTTTCTCCTTGGGCAAGCTATCCATCCTTTGGACTAAATGACAAGCAGCTGACAATCTTTTTTCAGCATTAATTTTGTCATCACTCACTCTGGAGACCCCTCCTGTTATAGAATCCTAATAACAATCGGTACAGCTTCCTGGTCTGCCCATCTACCCACAGGAGCCAGTCAAAGGGGTAGAGTGCACCTGTGTGTAATCAGACCTAGACTCCTCTGCTCATCTCTCTACTCTCTCGAGCACTTTGTTGAACTTGGCTGGCGATCAGAGAACTTGAGCTGTCTTTCTCTTTTCCAGATAGCAGCCTTGTGAAAAGTGGGAAGTGATTTTTATCCAGACTCAGTGGCTTTATTTATTTAGGGTTTCAGGGTTCTTTTTGTTTCTCTTTTCTTTTGAGAATAAAATCTTTGTGTGTGCATGATGTGAGTGTGAGCATGCATGTGCTGTGGTGTGCACGCAGAGGTGAGAGGACAGCTTTGGGCATCAGTCTTTTCCTTCCCACATGAGACAGGGTCTTGGGCTCTGGTTCATACACCTAGTTGTCTGGCATTACAGACGCATGCTCCCACACCTAGCTTCACGTGGGTTCTGGGCATTTGAGCTCAGACGCTCACGATTGCATGTGTTTCCTCACTAAAGCATCTCCTGAGCCTCTTAGTGTTTTGAAGATGGGACCTTGGTATGGAGTCCAGGCTGGCCTTGAATTTATGATGATCCTCCTGCCTCTGCCTTCTGCACACTGGTTTATTTGCAGGTATGCTCCACTGTACCTGGCTTTCTTAATCTCCCACCAAAGGTGGCTCATTCTCCAAACTGAACTTAGAGTGAGCTAGGATAGGGAGAAAATTGTCATTTACTGCCCTACCCTGACTCCTTGGGTTTGGTTTACTAGGCTTTCCTTACAGCTGCTTTGAGCGGGGTTTCATTTTAATTTTGGTTACCTTCTCTTCCTTGGCACATTTCTAATGGTGATGACAAAGCCCTTACTTGAGCTGTCCCACTGAGCCAGACAAGAGCTAGGACACCTCCAAAGCTTCCCTGGGAGCAGTGGGGAAGCAGATTCAGAGATTAAGCGAGTCACTCAGGGTGACAAAGCAGGGAGTCACGTGTGTGCGGCGTCCAGGCAGCTTCAGTGAACTGATTTCCTTAGCACTGGCTTTCCCTGCATGCCTTGCGTCTCCCTCTGTCACCGCTGTCCTTTGCCTGCAGAGGCGTCTCAGTGTTGCTTTCTGAGCTGTCTTAAGTCTCTCAGTATCTGAGGCAGGAGCAGGGTCTGGCTACGTAGCCCAGGCTTGGTCTTTGCAATCCTCCCGCCTCAGCCTTTTAAATGCTGGAATTATAGGCATAAACCATCATATCCAGCTAATGTGGAAATTGCATAGTATAATCTTTTATTAACAGTTACACAGAGAAGAGTTTGAGCAGATTTTTAAAACATAAATATTTAAAAAAAAATGCCTCAGACCAGCTCCCACGGCTTTGCCAGGCAGTTCTCAACATAGGGACTCTTCCAAGTTTGGAAATAATGGGCAGACACCATTAGACTGAGTTCAGAGGTTTCTACAGTGCAGGATCTAAGGAAGCCTATGATTTTGTTTTATTTATTGCCTGGAGTTATCTATTGAATACTTACTATGAGTAAAACGTTGTGCTGGGCCCCGTCACTTAATGAGCTCACATGTCTAATTAATGCAAGTATAGAGCTGGTGGTTAGAGAGTGTGAGCTCCTAAGGTGGCTTGCAGCGGTGTGCAGTGACGTTCTCACCTACGCTGTGTTGGGAGCTGGTATTCCGGAGGCTCTTTGGGCCTAAGGTTAAATCATCTTTAGGTGCCTCAGTTGCCAAACAGACCACACTGCAGTCAGTCCCTGGGAACGATCTGTGATTCTATGGTAGTTAAACTACGTGGGGTCACAAAGGAGCCAAAGAAAGCAGAACCACTCTTCAACATCCAACCGCACAGCAATATTTCTTCTCAGCAGCCAAACAAAATAAATAAACACACACAAAAGAAAGTGGCCAACTTGAGAGGAGCCGGAAGGGCAGGTGACGATGCAGTTCTGTGTCCATTAGCTTTCACATCGAAGGCTTTTAAAGTACTTTACAAAATATTATGCCTCACCCTCCGTGGGAGAGGAAAGTGGTGTTATCTCCAGAGAAAGGTGGAGGCGGGGAGGAGCAAAGGTTTACTTCTTTTATGCGAACTATTTTGTGGAGTATTTGAAATGAGACTTGAAAGCGGAGAAGCAGGAGAGGAGGCTGGAAGAATGTGTAATCGAGGGGCATAATTTCACACGGCCCAAGTGTCTAGAGAACGCTAATACGGTGAATCTTCATTTCCAGTGAAGTGGAAGGGAAAGCCCTGGGCGGCTTCAATGCGGCAGCGCGTCCTGCAAAGAGCAATTCTAGCTTCAGAAAACCCTCCACTCATAGCGAAGTCGTTCAGGGAAAACGGCCATGATGAGGATTCTCACATAATTATTGGAAATACGTCCGTAGTGTTTCTCTACACACACAGGCAAATATTAAATATTTGCCGGGCACTGTGCAGACTCCCGCCATACACTCAGGAAGACATGCCACAGCCTGATCCTACTCGGGCTCTTTTCATCCCCTGTTCTCCTTGCTATACACGACTTTTTCTGTGGCTTGTTTCATGGAATTTCCATGAAGGAATTCTATGCATGAAAAGTAGATGCAATATCTTAATAAGAAAAATATTGCATTGTTTTCTATATGTGAAAAAGTCTTCTTTTGAAGATCCCTAGTCCCAATATTGCTGCTGAGAAAAATGGCACTCATACTTATTTGTGTATGTATTTATTTTTATGTGTATGTTTACCTGTCTGCGTGTGTATATGCCACATGTATGGAATTGTCCACAGAAGCCAGAAGAGGATGTTGAATCCTCTGGAACTTGAGTTATAGGCAGTCATGAATTGTCTAATGAGGGTGCTAAGAACTGAACTTGGGTCTTCTGGAAAGTGGCAAGTGCTCTTAATTGCTGAGACATCTCTAGTCTGGGATAAAATGCACATTATCTCCCTTCCCCTCAAGATAGGGTTTCTCTGTGTTACCTCGACTGTCTTAGAACTTGCTCTATAGACCAGGTTGGTCTTGAACTCACAGAGATCCTCTTGCCTCTGACTGCAGAGTGCTAGGATTAAAGGTGTGCACCACAACTGCCTAGCTCCTAAATGTATTTTAATTTTTTATTAATTAATTTATTTGCTCATTTTACATCCCAATTGCAACTCTACTACCTCCTCTCCTCCCAGTCCCACCCCCCCCCCCCCTTTTCCCCCCCCCCCCCCCTTTCCCCCCCCCCCCCACAATATCAGCCCACTCTGGCACATCAAATTGAATTAGGACCAAGTGCCTCCTCTTTTACTGAGCATCCTTGCTAGGGAAATGGGATCCAGAGGGAGGCAACAGAGTCCAAGTCAGACACAGCCCTGTTCCAATTGTTAATTCTTTCCCTTAACTCTTCCACAGGACTCCCTCAGTTCTACCTAATGTTTGGCTGTGGATCTCTTTATGTTTCCATTATCTGCTGGATGGAGCCTCTCAGAGGGCAGTTATGTAGGCTCCTGCCTGCAAGGATAACAGAGTATCATTAATACTGTCATGGGTGGGTTTCTTCCATGGAGTGGGTCTCAAGTTGGACCAGTTATTGGTTGGCCATTCCCTCAATCTCTGTTCCATCTTTTCTTTTTTCTTTCTTTCTTTCTTTTTTAAAGACAGGGTTTCTCTGTGTAATAGGCATAGCTGGTCTCAAACTCACAGATCCGCCTGCCTCTACCTCCTGAGTGCTGGGATTAAAGGCATATGCCACCACGCCCGGCTCTCTGTTCCCTCTTCTATCCCTGAATAGGCAGGACAAATTTTGGGTTGAGGGTTTTGGGGGTGAGTTGGTGTCCCCTTCCCTTCACTGGAAATCCTGCCTGGCTACAGGATGTGTCCACTTCAGTCTTAGTATCCCCCACTGCTAAGAGTCTCAGGTAGGGTCACCCTCATGTCTTTCCAGGAGCCTCTCCCATCCCAGGTCTCCAGCTTGACCCAGGGGTGTGCCACCACCAATTTCCCTTCCCTCTTCCAGCCCTCTCTCCCCCCACCCCTGCTCTCCCCACACCTGATTGCCCCATTCCCTTCTTCACCCCCTCTCCCACCCAGTTCCCTGTCTCCCTCCACTTCTGATGTCTATTTTATTTCCCCTTCTTAGTGGGATTCAAGCTTCCTCCCTTGAGCCCTTCTTGTTACTTAGGGTCTGTGGGTTGTAGCATAGTTATCCTGCACTATATGGCTACTATCCAGTTATGAGTGAGTACAGACCATGTGAGTCTTTCTGGGTCTGGCTATCAGGATGATCTTTTATAGTTCCATACATTTACCTGCAAATTTCATGATGCCCTTGTTTGTACTAGCTGAGTAGTTTTCCATTGTGTAAATGTGCCACAGTATATGTACCATTGTGTAAATGTATCCATTCTTTGGTTGAGGGACATCTGGGTGATGGTGAGCAAATATCCTTGTTATGTTACGGGGCATCTTTTGGGTATATGACTAAAGATGTTGAGTATTTCTTATTAATTTATTTATTCACTTTACATCCCAGTCATAGTCCCCTCCCTCCTCTCCTTCTGGTCCATCCTCCTTCCCTCTTCCCCCTTCCCCCTCCCCTATTCCTCAGAAAAGGAAAGCCCCCGCCCCCTTCCACCCACCCCAGCTCATCAAGTCGTATCAGATCTGAGTGTGCCCTCTTCCCATGTGGCCTGGCAAGATATCTCTGCCAGGGGCAGTTATCAAAAAGCAGGCAACAGAGTCCATGTCAGAGTTGGGCATTTCTTTAAGTGAGTCTCAGCCATTAGAGATTCTGCTGTTGAGACGTCTCTGTTTAACTCTGTATTCTATTTTTTAAGTTGGGTTATTTGATTTGTTGGTGTTTAGTTTCTTGAGTTCTTTATATATTTTGCATATTAGTCTTCTGTTGAATGTAGGGCTGGTGAAGATCTTTTCCCAATCTGCAGGCTGCCATTTTGTTCCTATTGTCAGTGTCCTTTGCTTTACAGAAGATTTTCAGTTTCATGAGGTCCCTTTATTAGTTGTTCTTCTTAGTGGCTGAGCTGTTGGTGTTGTGTTGGGGATGATATCTCCTGTACTGATGGGATCAAGATTATTCCACATTTTCTTTTCTTTCAGATTTTGTGTATCCAGTTTTATGTTGAAGTCTTTGATCAACTTGGACTTAAGTTTTGTGCAGGGTGATAAATATGGATCTATTTGCATTCTTCTACACGCTGACATCTAGTTAGACCAACCATTTGCTGAAGATGCTTTCTTTTTTCCATTGTACAGTTTGGCTTCTTTTCCATTTATGGTTCAGTCTGCCTTTGACTTCTGAGTGCTTGGATTAAAAGTGTGCATCACTACTGTATGTGTGTATATGTCCACATCTATACATATATGTTTATATACAGTTTTTGGGGGCAGTATTAGGAGTTGAACCTAGGTGCTCTTCCATGCACAGCATGCACTCTTCCACTGAATCATAGCCCCAGGGTGTTTTCATTTTATTTCTATTAAAAAAATAGCCTCTACTCTCTTACAATCACTGCCTACATGCTCCACTCGAGGGAAACCAGGGCACAGTGGGAAGCCTGGTCAGGCCTCGGGTTGCTAGGCAATGCACTCCTCCCTCCCCGATGGGGAGCCTGCAAAAAACCCAGGGTAGGTTCCACACCTTGGCCCACTCCAGGTGCTGGAGTTCATTATCTGGCTCTGAGCCCCTCTCGTGGGTGCCCAGAGAAAGAAACACTTTCTTCTCAGCTTTGGTGGTATGGAACCCCAAAGGTCACCTGTAGAGAACCTGTTCACTCTTTGGAGCCTCTGGAGAGCAGAAGTCTGTGTGTAAATGTCTCAGATAAGCAGGGGAGATTCCTTGATGGGCTCTTTCGGCTCCTGCTGCCTTCTGGCATCCTTTGGTTTGCAGCTTCATCCTTCTAGTCTGCATCTGGTCACATGCTCTCCTTTTCTGTGTCAGGTCTCCCTCCACCTTGTTTGTTCTTTTGCTTTAGGTTATTATTTTTTAGAATCTGTTATCTGACATTTATAAATGTATTCCATAAACACTCTGGGCTCAGTCCAAGCTGTATATTTGTAAGCCTTGGCTATGGCTCTCATCTCATCCCGTCATCTGAGGAAATAAAAACAACACTTGCATGCCTGTGTGTGACTGTGCGTGTGAGTGCAGTGCCCACAGAGACCAGCAGAGGTCATCAGATTCCCCTGGAGCTTGAGTTGCAGGCAGTTGTGGGCTGCTTGACCTGGGTGCTGGGAACTGAATTTGGGTCCTCTAAAACAGCAGTAAGCGTTCTTAACTGCTGAATCATCTCTCCAGCCATAACTATTTATCATAATAATAATTATTTATATTTAATTTAATATTTACATAATCATTGTTATTGGTTATTTATTTATTTATTTATTTATTTTAGACAAAGTCTCACTACATAGCCCTGGCTGTTTTGGAACTCTATGTAGACCAGGCTAGCCTCCACGTCACAGAGATCCTCTTGCCGCTGCTTTCAGATTATTGGGATTAAAGGTGTTCGCCACCCTCCCCAGCCTACCTGTTATGTTAACAACCTCTCCTACCTCACAAAACAGTACCAATCATACCGTTGGGAAAATCTGCCTGATTGGGAGCATGCTAGTCCTTACCCAAAAGCTCTGCAGGTACCATGCACCCGGGCAGGCAAAAGCTTTCTTAAAGGCTGACAACACTGATACACAATGACATTGAGGCCAGTACTGTAATTACCCCATGCAAAGGCCCTAGAGAAGCAGAAAGGATGAACGTAATGCAACCAGCACTTATTATTTATCCTTTACCTTCCCAGCCATACTTTTCAACAAACAAGAGTCTCTGATGTCTTTCACTAAAGCAGCTCGGTTGATATCTAATAGTGGAACATCAGAAAGCAAGGAAACATAATTGATCCTGTCAGTTATCATATCCTTTGCTAAAAAAGAAAGAAAGAAGAAAGAAAGAAGGAAGGAAGGAAAGAAAGAAAGAAAGAAAGAAAGAAAGAAAAAGAAAAAGACAACTTCCTAGCAAGAACACTGATGCTCAGAGGACATAGTGACTGCAGGTCTTCAAAATTCCTATTTTGCAGGATTCTCCTGGGTTTTGGTCACTTTATTATTTGTATGGAAACCTCAGCTATAGTTTTCTGGTGAAGGAGATCGTTTTAATAAGTGAATAATGACAAGCATTGTACCCATTCTGTCTCCCCTGGCTTGCTCGACTCTCCCCACACATAGCCTTCTCCTGGACTGGCTACCGTGGGTCGCAGGAACGCTTCACACACACTCGGTGGGTACACTGTCCCTTGGCAGTTATGACTGGATTTTGAAATCTGCATTTGTTGTAAGCATTTCCAGCAGTAACCCCAGAGTATCAGGGGGCTCCCACAGCAGCCCAAGCTGAGCCTGAATTTAAGACTGGAACACTGAAGGGAAGCGGAAGTTTGTTCATCTCCTTCCTTTTCCGGAAACACATTTTGCATGTGCACTGACTTCATCAGCTTGCCTAGTGCCTCTCTTGATCTCCGAAAGTTAATGTATAGTTTTGGACAAATGCCCCTTATGAAGATCAGATATAGACTTTGAAGGCCATCATCTCTATGTGAAATCACATCAACAATTTTTTCACTTTTTTTTGGGTAACCTTATGCCAGGTGATGAACAGTGTTTGCTTATTTACATTAGTTTGTTTCTGTGACAAGGTCTTGCTGTGTACTTTGGCTGGCTTGGAACTCATTAGGCCTACCAGGCTGGCCTTGAACTCACAGAGATTCACTTGCTTCTGCCTCCTGAATTCTGGGATTAGGGGTATGCACCATCATGTCTAGAATATTTGGTTATGCTAAAATAAAGAGAGTCTATCCTCTTGTGTGTTTTTGAGACAAGATTTTGCTATTTAACCTAGGCTGGCCTTACTCAAAGAAAGAATCAGCAGGCTACTAAGATGAGACTTGATTACCTATGACTATATAGTGGGGGAGGAGGTCCCCCTTGGTCATAGACCTAAGGGAGGGGAATAGGATGAAAGCGGGAGGGAGGGAGGAATGGGAGGACACAAGCGATGGGATAACAATTGAGATGTAATCTGAATAAATTAATAAAAATACCTAGGCTGGCCTTGAATTTACTGTGTAGTCCAGACTATACTTAACCTCTCAGGAATCCTGCCTTAGCCTTCTATGTGCTAGGATTACAGGCATACACTTCCACACTGGACACAAGCATAATTTTCCTTGCATGAAATACAATGACCACTTTTCTGCAGCGCAAGGTATGCTAACATTTGTCAATGAAATAATATCTAACCTATCTCATTATTAATTTCTGATATAAAATTTAATTTCAACTGAATGTTATTATTTACCAAGAAATCAAGTATTAACATACACTAAATAGCACATATCAAGAAGGATATTTTTTGGCTTTTTCTGCAACTTCTGTCAGTGTAGTAAAACACTACCTTATGATACCTACTACCATGGTTTGGGTTATAATGTTGCCAGCTGAAGCTAAGGCATGGACAAACACATAGTTTCAGTTAGCCGGCTAGATACAAACTTTTCAGAAACTAGTCTTGATTGGTTCAGAGACTTTCCTGCTTGTTGCACTTTGTTAAGTGAAAGGAAGAATAATGTCTCCAATTGAAAAACAGAGGGAGTTTGGGGCTTTCAGAATGTAATTGCCCAAGTTAGAGCTAGCCAAATTGATCTGAAATCATTTAGATAACACTGTGATGGGCAGGGCACAGCCTTTGTTTATGAAGACAGATAATGCCAGGCAAATTGGATTTATCTGGTCTTATAAAATTACTCAACAAGTTGGTGGGTACAGAAAACACGGACAAACATATATCTAAATGCTTGTAAAAGCTGCTGACGTGGGTCTGCACGGGATGAGGATAATTGAATGCTGGGAAGATGCTGTCCAGATAGCAGTGCAATCATGTGCCTATCAGATCTGAACCAGAATCATCATAAAACAGATCATAATGTCCAGCTAATATATTTGGCAGAGACAATAAAAAGGGCCAGTATCTTTGCAGGTCAATAGTGTAAGGAAGTATGAGAATGATTTAGTCCACGTACATCAGCTTTGTCTGTCTTCGGGAGGTGCGCATGTGAGGACGGGCTTGATTTGAGTGAGTTGCAATTTTGTCCTCTACTAAGACCCACAGACTTTGGGATCTGCGGTTGTCTGCATAGGCATGATGACAGAGTTCTGCAAGTATGAGTGGTTTCTAAAGTAGGCTAAAGTTGAATGAAAAAAATATTTTCCAAGACAGGTTTTTCTCTGTGTAGCCTTGGCTGTCCTGGACTTATTTTGTAGACCAGGCTAGCCTCGAACTCATAATCGCCTGCCTCTGCCTCCCATAGTGCTGGGATTACAGGCATGTGCCACCACACACAGCTGGAAATAATGTTTAAAAAAAGATTTATCTCTCTCCATATCCTCGGCAGCATGTGGTGTGGCTTGAATTTTTGATCTTAGCCATTCTGATGGGTGTAAGATGGAATCTCAGAGTTGTTTTGATTTGCATTTCCCTGATGCCTAAGGAGGTTCAGCATTTCCTTAAGTGTTTCTCAGCCATTTGATATTCCTCTGTTGAAAATTCTCTGTTTAGTTCTGAGCCCCATTTCTCAATTGGGTTATTTGGATTGGTGGTGTTTAATTTCTTGAGTTCTTTATATATTTTGGATATTAGACCTTTGTCAGATGTAGGGTTAGTGAAGATCTTTTCCCAGTCTGTAGGCTGTCGCTTTGTTCTGTTGACAGTGTCTCCTGCCTTACAGAAGCTTCTCAGCCTCATGAGGTCCCATTTATTAATTGTTGCCCTTAAGGCCTGGGCTGTTGGTGTTCTGTTCAGGAAGTTGTCTCCTGGTGGGAATGCAAACTAGTACAGCCACTTTGGAAATCTATCTGGCACTATCTCAGAAAACTGGGAATAAAGCTTCCTCAAGACTCAGCTATTCCACTCCTTGGAATATACCCAGAAGATGCTCCAGCACACAACAAGAACATTTGCTCAACCATGTTCATAGCAGCCTATTCATAATAGCCAGAACATGGAAATAGCCTAAGTGTCCCTCAGTAGAAGAATGGATAAAGAAACTGTGGTACATATACACTATGGAATACTACTCAGCTATTAAAAACAAGGAATTCCCGAAATTTGTGGACAAATGGATTGAATTAGAAATGATCATAATGAATGAGTAACCCAGAAGCAGAAAGACTCAAATGGTATATACTCATTTATATCTGGACACTAGCCCAACGGGCATGTCCCATGAAAGTCTTCACTTACCAGGAAAGTGGGACAGAGGGGAAGACATCCTCTTGGGATTCTAGGTGAGAGAAACATGGGAGAATGGGGAAATAGAAGGATCCAGAGGGTCCTAGAAACCTCCAAGAAGATCATTATGATGGTGGATCTGGGCCCAGGGGTCCTGCTCAAACTATGGAACCAGCAAAGGACAATACGTGCAGTAAACTTCGAACCTCTACCCAGATCTAGCCAATGGACAGGACATTCTCCACCATTGAGTGGAGAGTGGGGTCTGACTTTCACACGAACTCTGATGCCCCATATTTGACCACGTCCCCTGGATGGGGAGGCCTGGCAGCACTCAGAGGAAGGATAGCAGGCCACCAAGAAGAGACTTGACATCCTATGGGCATATACAGGGGGAGGAGGTTCCCCTCAGTCACAGTCATATGGGAGGGGCGTTAGGGAAAAATGAGAGGGAGGGAAGAATGGGAGGATACAAGGGATGGGATAACAATTGAGATGTAATATTAATAAATTAATAAAATACGTTAAAAAAGAAAGAAAAAAGATTTATTTATTTATTTATTTATTTATTTATTTATTTATTTATTTTTTATGTATACAGCTCTCTGCCTGTATGTGCGCCTGCACACCAGAAGAGGGAACCAGATCTCATTATAGATGGTTGTGATCCACCATGTGGTTGCTGGGAGTTGAAGACAGGACCTTGGAAGAGCAACCAGTGCTCTTAACCTCTGAGCCATCTCTCCAGCCCCCAATTGAAAAAAATTTATATAAATAATTCCTTTGTAGATTTTTAAGATCTGGAAGACAATTTATAAGAAAATCATAATAATTGTCATACTTTTTTGTGGAAGGTGAGAATCAGCAAATATTCAGAAGTTAAAGAAAAAAGATTAAGGAGGAAAGTGGAATTCATTAGAGTGTGTTTTATTCAGTGTTTTGTTGTATATTTTCCATGTAAAGCCACAGGGCAACAATAAGCGAATAATGTAATCAAATATGAGGTGACTACTAACCAGTCTGAAATGTGACAGGGCTGCAGAACTAATCCCTGGAGAGTCCACCATGTTGGGCTTTGGGTTGAGTGGGAGCATCATGGGAGGGTGGCAGGGTTTGACTAAGGCTGAGAAAGTGGAGTGAGAGCTCTAGAAAGTCTTCTCTAACTGCCACAGAAACATTTCAATTTTAACAAGTAATGTAGCTTTGTTGGTGGCTACTAGCTGTAAAATAGAAAACAAACAAACACACACAAAAAAACAAACAAACCTAAACCTTCTAAGAAAGCTACACAACAGAAAGTTGGATATAGGTTAAATTATAAAAAGAATGACTGAAGAGATGGGTCAGTTGTAGAGGGCTTGTCTTGCAGGCCAGAGGCCCTGAGTGTGATTCTCAGAACAAAAGAAAATGAAATATAAATATCACTGTAACAGATTATAAGGTGTTGAATTATATCAATACTAAATGTGAGTTTATTTGAAGACAATATTTTTATCTTATCTAATTGGCATCCCCCCCTCCCCGCCTTGTAGGTGACAACATAACCAAAGAGCTAGGGTCAACATCAGATAGGCTCACTCATTCCGAAGGGTAGTTGGCAATATTAGGTAAAAACTTTGAAGATGTTTAATTTAGTATTTCTGATGATGGCAGACCCTTAGATAAATCCTCCCAGTGAACGAGGAAAGAGCTGGTGGCTGCAGAGGGGGCTCACCAGCTTCCCCTTGCTCTTGCAGAGGAGCCGGGTTTGGTTTCCAGCTCCACGTCTCACAACCATCTACAGCTGTAGGGCTGTCACCTCTCCTAATCTCCTTGGGTACTGCACACACACTCTGCCATGTGTACATGCAGGCAAGACACACATGCAAACAGAAAGGAAAAAAGCAGATTTCAAAGCATTCTTTTAAAACATTGTTTTATTGCTGTTGTTACTGATATTATTTGTGAGTGTGTGTGTGTGTGTGTGTGTGTGTGTGTATGTGCGCCCGCACATGCTCATGTATACAAGAGCAGGTATGCATGTGTTATAGTGAGAGTGGAGGCCGGAGGTAAAGAGTCAGTGCTCTTATTCCACTACACACCCCCAGTGAGTGAACTCACGTCACCAGGCTTGGTGGGATGCACTTTAACCCACTGAACCGTATTGCTGACCCTGGATTTTAAACCATCTTTTTTCCCCCTTCTCTTTCCTTAGATCTGCTCTAGCCCTTGGTGCAGACCCAGCTCAGCTCTTCCTTGCTGACCCGCTCACTGTCCACTCTAGCCCTTCTCCAGTGCTTCTCCATTCCTTTGTGTCAGCTGAAGGGCCTCAGGAATACTTTCCATTAGAACACCTCCTTCCCTCATAGCATCCACTGCAGATTGGGAGCCATGAACTCTGCTAGGAACTGTCTGGACACCCTCTTAGTCCGGTAGCAGCCAGTTTTCAGGAGCCCCCTCCTCTTATTGCTAACTCCATTCTCTGGGACTCTGCCTTTTGGTGAAGACTTTGGTACCCATAGCTCTTTCTGGCGGCCCCTCTCAGCCTTCCCTCTTAGCTTATCCCCATTGCTTTCTGCCACCTGCTGACCCACAGAGGCAAGTTCTCCCAGGGACCCCATAGCTACCCCCTTTGCTTAGGATCCAGAGAGGGCAATAGCAGTCAAAGAATGGAACACCCACCCGACAAAAACGAGACCAGATGTTGACACTAAGAAAGACCTCAAACATCATCCCAATGCCCAGAGGGAAGACTTAAACATGAGCAGCTGAGACAGCATGCCTCCTCCAGAAGCCAGGAGCAGGAGTGGGGCAGGCCCTGAGAAGTGCAGCATGCTGAAGCACAAGACAGCGACTTCAACGCATCAGTATGTTTAAGGGTCTCTAAGAGTATACGAATAAATCCCTGAAAATCTGAAAATATAAAGAAACAGTTGAATGAAATAACAAAAACAATTTAAGACATGAAAGTAGAATTTGACAAAGAAATAGACTCACTAAAGAAAGCTTATACTGAAATAAAACTGCAAATGAAAAATTTAGAATGGTAAACAAAAACTTCAGAGGTAAGCCTCACCAACAGATTAGAGGACACATAAGAGAGACTCTCAGGCATTGAAGACAATGTACAAGAAATGGATAACTTAGTCAAAGAAAATGTTAAATTAAAAAAATTCCAGACACAGAACAACCAGGAAATCCAGGACACCATGAAAAGGCCAAATCTATGAATAATAGGGATAGAGGAGGAAGAAGAAACCCACATGAAAGGCTCAGAAAATATTTTAAGTGAAATAATAGAAAAAAATCTTCCCAGTCTAAAATGGAGGCACCTATCAAGGCACAAGAAGTATGCAAAACACTAAATCGACAGGACTGAACAAGAAACTCCCTATGATACATAATAACTAAAACTGAATGTACAAAACAAAGGATATTAAAAGCTACGACAGCAGGTCACCGAGAAGAGACTTGATACCCTATGAGCATATACAGGGGGAGGTAATCCCTCTGAGGAACAGTAATAGGGGAGGGGAATAAGGGGAAAATGGGAGGGAGGAGAGAATGGGAGGATACAAGGGATGGGATAACCATTGAGATGTAACAAGAATAAATTAATAAAATTAAAAAAAAAGAAAAGGCCAACTGATATATATATATAGATGTGTATATGTATACATATATATGTATATGTATATATATATATATATATATATATATATATATATATCAAGGCAGATATATTAGAATAATGTCTGACTTCTCAATGGAGAATCTGAAAAACAGAAGAACCTGGACAGATGTTCTACAAATTCTGAGAGACCAAGGATGCCAGCCCAGATTACTACACCCAGCAAAACTTTCAGTCAGACTAGATGGAAGAAAAAAAAAGATATTCCACAATAAAATCAAAATTAGGCACTATTTATTTATAAATTCATTATTACAGAAGCCACTAGCAGAAAAATTTCAGTCTGAAGAGGTCAAAACCACACCCAAGAAAACGCGAAGAATAAATAATCTCAGAGTAGGCCAGGTGTGATGGTGCATATTTGTAATCCCAGCACTCAGGAGGCAGAGGTAGACTGATCTCTGTGTGTTTGAGGTCAGCCTGGTCTACAAAGAAAGTCTAGGGCAGGAGAGAGAGAGAGAGAGAGAGAGAGAGAGAGAGAGAGAGAGAGA
>OU015742.1:150935947-150968706 GCA_907169655.1 Acomys percivali
AAAAAAAAAAAAAAAACCTACCCATTCCAGCACAATAGTCAACAAACACTGCTCATGGGTAAGTCTCAGAATCAGTGGTCTTAACTCCCAAGTAAAAAGACAAAAAGACACAGACTAACAGAATGGAAACAAAGGCAGGGTCCATCCTTTTCCTGTATCCAAGAAACGCAGCTTAACATCAAGAGGATAGACCTCCTCTCAGGGTAAAAGGAGGGAAAAAAGATTCTCCAAGCAAATGGATCCAAGAAGGAAGCAAGTGTAGCCCTTTTAACATCTGACAAAGTAGATATTCTACTTCTAACCAAAACCAAATCAGAAGAGACAGAAAAGAAAAAATCTACCAACTACTATTTTAAACATCTATGAACCAAACACAAGGTACCTAAGTTCACAAAAGAAGCACACAAAACCCACATATTGACTCTCACACAGTGATAGAGGGTAACTTCAATATCCAACTCTTACCAATAGACAGGTCATCCAGACAACAACTAAACAGAAGAATGCTGAAATTAAATAATATCATAAGCCAAAGGGCCTAACAGACATCTATCTACAGAACATTCCAACCAAACATAAAAGAATATACTTTCTTCTCAGAAGTTCATGGAACTTTCTTCAAAATTAGACACAAAGTAAGTCTCACTAGATACAAGAAAATTAAAGATAATTTTTATTCTGAATCCTATCTGACCACCACAGATTAAAGCTGGACAATGCTAGAAACAACAGAAAGTATACAAACCCATGGAACTTGAACAACTCACTACTGAACTAAAAAATGGATCAAGACAGAAATGAAGAAGGAAATTAAAACTATTTAGAATGGAAACAGAATGAAAATGAAAACACAGCACACCCAAACCCATGGGATACAATGAAAGCAGTTCTAAGAAGCAAGTTCATTGTACTAAGTGCTTACATTTAAAAAAAATAGAGAAATCCCTTATTAATAACTTTAGCAACACACCTAAAACTTCTACCCCAAAGAGTAGATGGCAAGAAATAATCAAATTCAGGCCTGAACTCAATGAAATAGAAACAACAATAAAAGCAATGAAATAAAGAGGAATGAAGTGAAAGGAATCAATGAAATGAAGAGATGGTTCTTTGGAAAAAAGCCCAATAAGATTAATACACTCAGGCAAATTAACTAAAAGAAAGAAATAGAAGAGCCAAATTAATAAAATTAGAGATGAAAATGAGGGCATAACAACAGACACTGAGGAAGCCCAGAGAACTCTAAGGATGTGTGTTAAACATCTGCATTCCACCAAAGTGGACACCTAAAATAAATGGATGGATTTCTTCATATAAATGACTTAGCAAAGTTAAATCAAGATTGAAAACAATTTCAAGTCTTCAGTAGTTCCTGACTCACAAATATGTCTGTCAGATATATTGGGCCAGAAGGCTGAAGATGATGCTCCAACTCTATAGAGAGTTTCGGGTGACTGTTCAGGCAGCAAACTGTCTCTGACATCTTCTCATTTTGGAAGCTGCTAACCTGCACTTTCTATAGTCTCTGATGGGGTTGAGGACCAGATAGTTTAGTTTCACAGTTGAGCTTAGTTGCTTAGAGGTTAAGATGTTTTAGGTCTAGGTAGATGTTTTAAGTTGATAGAGAGGAGATATGATAGATACTGATTTACATTCAGAACTTTAGACTTACCAAGATAGGAAAATGTTTCTACAAGGCTGCCAAATATGAATAGCCAAAACACTATGACTGTAACATTAATATAATTCGTGATTGTTTTGTGGTTCTTCTTGCTCTATGTAGTTTATTTTATAATAATATAAATGTATATGTAAAATATTATTTAAAAAGATTAAAAACAATTTAAACAGTCCTATATCCCCTAGTGAAATAGAAATAGTAATTAAAATTCTCCCACCCAAACAAAATCCAAGGCCAGATGGATTCAGTGCAGAATTCTATTGGACCTTTTAAGAAAAATTAACACTGATATGCCTAAAATTATTCTGCAAAATAGAAACTGAAGAGATATTTCCTAATTGTTTTTACAAAAACCACTCTTACCCTAATCCCAAAACCACACAAAGAACCAGCAAAAAAGGAAATTATAGACCAATGATTATAGGTGCAAAATTCTTAATGAAATACTTGCAAACTTAATCCATGAACACATACATCAAAAAGGTCATCCACCATGGTCAAGTGGGCTTCATCCCAGAGGTGCAGAGGTGGCTTAACATGTGAAATCAGCAAACATAGCCCACCACATAAAGAGGCTGAAAGACAAAACCACAAAATGAGCTCCTTAAGATGCAGAAAAGGCCTTTGGCACAATCCAACACCCTTCATAATAAAGTACTAGACACACTAGAGACACAGGGAACACACTTCAATATACTAAAGACAATTTACAGGAATCTCCCAGCCAACATCAGCCTAAATGGAGAGAAACTCTTCAGATATATCTCTGTTGATGTATTTTGACACTGCTAAATCTAAGTATATATGCCTATGTAAATAGATATAAATAAATTAAACCTGTTTTGTTTTGGAGATAGGATTTCTTATAGTCCAAGCTGGCCTTGAACTTGATGTAGAGCTGAGAGGGACCTTGTGCTTCTTGTTTTAAAGATTCATTTTTATTATTTTTAATTATGTGCACACGAGCTCAGGTGTCCATAGAGAGCCAGCGGTATTGCCTGTCCTGGAGCTGGTTCTAGGCAGTTATAAGCCACCTGATGTGGATGCTGGGAACTGAACCAGGTCCTCTGCAAAGGCAGGCAGCTCTTATCCACTTATCAGCTCATGCTGCGACCTTTAAAATACAATACTAAGGCACACAGCCACAGTAGCATGAGTCAAGAAAGAGTAGGTGGAGTTTAGGTTTCAGATACCTTTTTATTATCAAAGAAGAATTTTGCTTGATTAAAATGTTGTAGTTTAAAAACAAGAAAAGAACATGAGTGAAGATTTTAAACTGGCTAAGGGGCATTGTATGTATAAGGACCAGACTCAGATCTAACAAGGAAGAAAAAAAAAAAAAGGGAGAAAAAGAGATGGAATTGTTCAAATGCAAAGGCTTTTGAGAGATGGCAGATTTCATTCCAAATATAAGAGCAATTAGGCACAAGAAAGGGGCTGGAAGTTCAGTTACATTAAAACCACCACTGGCTAAAAAATAGGGACTGCTATTAGCAGGAGTCATTGAAGACTCAATGCTAAAGAAAGGTTGAAAATGAAGACATAAAGAACATTATGATGGGCAGATCTGGGCCCAGGGATCCTGCTCAAACTATGGCACCAGCCAAGGATAATATGTGCAGTAAACTTCGAACCCCTACCCAGATCTAGCCAATGGACAGGACATTCTCCACAGTTGAGTGGAGAGTGGGGTCTGACTTTCACACGTACTCTGGTGCCCCATATTTGACCACGTCTCCTGGATGGGGAGCCCTGGTGGCACTCAGAGGAAGGATAGCAGGTTACCAAGAAGAGACTTGATACCCTATAAGCATATACAGGGGGAGGAGGTCCTCCTCAGTCACAGTCATAGGGGAGGGGAGTAAGGGGAAAGTGGGAGGGAGGGAGGAATGGGAGGATACAAAAGATGGGATAACAATTGAGATGTAATATGAATAAATTTAAAATATATTTAAAAAAAAAGAAAATGAAGACACATATACCTTGGAGACAACTAACCAAAAGAGAGGTGACGTGTTCCCAAATAAACCAACCAACACACTTTACAGCAGAAAACCTTTCTGCAGATAAGACTTGAGGGTGGGGAAAGGCTCAGTTAGCTAAACAGATGTGGCTTTAATTAATATGAATCTTGAAACCACGAACCTCAAGCTTATATGCAGTAAAAGTTGAGAGACAACCAAGAGAGAAATCTGTAACTTGCCACATGGAGGAGAGTGCCTAGATACACACACCTAGTCTTGGCATGTTCAGTTGCAAAATGCATATTCTTTTCAAGCATATGAATTGGATATTAAGTCTAATATACATATGCAAATAAAGACTCACAAGGCCTATTCCCCAGCCAGTCAATGCTTTCATAGGAGTCCAAGATGCTTGTTTGGAACAAATGCACACACATTATTTGTATAACAAAGAGTGGGCTGCATTGTCGTCACCCTTGTGAGTTTGGAGGAGACGTGCATTCTCAAGACAAGTGTGAGCATGAGCCAACACAGCAGAGGATTCTCTGCATCTCATCTAATTCACACTCTATAGTCTACATATTGAAATACCTAATTGAGAACCAAGGAAAAACACATTTTAAGCTTTCCAGTAAATGGCAGTGCTAGGATTCAAACCTGCATATTTTTTTTCTTTCTGTGCAGTGAGTCCATTTCAGAAGTACTTATTCCTTTGAGACTGGAAGGAAGGAGGGAAGAATGCTCACAGGAGAATCTGTAATGATATTTGGGAGCTGTCTTTGTACAGTGCTGACAAAGGCTTAAGTATCTGTGATGTAGGAGTGCTGCACACTGGGTACAGGAAGTGTGCGAGCTGTCCTGGGAGGGGAGACTGCGCTCTGGAGTGTGAGGATGGCCAAAGAAAATGGCCCAGCATGTACCCTGCCCACTGGCAACTACAATGTCTCTCCTATATCACATATTATGTCACTGGAAACCCTTTCCTTCGAGTTCAGGCTCACTGTTCTCATTGCTTAAGAGCTCTCGAAGTGAATCCCAATTTCAAAAGGCAGTCAGTTGTTCGTTCGTGGCCGAGGGGAAGTCAAGCAGCGTGTTCCCTTCTGCTCTCAAGTTTTTAGAATGTGCATCTATTTTACTGCTTAACACAGGGAGAACACTCAGATAAATGTAATTACACAGTTGTTAATCAATTATTTAAATATATTCAGCACTTCAGTGATTAAGCCCATGTTATCTTTTATCCTATAATTTTTGGCTTGGGCTACTTGCCTCACAGTTGATCTTCTTTTCCATTTCTCCAGATTGTCTCCTCAGCCCTACAGCTTTGTTCCAACACAGCTATCAGATTTACCTTTTCAAAATGAAGACTTGTGGAATGAAAGTTGGAATGAAAGAGGGTGCGACAGGACAAAAACGAAGTATAATGATATATCTCTGTGAAAATTTCTCTATAAAACCCATTTCTTTGTATAATAAGTTAAAGGAATAGTTACCAGGGGCTTTGGAGATTGCTCAGTGGATCACACACTTTCCACAGAAGCATGAGGAGCAGAGTTGGGACCACCAGCACCCACATAGAAACCTGTTATCCCAGTTCTCTGGAGGCAGAGACAGATCCCAGGAGGACGATGACCAGCCAGACTAGCCAAGCTGGGAAGCTCTGGCCTGAGTCAGAGACTCTGCTTCAGGAAATAAGGTGAAAAGCAACCGAATGAGACCCATGATGTCAACCTCTGGCCTCCATAAGCACGTGCAACCCACATACACATGTAGAGACATGCAAACCATCTCTTAAGCTCAGAGAATCACTCGCTTAGTTAGGGCTTCAGGGAAGATCTGAGGTGGCCTTATTTGAGTATAGACCTGAACAAAATTAAAGAACAAGGCATGAGAATTAGCACAGTGGTTCTTACCTTGTGAGTTGGGAGCCCCTTTAGGGTCTTAGGGGTTCGTAGGGGTTGCCTAAGACCATTAGAAAACAGATATATTTACATTACAATTCATAACACTAGCAAAATTACAGTTATGAAGTAGCAACAAAATTAATTTTATGTGTGTGGGGGTCACCACAGCATGAGGAAGTTGTGACAAGGGTCACAGCTTTAGGAAGGTTGAGAACCACTGGCCTAACAGAAGAAAACAGCCTTGATGTGTCACATCTGAGGAAACAAAGATGACCGGTGGGGATGGGAGAGATGGAATGAATAGTGGGATGGGAAACGTGGGGCTAGGAACTTTGCTCAGTGGCAAAGTATTTGCATAGTATGTGATAGTCCTTTGTTAAATCTCCAGCATTGAGGAAAACCAACCAGCCAACCAACCAGAAATTAATCAGTCAGCCAACCAGGAACTACACAACCAACCAGGAACTCAACAACCAACCAACCAGCCAACCAACCAACCAGCCAACCAACCAACCAGAAACCAACCAACCAGCCAGTCAACCAACCAACCAACCAACCATCCAACCAACCAACCAACCAATCAACCAGAAACCAACCAACCAGCCAACCAGAAACCAACCAACTAGGTTACATGTATGGCTGCCACATTTGTAAGTGACATGATGTCTTCAGATTTTACTCTAAATGTGGTGGGAGTCACCTGACATTTCTGAGCAAGAGAGCAAAATAGTCAAGTTCCTTTTGTTTCTAAATAGAGCATATGGGAGAGTGGTAGCAGACGCAGAAGACAGGAATGTAATGATGAGGAGTCTGAGAAGGATTCAGAGTCAGGAAACCGTTTGAAAGTAGAAATAACCAGAATTGCTAATGGACTGAGAATGAGGGTAGCTTGAGGCAAAGGATTTTGGGGGTTTGATGTAGGTGCCATTTGATAAAATGAGGAAATCCAGACAGGATTAAGTGTAGGGGAAAATTTCAGTAGTTCACTTTGAGACTCTGGAGCCATGGCTGACTTCCAAGTTCTCGAGGTCCATGACTTCTAATAGGTTTTACAGAAACATCTGTAGGTAGAAGTGATGGAGGCCAGGAAACAGAAGAAATGAGATGGTTCCTGACAAAAAATCCAAAGATAATATCCCCCAGATATTCAAGGGATTAAAGAGTAGGCCAGCTGCTGAGTCTTTCTCATATGCACTATGATTTCAGGACAAAAGCGATCTTCTTTCTTCCAAAAACATTTCCCCAAAATTTGAAAGTTATTTTACTGTGATGATGGTATATTATTTGTACCAAAAAATGGGTTTCGTGATGTCATTTCCCTGTACAGATATAGTGTGTCCTAATTTGCTTTCCATTGCTTTGATAAATACCACAGCCTAATGAAACTTAGCCAGAGTAGGGTTTATTTAACCTCATCATGAAGGGAAGCAGGGACCTGAAGGCAGAGAAACTAAATCAGAGGACATAGACAAATGCGTCTTAGTGGGTCCGTCCCTTTGGCTTGCTTAGTCTGCTTTCTTATATAGCTCAGGCTCACTTTTCCTAGGAAGGACACTACCTGTAGCAGCCTGGGAGTCCCTACATCCATCATTAATCAAGAAATGCCCTGTAGATATGTCCACAGGCCCATATGATGTAGGCAATTCCTTCAATCGAGGTTTCCTCTTCCTCAGGTTTGGTGGTTTCAATAGGGATGGTCCCCATAGACTCAATGTATTTGAATGCTTGGCCCAAGGGGAGTGGCACTGTTAGGAGGTGTGGCCTTATTGGAGGAAGTGTGTCACTGTAGGGGTGGGCTCTGAGGTCTAATATTTATGCTCCCAGTGTTAGGACAGTCTCCTTCTGCTGCCTGCAGATTAAGTTGTAGAACTTCTCTGGCACCATGTCTGCCTGCACGCTGCCCTGCTGGACTAAACTGTAAGCCAGCCCCAATGAAATGTTTTCCTTTATAAGAGTTGCCTTGGTCATGGTGTCTCTTCACAGCAATGGAAATCCCAACTAAGACACCAGGTGACTCTAGTTTGTGTTAAACTGATGAAAGTTAACCAGCACGGAACGTGTGGGTTCTATCCAGCTCACACCCTCTCTTGTTTCCCCTTCATCCCCACTTGTCTCCCTTCTATTGTCTTACCCTATTTTTTTTCCTTCATAATTTCTGAAATTATATCAGATTTACTCCACAACTAGAGAATTGAACCTTGAGAGGTGATGGAGCAGAGGAAGGGCCTATGTGTTTAGAAGGGGGAAGACATTCACAATGTCAAGAGAAAAATTTCACACACCACTGTGTCCCATCCTGTTTACCTTAACGTTTCAGTGAGAAAACAGAAAGGACTTCTGGCATTTGGAAGAATCTTCTAGGTTTTTACTCACCAAGTCCTTTCTGATACCAACATTTTAAGTCTTTGTATTTTTCAGCTCTTAGGAGCTGGAAGGTCACATGGCAGAGATTGTCACTTTGGTGTCAGGGCACTGTAGAGTGTTTAGGAAGTATACACATGTCTCCATTTGATGTTGGATGTCCTAGGGAAAGCCGCCACATTTAACCCTAGTTTTTTTTCCTGTGTGTGCAATGTATCCTTTTTCTCACCTGATCATCAGAGTCATGTATGCTTTTTTTGCAGGCTACTTAAAAGGTGGAAAAACTTCAGCCAGCGAAAACTATTAAAATCCCGTCCTAAGCAGAACATTACAACAATATTTTCACACTGTTTCCTTCCAGGGTTGTATACATTTTATTCTTTCAGAACTGAGCTCCGGAGCGCACAAGCACCTTCATATCCTGTGGTTTAGGCTTAATGTCACAATGTACTTTCAGTTATGACTGATGCTTATGGCTAGGTCATCATTGTCAGTATATATGATTTCCTTGAGTTAATTTCAGATTATTTACACTCGCCAACAACATTGTGTTCAACAGTTTTCTTTATGAATGTTTTCTAGAAAATGTTAGATTAAGGATTAAGAAAAAAAAAAGTTCCTGGTGAACACTTTTCCAGGAAGGTTGTTATGGGACTGGATGGGGTGTGGAGTGGCTGGGCACCACTGGAGCTCGTGGGAAACATATGGCAATGTTCTTTGCTTCAGAGAAAACGCCTCCTGGGCAAGGGGCTGTTTTAAAGCCTTAGAATCCTCACACCACGTTCCCACGTCACAGATATTTCTGGGTCTTGAGAAGAAAGAATAAAAAGAAGCCTGGGATGAATTTGAGTTAGAAGAAGTCACATCATACATAACTGACATATCAGAAATGACCAATTTGGGAAACAGTTTATCAGCCTACTTAGGACCTTAGCGTTTTAATGATTCAGGATATGAATTCTGCTTGTAAAATGTTACACTAATTGCAGTGACTCCGTGCGGTTTAGTGGGAAGCAGCGTGACTGCTAGACTTAATCCAGTCCTTAAGATGCAGTGGGACTGAACAGGAAGCCTGAGACATGTCGCTGTCCTTAAATACTGTCCTCCATGTACTTCAGTGATGATGGAACTCAGCCCGCATTCCACTTTAACCCTACCAGATTCGTCTTCCAGTTCTGTTTAGCGAGGAGCCTTGAGCACAGCTTGTTCCCTGTCTTATTTTCACGTTGCATAGGTTTTTGTTATAAAGGCTGGTGTGGTACCTCTGCGGAATACGGGCTAATTATTTCACTGTTCAGTTAGTATTACAAACTTACAAATCTCTTCCCGTTCTTAACTACAACAATGATGTGCTAGGCTGCTGGTGGCAAGGCGGGTGGGGAGAGGCAGACGGGGCAGTCTGTTGAGTTTGGTCTGCAGCACATCTTTTGCAGTGTCTTGTCATGTACAGGGAAGCAGATGTAATGCCAATTCCACCAGCATTTCTCACTCAATCTCCTCCATGCTAAACAGGCCAGTAAGGCATTAAGTCATGTCTCTGGGTAGCTTAAGTGGAAAGTGTGAACAGAGAAACCACTTTATGTGAGGACAGTCGAAAATTAGATCCCTTCCCCTCCGTATTCCTCTTCCCCCAGGGGAGGGGGCACTTATCAGCCAAGAGCTCGGGCGCCCGAACCGTGCAGCGTCCTGAGCTCCAGAGGTTTGCCAGCACGCACGATCTGCGGCGCCGAGAGCCCTTCTCCCCAGATGAATTCTCATAGTATCACAGGCTCACGCAGTCTCGATCGATACTGGATGGCAGACGTGCTCCCGCCGTCAAGTGTAGGCACAGGGCGGTGGATTTAGCCGCCCTGCAGTTCTCTAGCAGCTTCTCATCAGCTCAGTGCTGGCAGAGGACGTTAACCCGTTCCCGCGCGGACTCCCGCCTAGTCCCAGCGGTCGTTCCTTCACTGTCTTTCCTCGGCGGCAGAGCCTTTCAGCCCGACGCCCAGGCGCGGGCTCGGGCAGCTCCCAGCGCGTGATGGGCTGGCGGAGCCCGGGTCTCCCAACACGCGGTCTCTGGAGGTTGTACTGGGCGCTCTAAGCCCAGTGGTGCCTTCTCGTCTTCCCGCGTCTCTTTTGGGGCTCCGGGCCGGGCGAAGGCCCCGCCCCGGGACCCGCTCCCACTCCTGATTGGCCGGCGCAGCCCGAGGGGCCCAGCCCGACCCGGCCCGGCGTCTCAGCTATAAAGCTGGCCGCCGCGTGCCCGGCCCGGCCCAGCCGGTGTAGCTCTGGGGGCTTGTCCGCGCACCTGACCCACCATGCCGAGGGGCTTCCTGGTGAAGCGAACCAAGCGCTCTGGCAGCTCCTACCGCGCGCGCCCGGCCGAACCGCTTTTCCCTGCCCCGGGTCCCCTCGCGGCGCCACCCTCGCCACTGGAGCCCGGCCGTGGGTTGTCGGGTTCCCCCTGCCTCGCGCCCGCGCGGGACGGCGCTGAGTGGGGCGCGGGTGGCGGCGACGGCCCGGGACCCAGCCCCGCGAGGCCCGCGGGGCCGGAGCTGCGCCGCGCGTTCCTGGAGCGCTGCTTGCGCTCGCCGGTCTCCGCGGAGTCCTTCCCCAGCGCCACCGCCTTCTGTTCGGTGGCGCCCGCGGCCGCGACCTCTGGGGAGCAGTTGGTGCCAGCGCGGGTCCCCGTCTCCGTCCCCGTCTCCGCACCGGCGCCCGCCCCTCACGGCCTCCAGCGCCGCGGTAAGGGAGTCCCAGGATGCACCCCAGCTCCGGCGGCCGTCAGGAAGCCTAAGGCAGTGAGGAGGCTGAGTTTCGCCGACGAGGTGACCACTTCCCCGGTGCTCGGTCTGAAGATCAAAGAGGAGGAGCCCGGGGCGCCCGCGCGGGCTCTGGGCGGTGTCCGCACACCGCTCGGGGAGTTCATCTGCCAGCTATGCAAGCAGCAGTACGCGGACCCCTTCGCGCTGGCTCAGCACCGCTGCTCTCGCATCGTGCGCGTCGAGTACCGCTGCCCTGAGTGCGACAAGGTCTTCAGCTGCCCCGCAAACCTCGCCTCCCACCGCCGCTGGCACAAGCCACGTCCCGCGCCCGCCTGCGCCGCGAGTAAGCCTCCCACTGTACCGCTGACCCCTTCGGACCCTTCCTCGGCTGGCAAGGAGAACGGCCGCGTGCTGCAGACCGACGATCAGCACCCGCAGGCCCGGGACAGCTCCGGGGACGGTCAGCACCGGGACAGCGCCCCGCGCCCTGGCCTGCAAGCGCTGGTGCACCCAGAAGCCACGCGACCACAGGCTCCCTACCCCGAGGTGATGCTAGGGCGCCGCGGTCCCGGGCCAGGCGGTGCCAGCTCGGGAGCAACATCCGAGGTCTTCGTGTGCCCGTATTGTCACAAAAAGTTCCGTCGCCAGGCCTATCTGCGCAAGCACCTGAGCACCCACGAAGCGGGCCCAGCCCGCGCACCAGCCCCGAGCTTCGGCTCGGAGCGCACGGCCCCACTAGCCTTCGCGTGCCCTCTTTGCGGGGCGCACTTCCCGTCCGCCGATATCCGAGAGAAGCACCGGCTATGGCATGCTGTCCGCGAGGAGTTGCTATTGCCCGCTTTGGTTGGGGCTCCTTCGGAAGCAGGCCCGGGAGGGGCATCCGATGGTAGCACTCAGCAGATTTTCTCGTGCAAGTACTGCCCATCCACTTTTTTTAGCTCCCCAGGCTTGACCCGGCACATCAATAAGTGCCACCCCTCAGAAAGCCGGCAAGTGTTGCTGTTGCAGATGCCACTGAGGCCTGGCTGTTGAGGACCGAGGCCGGGTGAGATTTTGAGAATGGCTTGGAGAAACCAATAAGGAAACTCCTGTGGGGCTTTCTTCAACTTGCGATTTCCTCTTTCCTTCCCATGCCTTCCCTTTTAAAAGTCTCCCAGTCACAATCCGCCCGCCCGGGGGAGAGGGCAGCGAGATGTAAAATTCCCTCTCTAGAGCAGGTATGTATCTGGTATAAAAATCCACGGTCAAAGCCGACAGCTTTTAAGTCCCCATGTTCCCTACTAAAATAGGATTTCCCCTTTTGTAAAGCACTGGAGACTCCAACGGTTCCCATGCAAAGTCCAGTGAACGCGTGCAAATCTGACTACACAAGGTTCTACCTGAAGTGGAAGTTACAGCTTTTTTTCCCCTCGCCATCACAGGCACTTACGTCGTTTCTTTCTTAAAAGGATCTGATTTCTTGCCTTGTATATTGTAAACCAAGCTTTGTGACTGATGCCGAACTTGCACGGAAGGAAGACTTAGACCCATGTAAATGCACAGGAAATCTGAAGACGTTGCTGTCTGGTGTGATACTGTCCCTGGAACTTTGTTTCCTCGGTTGAATGTATTCGTCTCTTCTTTTAAATTAGGTTTTGGAGTGGGGCGGGGAAGGTGCTGCTTAACGGGAAGGAGTTGGTGTGTCCTCTAAATTTCACCTATTTTATGTGCTGCATCCAGGAGGAAGTACTTAAAATTTTTCTTTACATACCTTTTCTTTGCGGGAGGAAGGTACTATGCTCATCTCTAAAGTTTGAATGTTTTATCAAGCTTTCGTCTAATTATGTAATGACTATGCTGTAAATCTGCTGCACATTACATCGTAAATTGTACAACTCCAGGAAGACATTAATACCTGTAATCCACCACGGACTGAATGCCAATTCACTCAACTGTTTATATTTTCTTTTTAGGAGCAACTTGTGAATTTCTTTTTTGTAAATCATATTCAATGTATATTCTGTATCTATTCCCTCAAGAACCAGAGTCTGGGACACTGGCTGAGTGACGTTTGACAAATAGATTTGTAAGATGGTTCCGCCAAATAAATGTACGTAGACTATGCTAGTTTTATTCTGTCTTAAGAAATGGTTGAACACAGTGTATTTTCAAAGGCACATTTCTTACCTTCCCAGTACCAGTATTTTACTTTAGAGTCTTAGGGACCTATTCTGGCAGAACACAAAGGCAGGAGATAGTTTATCTTGTAAACGAATGGTGCTGAAATGCAATGGGAATTTCTTCTTTGAAGTCTAGCTGCAGACTGAGGTTCCAGGGAGAAATATAAACAGTTTTGTTTTGTTTTTAAACTTTGTAAAACACTCCCCAACAAACATAACAGAAAATAGGATGAGTATTTAAAAAAAATCTACTCAAGTGTTACCTAGAGGTGACAGGGAGTTTATGAGTGGTGTTAATTAGTTACATTGTTTCAAGTCAGCACTCTCCCCATCTTGTTACCTGTTATCAACCCAATAGAAGTATGTAAGGAGTTAAATTTGATTTTCCTTTGAAAAATTATTCCTGTTGGCTATGGGAAACTCTCTATACTGGTTGATCATGTTCTCACGGGTTCTCCTTACTCATTAGACTTTTATTTATAAGCATTAATTTTCATTAAAAAGTACATAGGAATTCTGAAAATTTGCTTAGAAAAAATTGGTAGAAGTTTTATTCCTGAAAATATATTTAAAAATGTTGAAAATGCAAAAGTCAAATGCCATGAGATGGATACATTGATTTTGGTCAAGTTTCTGGCCAGCCTTAGCAAGTGGAAGACTTTGTGCGTCCATTGATGGAGGGAAGGCCTCTGAGAATGCATTTATGTTTATTTTCATGATTAGCTAAGACACCACAGGGGGTATGTTACATCTCCCAATTACACAGCCCTGCTGATTTTAGGTCTGAAAATACGCAAAATAGAATATGATCACAGACAGGAAGTGTGAAGAATATTTTTATTTCATTTTATTAAATACCATGTCATCTTTTTGTCCCATTACAAATCTGTAGACATTACATGAATGATACATAATTTATATTCTGTGGCTTCTCAGGATGATGTATTTACACATGCAGTTGGTATCAATCATGCTACATTTCCTTAGGAGATGCCCATGTTAAACAAAGGGGGCAGCTTATTTACTACAGGGAAATTTTTCTGGAGGTGGGATGCACACCACCCTGCACCTGCAGCAAGTTTAGTACTAAATTATTAGCTTTAACTTAAGACTCCTGGGTCATGTTCCCTTTGCTTTTTAAACAAAACACATAATTTGAGCAAAACATTTGTAAGAGAAAAGTTTTCCACTCTTCTCTCCACCACCTTCTTTTTTGGTACTTAAAGTACAAAGACACACCAGGATAAACTGGTCAATAATAAAGGACCACAGCCTCAAAACAGAAATAGCACGGAACAGTGAGTGATACCACCTAAAAAAGCTGAACGGAAGTCAGAGTTCAGCGGTGGTCTTCCTGGTTACTGACCGTGCTGTGCTGTCGTTCGCAGTGCAGGAGACCAGACACTGTCCTAGTTAATGAATGTAGTTTCAGTTGGAATCTGAGCTGCTGCATGGCTGCTGGAGCGTTCCTGTCTGTAACATAAGCAATCTGCACACATCCTGTGTAACAAACACATGTGCAGCTTGCTCTAACTTTATAAGTGCTTAATTTACATTTGTAGGTTTGGGGTGTAAAGGACAGTGCGCTTGCCTAGCATGCTTGACATGCTGGCTTTTATTCCCAGCACTACCAAAAAGTTACAATGGTAAAAACTACGTATTTATTGAATCATAAAGTTGTAATGAGGCACAATAAATAACACAAGACTATCTGTCCAATTATATTTTGGCTCAACATTAATCATGAACTTGAAGGCAGCACTACTTAGACATGATTATCTAGGAAGGTGAAGTGTGGAATAAAACTAGACCCTCAAAATATGGCAGCTTGGAGTGTGGGAAAGAACCGAACTAAATAAACAGTCCAAATTTTAAATAGTAACATGAACATTACTCTACATCCAATGTTTCCTCAAATAAATGTACAGGAAGGAGTATGAATGTTATGGCAAACATGAGGCGTGAAAGAGTTAACACTACTGCTGATTGGGGTGGCTACTGCTGATCACTGCAGGGCTGTTTGTCTCCTTAGGATTTATTGGCTGAACCAGAGGACCGACGCAGCTTCATGGACATTCGGCTTTTGCTAGTTCGAGGAGACATTGGAGAGGCCAGGTCAGCCCCATCCACCTGTGCTGCTGTGGGTGCGTCACTGGGTGGCATCTCTGGGTAGAATCCTGCAGGAGAGAGTGAGCACATTAGCATTTCAGCCTCTCACACAGTAGCAAGCTTCCTGCTGATAAGCTGCAGCAGGATCCCAACCCTTCATGAGGACTTTAGAGGTTAAAAAAAAAAAAAAAAAAGCAAGTCCAAGACTTGCTGTCCCTCAATGCTTACAAATATATTTGAAACCCTGTGCTCTGGTGGTTCATGTGATCCTATTAGAGAAAGCACCCCGGAGAAAGCAATGGGAAGTAAAGTCTTTGGGCCTGAAAGATCAGGGATCTATCTAAAGTGCCACTGGCATGCAGGGAAGGCCATGGGATGTGAGGAGCAAGATGAGCCAGAGAGGATCCTCCACACTGGCACATGCTAGGCTCCTTAGGAGACCATGCTAGGGACTTAAGGAGGCTGCAGAAGGAGCAGACAAATTCTTGGGATATGGAAAAATACAGGGATTTTCATTTGAAAGCAGTCAGAAAAGACAAATTGACCTCAGAAAATACTTTTAAGACATGCTTTGGGTTTGTTAGCTTAGACATTTATAGTTAGTAGAATTAGTAGACATAGAACTTTAAGCAAAATAAATTCAAATAGGAAAACTGTATGTCATGCACAGGGCAGTTCTTCCAGAACCTGACACTTGGGGATTAGGACAATTATGCTAGCATTTCTGTGTTAAAAAAATACTCATGCTTAAACTGAAGGTATACATATTTGTAAAAGAAAAACAAAAATGTTCAAAAGGAGTACGGATCCTATTGAGACATCTTAAGAATATACACGCCCCCCCGGCCAAGGAATTCGTCAAAGTACTTTTAAAGACCAAATGGTATAATTATACTTGGGGACAAATACCCATTTCTAAGGGAAACTCCTGTCAAAGTATCTTCTGCATTATCTTACTTCTAACCAAGATGAGGCTGGCCTATAAAATAAAGCAGGAAGTATTTTTGTTCATGTTTACTCTTCCCAATGATCTGAGCTGGCTTACAGTAACACAGACTAGAATATTCAGAGAATAAAGTTCACAGCTCATTTAGGGAAGCATGGTGCAAGGGTTGGGAAAGCCATTGAGGAGCAGTAGCTGTGCTTCCTGGGGCTGCTGTGTGAGGAGAGGGCTCCCCTCCCAGTGATATTACCTTGAGGGCAGTGTCTCTAGCAGAGGTTTGGAGGAAGAGAATTAGCAGTGCATGCCTTTCTGCTGTGAAGGAAGAAATGCAGAAGCAAGCAGAGTGGAGAACAAAAGAGCAGATAGGGACAGCTGTGAGGGAGACTGCGCAGGTGCTAGTTACCCAAGCAACAGAGAGCAACCAGGTTTGTACAATGAACACAACTGCATGCAATGAGTTAGAGTGGGGATGCTCCACAACGGCCAATGATGCTCCGCAGTCCAGACGCCATACTTACCAACTAACAAAACAAGTTCAAATAGGAAAAGAGAACAGGAGAAAAATCTGTGAGAGAGCCGAGAAACATCTACTGTCTAGTGTGTTCACTGTACTGATATTGTCTTACAATTCACTCACAAGGGCTTTAGATAGTGTAATGAGGTAACAGCCACATTAAAATGTTTACGTTTTTATGTAATTAACATTAAGAATATAAACTCCTTGCAACACTAGCCACATTCAAGTTGCTGAGTCACACCTGGTTAGTTGCTACCATGTTGGATAGAGCAGACATATGGCATTTACATCACCACACAAGTTTTACTGAAGAGTACTGCTTTCAAGCATCCCAGTTAAGAGATTTCTTGCCAGGTGTGGTGACACACGCCAGTAATTCCAGCACTCGAGAGGCACAGTTGGACCTTTGTGAGTTTGAGGCCAGCCTGGTCTACAGAGCTGAGCTCTAGGACAGCCAGGGACAGCTCTGTTACATAGAAAAACCCTGTCTCAAAAAACCAAGAGTATTTTTTTTCATTTAATTATTATTATTTTTAAAGATTTATTTATTTATTATATATATACAGTGTTTCGCCTCCATGTAACACCTGCAGACCAGAAGAGGGCACCAGATAATCCTCAAACCAAAGAATCTTTGGAGGAAAACAAAATGTTTCCATCAACTGTTTCCATTGGTTCAAACTCTTGAAGGCAGCTTGACAGTGAGAATCACTGTTCTTTCACTTTAAAAACTTTTTTTAAAAACATGCATTGGTATTTTGCCTGCATACATGTTTGTGTGAGGGTGCTGGACCCCCTGGAACTGGAGTTACAAGCAGGTGTAAGCCACCATGTGTGTAGTGGAAACTGAACCCTGGTCCTCTGGAAGAGCACCCAGCGCTTTTAACTGCTGAGCTGTCTCTCTGGCCCCTTCCTACTTTTTATCGACAGTAAAGAAGGTCCATTTTCGGCATCTGGGAGCATACCCTGCTTCTCTATTTAGAAGATGCTTTCTTCAAGAAGAGTCGTTTTCCTTGTCGTCCATATTGGCTCACAATTAGGTCATTAAGATCTCTAGATAGGCACTGTGTAACCAGGCAGTCATTGCCACATTAAAATGATTACATTTCATATAATTAAAAGGAGTCAACAGAGGCAGGGCTGGTGTAGGTCTTGTGCTTCCACTTCTGCAAGCCACACATGTGGAATATACTCAGCACAGCCACACTCCCTAACAGCTCCTAGAAGGCAGGCCTCAGCTTTGGATTTGTAAAGAATATAGTCACACTTGCCATTTCCCATCTCATCCTATTCTTTCTAATTACTGATTTACACCATACGAGTCATGAAGATATGACTGAATTATTCCTGCTGTTGTGTATATTCCAGAGCAGCTTAAAAAGTACCCATGGCTCCTCTCTGCCCATGCACTAACCATGAAGGTGCGCCACAGACTGGGTCTACATTTTGGCTGTACAAGCTGGTATACTACATGCTGACTGTAATAAACTATCATAGGTGAAACCATTGATATGACTTTGGGAAGCTCCACAGACATTTTAAAAGGGAAATAAATGATTTTTAAATTTTGTTTTGTTTTGGTTTGTACTATCTGCTGACAAGTGTGGTCACTTTAAAACTCCCTAAAGTTACTGGCTAATAAAGTCTTTAAAATACTGTAACTTTGAAAGTAACTTCAATTAGACAAACTAAAAGACAATGTGAATGTGTTAGAATAAATAGGGCTAGGGACTCCTGGTCTTGTTTTATTATAATAATTATGTATTTACATTTACTTACTTACTCCCCACCCCTGCCCTGTGTGAGTGTGAGTGTGTGAGTGTGTGTGTGTGTGTGTGTGTGTGTGTGTGCATGTGTGGAGGTCAGAGGACAGCTTGTGAGAGTCAGTTCTCTCCCTTTACCATATGGTTCCTGGGATCAAATGCAGGCTGTCCGGGACGGTGGCAAGCACCTTACCTGCTGAGCCGTTTTGCTGGCCCAGCTCTTGTTTTATTTAATCTCAGGCAAGCTGATTGGAGTCATTTTCTTATTTGTGAAGTGGAGACAACAGTAGTTACCTTGTCAAGTTGTGGAGATTAATGACTATGTAGCAAAGAGCCTGGAGTGTAACAGGTACAAAGTAAGTATGGCTACACAAACAGCTATTATAAAGCCAATAGGAGACCTTGACTCCGAACAGGCGAGGGTTTGGAAGGAAGGGTTGAAACCAGACACATTTTTGGAGAAAATGATTACCTATGAAATATAATCATCCACATGTGGAGAGTCTCTGTAACATACACGTAGGTTTCAAAGGCTTTATCCTCTTATGTGGAGAGTGCTATAAATCGCTCCAATAAACCTACTGCTTTTTAATGTTGTTTATAGTTAATGATTAAGATTACGCAGACTCAGCCCTTACCTGTCATAAAGGAAGTAACACATTATTCAATACAAACTGTACAGAAATACAGACAAACAAAGGTGGATTTGTTTTAAGCTATTCAAAAGCTGTTACTGGAGACCTGAATATACCAGGCCATTTTATCTCCTCCTGACAAGTGAGGAAACTGCCAGAGCATAGGCTAATTTGACCTCATGTGGTATAAATGTCAGGATTACAATTTAAATACAGACCAGTCTGATTTTAAAACAGCCCTCTTCCCTGGGAACCCTACACCTCTTTTTAAAGGATTCTTCAATGGAAAAGCAGAGCCCTAAAAACAAAATATGCAACAGGCTCTGAGTAAAAAATGTGATGAGTATTAGGCAACTGATCTCCTCCTCCTTCTCCTTGACCCTCGCCCTCTCCCTTTCTCCTCCGTAGCAACAGCAAGGGGCTGAAGACAGTCTAGACGGCAACTGTGATGGTGAGACCATGGGCTCTGAAGGCAGACAGAGTCGGAGCAGTGCTGACTTCAGCACCTGTGGAGTGATCCTGATATCATTTCTTTCACCTTTTCAGGTTGCACAGATATGCTGCTAAGAATGAATGAAAGGGCCCACATACTGCAGTAGGGACAGTGCCCTACACTCAAGTATTACTTAATTATTTTCACTACAAAAGCTTTACATGCAAATGAGTGTTCTATATAAAAACTGAACCCAGTAATTAGTGTCACAAGTTATGGTAATTTTATAAGTAAATCATAATTTTTATATTTTTCTCTATATAAAATATAGAAAATATATTTAATAAAGATAATTACTAAAAGTGATATATGTATCTATATGTACATATATTCATGTACATACTTGTAGAGAATAATGTTCTCAGTCAACTCTGTAACTGCTGAAGAATTAAATAGCTAAGTTATTGAAAAACAACCCCAAAGAAGGTAGTAATAGAGGCTTACAAGTAAAAGTTCCAGATATAATAAAAATACAGTGTTAGAATAATTATTTTTAATGCAAAAATCAAGAAAGACAAACTAAGTAGTAGTATTTATTGTACACAGCAAAATAGGATTCTGTTCCTTAATAGCAATTTATATTTTTTATTAAAAAAAACCCAGAAGTTGAAAAAACAAGGTAACATTAGAAAAAATATGAATATTTTTGAACTATCACTGTGATCTGGCCAGGAACAAGAATGATTTTATTTTCAAGTTTACAGTTAGAGGAAATACACTGTGTGTGTGTGTGTATAACTTTTGATATTTTTTACATTCATGCCTCATAAAGATAAAACATTTTTCCTGTAACTTTAAAAAAATTAAAGGTCAAGAAAAATGTAATAATGTTTTAATGTAGTTATGGAAGATCAACACAGTGTGACATCACAGTATTTCCCTCAATGACCTTAGGGATAAAAATAATTTCCCTTAAGTTATCAGTCTAGTGCCACAGACAGTACATTTTGAGAAAATGCAGTTATAAAATTTATGGATCAATTATGGTACACTGAAATCTTTCACATCTATTTAAATAAAGTTACATGAAAAATCTTTTTAGATTTAAATGTCACCACTATTAGCAGATTACTGTTAACCAGCAAGTTTTAGGTTAACAGAATTATGTAAACACACATAAACCTTTTCCCCTCAGTTAGGGAATGAGCTCAGCCAGTGCCTGCGTTTGGTAAACATACATTCTACCACTGAGCTATTCTTCCAGTCCCCTACGAATAATTTTTTGTACTATTCCACTGAGTTAAATAAAGTATAACACAGTATATTACAGGGTTGGCTACAAGGAATATAATCTTCATACTAGCAATTAAAAAAATGTGATTTCAAATATACTACTACTGACTAGTATTGTTTTCTATACACAGGATATCTAAAGTTGATTCTCAATTGCAATAATCTATTTCCTGAATGGAGCAAACAAACTCTATGATTAAAAAATAAATTTATACATGTGTGCTGGCTGGCTAAACCTTACTCCTAGTGGCTCAGAAGAGTTCAAAGCTAACCTGGGCTATATAGTAAGACTATGTCTCAAAAAAAATTTCAATCAACATCATACTATGTCAGTTTTTCAAAGCAGCAGTCAGGTCCAAATTGTTATGTGGCTTATTTCACAGTTCTCATTTTGACTTAAAGTTTAAAAGATAGCTTTCCATGTAAGAGGTGAAACATGACAGGAAAATGAAAAATTGAAATAAATGGAAGAAAAATTATTTTTCAGATACTACATTTTGTAACCATAGTTTTTATCGTGTTGGATTGAGTGCCATTCTGGTAAAAAATTTTCCGTAATTATTAAGGTCTGCAACACACTGACACATGCCATTCAGAGGTAGAGCACTGTTTATAAAACCAGAGTGTATGCCTCTGATGTTCGTAAAGGCAGAGGCAATTTAAAAAGTTAACTTAAAAAATTGTAAATCATTAGTAAGTCCATGCTTAAATTCATATTTTATTACTGTTTAGGTAATAATCAAATCAATTATCTTGCTGAAAAAATTCATAAGAACATTGATACATTAAAAATGAAGTCAACACAGTCTTGGATGGCTATAGTAGCAACATCCTGTGCTAATGTCTCCAAAGCTCAAAATACCACTTACTTCCTATTTGTGTACCTGCTAGATGTGCAGAACAATACACAGAACATGAAAAGAACTTTCAGATGACAAATGCTAAAGATTCTTGCTGGTGAATAACAACAGAAGCAGAACAACATTTGTAAACAGAAGTGGAACGCAAGCCCAGTGTGCTCCATCAGTCTTCTCTGGTCATAAAACTTTTGACTATATAAGACACATATGTTTGCCAAGACTCTTTAATATAGCCTTGCATCTCACCAGATGGTCTCTAGGAATGCGATGACAATGCCCAGGTGTACATAAGTGGCTTTCATTTTGCTGTTCCTTAATTTACCTTTGATACCCTTCTTTTGCCTTTTTATCTTATTGCCAGACTGGTTAGTTTTATGTAGTGTCTATCTTTGAAACTGAATCTTATACTTTTTTACCTTATTTTCAAGATTTAACCTAGCATGACATATTTTCTCTTTACTAGGTCTTTTATGTTAGTTGAAGTTCTATGGTAAAATTATTTTTCAGATGGCAAATTATTACTGGAAGGAAGCTTTAACTTTATTAATGAAACCTCAATTGAAAATTACAATTTTATTTAAAAATAGATTAGGTTGAAAAAGTGTTGTGAATTTAAATTTAACCGATATAAAAATGTATGTGATGTAAGAGGATGAGAGTAGTTTACTGTGGCCAAGTTCCCACTGTGCTCTTTATGGTGCCCTTGGACACCACCATAACACTCCTCGCTGATTTCAGGCACCTAGTGTAGTGCAAGGTGCACAGAGAAAAGCCAACAGATGAGCTGAGGTATCTGGTGACAACAGAATGCATTGCAAAACCACAAAGACACACGATGTCACTTCAATAGAGCTACTTTTTCATGCTGAGAAACAGACAGACAAACAAAGTCAATACAACAAGTTATAACTAATTTTAGCCAAGGAGTCCTAGTCCTATCATTAGTTACTTTATCCCCAAACCATGTTAGTGTTTCATGCAGACCTGGGTTAGTTAGTATAATTCTGGGGAGAAAATTTAGTGACAATTTGTGAAATGTTTAGTATGACCAGGGCAGTGTTAAGTTTTCTTACTGTCTGAGTTACAAGCACAGAGCTTGCTATTTCTGGAAAGAGGAAATGCGAGAAGAACAGAGGTGTTTTGGTTGACACTTTGTCTTACCTTCAGATAAACAGAACTGATACTTAATGATCTAAAGAGGGAAAATAAAATAAATGAAACAATCATAAGGAGTGCAAGATATTACAGAATAGGAAGGCCATGAGTCATTTTTGATGATTTCTTTAAAATTAGTTAACTGTATTAATGCAGTACCCTCTTAAAAATCTTCAAATATTATAACATAATTTGCTGTGCTAAATGCCTCTAACTCCAGACTGGTTTAGCTTTACTTGTAAAGTTAGAGATGATGACACCATATCCTCAGTCATAAAATCTGATCCTCTGAAGTTGAGAGTTCCCTCTGCAGATACTTTAGAATCTCATGCAAAGCAAGAGCCAGTGACTGTGGTAAGATGTAGACCATGTACTTTTTATGAAGATCACTGGATTTTTAAGGAACCACATCCAAATAAAAGAAAACAAATTAAGTTTGTAGGCCAAACTCAAACAGTCATGAACAATATATTTCAATTGTCAGAATTTTATTCACCCAAGATTTAGAAGTAAAGGGTATTGCATTTTGTGTTTGTGACAAGTAATCAATACTTTCTTTTCCTCTTACCTGAATCAGAAGGTAAGTGATGGTAGGGAGCTGGAGAGAAAACCTGTGCTGCGAAGTCTTCAAATGTTGTTGGTTCTAAGTGGTGCTGGACAATTGTCTGCAGGTACCGTGCTCTCTCCTCATAGCTGGTTCCCTTCTGTTAAGGATAAACTAAGATACAGTGCACACAGGTCCACAATAGCTCATCCTTAGTCAACTGCTCGCTGCTCCTATACATGACTAAAAGTGTCCTCTTTTAAAGTATAAAGACGTACTTCTTGGTGGAAGTTTATTTCTCTTGAATCCATGACAAATAATAGTTTAATGGGAGGTTTACTAGGGAATAATTATACTACTGATTTATTATTAGAACAGTTTGAAAAAGATTCAACTACTAGCTGGTCAGCCTGGGCCTGTCTTCTCTTGCTTATCAACTTTCATATGCAGATTTACTCTCAAAAGCCATTCAAGAACATTACACTGCTTTCTAAAATACTATGTCCCAAATTCTTTTTTTCCCCCAATTTGTAAAGACTTATTGTGAAATTCCTGCGTATCTTCTTAATTTAAAAAAAAATCCTTGTATTTTCTAAACAATTGTTCTCACTTTGAATGGAAGACTACTGTTGCTATACTCCTCAAATCACTCCATGCAGCTAAGATAAATGCATAGCTGAATCTGTGTGTCAGGAGAAAACATCCCATCAGTTACAGCCCTGAAACAAGCAGGGATATTTGCAAAGGGTCCACAGGACTCCTAAATACTGTCCAACAAAGCATCTACAGGGCTCTGACACTGACAGAGAGAGGCTGTACGTCCCTCTCACCACATACTATTTCCTGATATTATTGACAGGCAACCAGTACCTTCAAGTGTTGTTGCTTTTGAACAACCCACTCCAGGCTTCCTGGTTCAGCAGGTCTGATTGTGCTGTTAGCATAGAAAGGGCACGAAAGGGAGAGAATATTTCTGTTGTTCATGAAAGCAACTATGGAAATGGCTGTCAAATGTAGAGCAGCAGGCAGTAGCAGACAATTATCAGGAAAAAGCACATGCCGGCTCCGTGTCGTACAGTTCCTGAACTGAGAAGCCACCTAACGTTTCTTCTTCAGGTTTTAAGTTTTCCTGCTGTACTTGGTGTGCAATGTTGACATTTAAACAAAGACAATGAAAAGACATTTAAATAGGGACAGCAAAAATTAACCCATTGGCTTTTCTTTTTCCATTGATCTCCTCACCCCAAAAGCCATTTTAGTCTTTGCATTTTAAAATTTGTTATTCTCCTTTAAAAATTACAATTCAATATTTCAGTTCTATAATTCTAGGAATTAAAACTCAAACTAGGAAAATCATTTGGGAGATAATTTAAACTGATAATTCAATGGGTGATGTCACGGCCAATTACATTTACAAAAGTTTATTAATAGGTAGCAAAGAGCCTGCTAGTTAGAGTTGACACTGAGCGCTCACTGGAACTTGACTTTGATGGATCATTTGTCCTTTTAACGACTTTATAGTACCTTCCTGCATTACAGTTTATGTTTTTGCATCAAATATTGAAATAACCTGGGCTCTACCTCCTTGTAATTTATTTCTTTCAATTTTGTACACTCTGGTTGAACTCCAAAAGAATTTTACTTCTGAAATATGTAGCAATAGGATAAGATGCTGTATTAAAATGATTGGTGGTAAAGGAGGATTTTATGGAAGGGTAGCAGACATTTCTGAGGCAAATTTAACATAGAAAAGTAACACAGCACGCTTAAAAAGAAGATATAGGCTCTAAATGGAAGAGGATGAAACTGACAGTTCAATCTAAATAATACCACATATCTCACAACTTGCTGGAAAGTACTTTTTCACTGGGGGAGATTCACAGCTGCCGAATTTTCTGCAGTTAATAGAGTCCTTTGATTCACAGCAGTGCCCCTTGTACAAAAAATACTGGCCTTTGTGTATTACCAGAAACTAATTTTCTATTTGGCTGAAAAGGGAAAAATGGGGTTATTGCTTCTCCCTCCTACAGAGCTTTTCATTATGCCTGATGCACTCAACTTCTAAGCTCTTCTGAGAAAAAAATAACTGAAGAGGCAAGAGGCAGAAAAGTGAGCTTGTTAGCACATTACAAGTGAAGTATCTTGGTGGGCCCTAGAAATTCCCAGTGGTGTGTTAACTTATCACTCTATGCATGCTGGCACTGATAGTCTCCCAATTGATCACTCTCTTTTCGCACCAAAGGTGCTGCCAGGAAGCAAAGGCTGAAGGCCCACAGGAGAACAGTCTGCTATCAAAACAAGCTGTTTTTAAAAGTCTGCTTGAATGGGTAAAACGCTTCATGAAAAGTAGGGTGGAGACACCTACCTGCTTTGAAAATGCTCTACTTTCAGAGGGCCTATAAATGAAATATTTTGCTTTATCTTATTATATTTAGAGTTTACATAAAAAGCTAGGCAGAAAAAAGCAAATGTTAATATTTTAAAAACAAGGAGGATAGCTTCAATGTGCCAAATTTATCAAGAAAATAAAGGTTAGGTAAATAAAGCACATTGAAGGGTGACCTACTGTGCTATATAAAAGGTTTATAAACCAAAGAAACTCTAATCGATAGCACACAGACCTGTAAAATGGAAGGTTTTCTACACATGTAAGATTTTAATTTGATATAAAATATACAATGTATTTATTAAAATGTCAATGAATCTTCCTTAATGAAAGCAGGCTTCTTAGTTTTGAGATGTTTGAGTCTATGTGAAAGAGTGGGGTTTTAAGTGAGAAACTGCAGCACTCATGACATATTAACATCGGCTGATTCCTGAACTTTCCTTTTTGTAGGTTAACTTCAGAAAAGTATAAAGTAACCCACTTTCTAAAAGTAAATGTTCTTTATAGTTTCTTCAGGTTGGTTGTAGTCAAACTAAATCATTTAAAGATGAACCCAATCTATCATACATACACCTTCACAATTTCTGATTCAGAAAACACAACTAGGAGATGTGATAAACTTACCAGTCCTGGATCCATAGCAAGGCACTTTAGCAATTGCAATGATTTTAAAGCTCTAAAGTGTAGTCTTAGTATCTGCAGCTGTAACCAGCGTCTAGCGCATCAAATGCCTGTATGTCCATAGCAGGTCAGACTCTTAAAAGACACAGATCTCTAGGCCGGGCGTGGTGGCGCACGCCTTTAATCCCAGCACTCGGGAGGCAGAGGCAGTCGGATTGCTGTGAGTTCGAGGCCAGCCTGGTCTACAAAGTGAGTCCAGGACAGTCAAGGCTACACAGAGAAACCCTGTCTCAAAAAACAAAAACAAACAAACAAACAAACAAAAACAAAAAAAGAAAAAAAATGACACAGATCTCTAGGGAGGAGTTATTAGTATCTATAAATTGAGTGGCCTACACAAACTCTGGCCAGCAAAAAGAGGACAGCTTTCATGGGACTTGGCCCTTGGGCTAGTGTCCAGATATAAGTGAGTATATACCATTTGACTCTTTCTGCTTCAGGGTGAACTCACTCATTATGATCATTTCTAGTTTAATCCATTTGTCCACAAAATTTGGGCATTCTTTGTTTTTAATAGCTGAGTAGTATTCCATAGTGTAAATGTACCACAGTTTCTTTATCCATTCTTCTACTGAGGGACACTTGGGCTGTTACCAGGTTCTGGCTATTATGAATAAGGCCGCTATGAACATAGTTGAGCAAATTTTCTTGTTCTGTGCTGAAGCATCTTCTGGGTATATTCCAAGGAGTGGAATAGCTGGGTCTCGAGGAAGCCTTAATAGGCTACCAAGAAGAGACTTGATACCCTATGAGCATATACAGGGGGAGGAAGTCCTCTTCAGTCACAGTCATAGGGGAGGGGAGTAAGGGGAAAATGGGAGGGAGGGAGGAATGGGAGGATACAAGGGATGGGATACAAGAGATGTAATATGAATAAATTAATAAAATATGAAAAAACAAAAAAGAGGACAACTTAAAATATATTCATACAGTGAGTGTTGCAAATGGCATTAAAATTAAATTACTGAGATGAGTAAAACGATAAAAAGGTGAAGGGGACTAAAAAATATTCAGAACTAAAATTTAATTTAAAGCTTACATCTAAGTTAAATTCATGTAAGTATTTGTTGTAAGTTTTAAGACATCTTAAGGTAAAATTAGCCTAAAAATTTGGTAAAGCAGGCTTTTAGCTGGTAGGAATCTTTAATACAGAAGTAGCCTATGAAACAAACGCACACACCTATACACCCCACCCCACAACTACACATACGCACACTCTCTCCTCTCCTCTCCCCTCCTTCCCCGCCGCACCCACTCATGTGCTGCAATCACAGCAGTGTAATTACCCACTAACCCTGCCCTTATACTTCCTGCAAAGCAGAAGGGGGAAGGACATTGCAACTGTGAAAATAACGAAGGGTACTACACAAAGAAACAGCTTAAATCTAAGCTGAACTTCATTAACTTTACATTAGGAGACACTTTGAGTAATTGCTTTTAATTTTAAACTTCAAGACAGGCTGTTAAAAAAAATGAGCCCAGTTTTATCCTGGTCCTGGAAAGATAAGTATGAATTCTCCTCTCTACAGGTTGTGGGGATATCACCATCTGCTCTTATTCACTTTATTAGAGCTTTAAAGAATATAAATAACACTGTTGTCTAAAGGTCTCCCTACATCTATGTGAAGTATTCATTTCCATTGCTACAGTAGGACAAATGCTCTTACACATTCCTGGAACTTAAAATTTATTTAAAAGTTTGTCTAATACTTTTACGAAGGCCAACAATCTTTGCAACATATGCAAATATAAGGACTGTAACGGTGCAAATAGCTTTAATGAGCTTTTAGAAATTGTAAATCTCAAAGTAGCTCTTCTTTGGGAAAAATTCTGCTCTTCATCAGCAATGTAATTGATATATTATTTGTCTAGTTTAATGTTTGGCACACATCTTTGTAAAATGGTAGTTGCCGTTTTCCCATCCCTCCAATTCCTTTCACTATATTTCTATGCTGTCCAGGCTAACTTTGAACACAGATCTTCTGCAACTACAGGTGTACTCCACCATGCCCTGCTCTAAGGAAAGTTTTCAATGCCAAGGTAGGAAATAGATCTTTGTTGTCAGATACGCTTGCACGCACCTGTAATCTCAGAACTTAGAAAGCTGAGGCAAGAGGGTCTTAAATTTCAGTCTAGTTTGGGCTACAAAGTGAGCATCCATCTGTCTGTCCAAAATAAACCTATGTTCCTGTGTCAGGACTCTGTAATGTTGGTAATGTTTCTTATTTGTGTAATGTATAGAGGGCTTTTGATTTATTCTGACAAGGAAATTGAACATAAAGAAAAAGTTAAGCAGTAAATATTTCCATTTTATTAAACTGCAAGGAAACGAGACTAAAATGGGATTTAGTCTTAAAGAAGTTATAACCTTCAGTCTCTACAATTTTCTTAATTCTGTTATCATGAGAAATAAGAACAATTTCACTTTTTTTTCCTGGATCTCTCTTCTACATATCTCTGGCTGTCCCAGAACTTGCTCTGTAGGTCAGGCTGGCCTCTCAAGTGCCTGGATTAAAGGTGTGCACCCACTACGCCAAGCCTTAGTTTTAGTTTTGTGATCATCCATCATTCAGAAGAATGTCATTTATGATTAGACTGAAAGAAATGGAAAGTTTTGCATGCATACAAACTTTAAATACATATAAATAAGAAGGAATAAAGTATAATTAATAAGGTATGAAAACTATTCTTATAAACAAATATCAAAGGTTTTTATTATTACTTTTTTCTTAAGTTTATGGTTTAATGACTTATATAATAAATGCAGGGAAAACCCACCCTAAAGATGGTTTCTTTTAAACTAAACTTGGTATCTGTTATTAATGGCAGTTTTTTGGGGGCTGGCATAGAGCCTCCAGAGGAACTGCTGGCTCTCTTAGGCAGCATGTGCTCTATACTCAGCCTGTAACTTTTCTGCAGTGTTGGGGATTAGGAGTTTCTTGTTTCTTCTCTGTATTCAAGATTCCAAGAATATTATCACAGGTACAATTCTGACAGAAACCATTATTTAGAAATTTTAACTAAGGAATGAGCATCTATATTGGAGAATATTATTTAAATTGTATTTGAGTTGTAATTCAAGTGGCTGTAACTTGAGTACTACTTAAATTATTAGAACCAACTGGTCAGTACACATGCTATTTGTAAGACAGCTTTGCACCTTGCACTAGGTACTGAAACTACAATGATAAAAATGCATGGCCTCTGCCTCTGTGACAGCAGCACTGAAGTGCATCAGAGCTTGCCCTTCATGGCTGGGAACAGAAAGGATTTCTTCTTCTGTTTTTGTTTTTTGTTTTTTGAGACCGAACTCCCAATTCTCCGGACTCCTAACTGCTGGGATAAAAAATGTGAGTTACTGATCCTGCTAGAAACTACCTAAGAGAGCAGTTTACTAGAACAAGCACCAGAAAAGAGATTCTGCAGCAATGGGAATGAGAAAAACACCAACACCAATGTAAAAACTCCCCCTCTCTGAGAGAACAAGAATGAATGAATGCAGGTGTTTGGGGGCCACTGTGCATGTGTGGGGAGGTTAGGAGACACAGCTCCTGCCTTCCACCTTGAGACATGTCCCTTGTTCCCCTCGGCTTACAGCAGTCTAATTACCCTGAAGCTTTTGGTATTCTTGTGTCTTCTCTACTGTCTTAGGAAGGGATGCTGGGCACAACCCTGCTCTACTGTGTCTTGTTTCCTATTCATTGTTCTGGGATTGGAACTTGGGTTTTCATGTTTGTACAGGGAGTACTTCGCCCACTGAGCCAGTCCTGTACCCAGCATAGGCCACCCCCAGTTATATTTATGCACATGCTCGGCTCTGTCCCACCACTTGACCTTGCTGACTGTTAAAGGGCAAATACAGCACAATGTAGCAGGTGTGGTGGTCACACCTTTAGTTCCAGCACTCTGGAGGTACAGGCAGGACAGACAATCTCTATGAGATCTAGATCAGCCAGGGATATACAGTGAGTCCTTGTCTTAAAAAAAAAAAGCAATATATATATATAAAAACAGGTAAAGATTAATGTCAGCAAAAAGCAAAACTGGAAACTGTTCTTAAAATATTTATTCTTGAATAACTGGTTAAAGGAAACATTGTATGAATGTTGCAAAGAATCATAATTCTTTGTAATTGAATTCATTGTAATTAAACACTGAGACAAACATGCTCCCCACCTTCAATAATTCTTAAAACGAAATTGAACATTTAAAAATTTTCATAGTTTTAGTATAAAGAAGCCATCACTGAAAAAGGAGAAAGGACCTTAGAGAAAATCAGTGTATTAATAAAATGTGGGATAATTTAAAATTATTTAGAGCATGTTTCTGAACCACATTGGTACACAAAGACAAAGGCATTAGCTGGGTATGGTGGCACATGCCTGCAAGTCCAATGCTTATGAGACTGGGGCAGGAGGATTGCTGAGACTTTAAGGTGGCCAACCTGTGCTAGAGTCAGAGAGACCCTACCCCCTCAAAAAATTGAAAACCATTTAGATAAAGATGATCTTCAACTTATAATGGGAGTTACCTCCCAATAAATCTATTGCAGGTAAAAATACGTTTAAAATGCATTTAATACAGCAAGTCTATTGACTACCCCAGCTAGAACATGGTTATCTACCTCCACTCTCATGTGGATGGACAGGAGGGGCAACAAAGTACAGCGTTAGTACAGCAAGACGTGCAGATGGGCCAGACAGTTAAAAATTCAAGGGCAGTTCTCACCAAATGTACTGCCTTCTACATAAGGAAGCTATGCGAAGCTGAACCAAAACAAACTCAGGAACTACATGTTTTGTTTTGTTATTGTTGTTTTTAATGTTTTTGCAGACAGACTCTTGCTTTGGAGCTCAGGCTGGCCTGAAATGCATGATCATTCTGCCTCAGCTTCCCAAGTGCTTAGGATTCAGGCATGTGTCACATGCATGATTACATCCTGTCCCCATCCCCATCCACAACAATGTTTATTTATCACTAAGTCTGGGGGAGCACTTTTGTAATTTGTACAAAAAACCAAAGTTGCTGCTGAGTCAAGCTGGGACTAGAAACCTGGTCTTTTAGTTAATACCTCAGTATTCTTTTATCTAGTTTTATTGATTTGCATGTTTTGTGGAGTATTAAAAAAAAAAAAAAAAGGCTATGAGGCATGTTATCCCAAAGATGGGCAAGACAACAAACATTAGCTTCAACTCTAAGGCTGGCAAGTTTTGGAAAACATCTGATTATATCAATACACTGTAACTATTGTATTTTACTATCTATGTATAGAAAAAAAGTCCTTATTTATTCTAAAATAAAAATGAGAAAAGAGTTCAAGTGATATTTAACATTTTAGTTTTAGAAAGCCATGAAATACCTTTATCTACTTTGAAGTAAAATCAATGAGTAGTCTTGAATAACAAAAATGATTAATTTTATGAATAGATACATTTTACAAATACATTTCAGGGATCTCATGCTACTATCAGTAATAAAGTATTATGTGAGACTGAAATAGATAGGGCACTATTCATTTGTAAAATGAATGTAAACTATATTGTTTATATTACAAAGCAATGTCTTGTAAATTAACAATTTGGCAGGGGGAGGGATATTCCATTTCTTTCCTACTGTAGCTAAATCCTTCAAGAAACATGCAGTCTAGTTCACTTGCAGCAAAGACAAATTCTCCTAAATATTATATTGTTTAACTGTACTAGACTAGCAGAAGCCCTTCTCAAAAAGTCTGCAACAGGTTATGATCAACCTTCTTTTTATGATATCTTATATTAATGAAATTCTTTAGTAGATGACACTATCTAGACCATTTAGGAAAAGCTGTGATTTGTCAGAGTAGACAAAGCTGGGCTTTAATCCATCCTTTTAACCATATTGCCAAGTCTGTATTGTTTTCACTGCATCTCAATTAGAGATAGGCAGGACACCTGGTACTTCTTTATCGGAGTCCCATGGCTGCCAGATGACTCAAAATCCATAGCAGGTGCTAAGGCAGTGTGAGGGTAGCCCTATTACTGAAAGCTGGAGTGGGATAAATTTTTTCCATATATAATTGCTCGTAAATCACTCAATTACTAAATGAAAATGTTAGAAGAGTTGATAAGCCCATTTTTACCAATGTTCATGTAAATACATTAAGATTAGTTTCAAAGAAATAGGCTTAAAATTTCAAACCCATCTAAAGCCTCTGAAAATACTTCTCAATTTAATAATCTAATAATCATTGGTGATTTCCAAAGTTACCAGCATGATATCAAATACTATATATCTCTATATATATCTATCTATCTATATATATCACAAAAGGTGCATGAAATACAACATCTAAAAGAAAAACTAAGGTATCTGAATTTCACATTTAATGAAATTAAAAATTTGTACTCACTCTTGTTAAGAACTGCTTGAGAATAGTATCATTAATTTGTAATAATAAAGTTTTCATATTGGGTAAGGAAGTGCTCCAAACTAGTAGTCTTGGAGTAAGTTTAAAACTACTGGGTAGTATTAGAAACACAGTCTCTTTGTGTTGTTCCTTTTGGGAACAAAAATTTCAGTATACCAAAGCAGAGGAAATTAAACACACACACACACACACACACACACACACACACACACACACACACA
>OU015742.1:150968716-151034393 GCA_907169655.1 Acomys percivali
CACACACACACACACACACACACACACACACACACACACACACACACGAAAAAACAACCCCAAACCCCAAAGCTCTCCAAACTCTAAAGTGAGACTTTACAGTATACAATTACTTATGTATTATCTCTACTTAAATGTGTACTAATATAATTAAGATTTTAAATGCTGTAATTATTGGGGATACAGAAAAGAGATTTTATTATCATAGCAAGTATTAACAAAGCACAGCAAATTGCCATTTCAAACATGGTCATAGAATCTATGATAAGCAGTATATTGGCTTAAACTAATGCACTATGTGCCCCCAGGGAATGACAGCCTGGGACACTGGGCTTTAACATCAAAATCTGTCCATTAATCTTGACTTTAAATATAATCTATTCTGCAGTAGAAGGAAGAATGGGCATTCAATGAATTATTGGTTTTGAAATACTGCACTAGTGCCATTTACTAAAATCACTTAAGGGGATACAAGGAAAGAGAATTCTAGTAAATTTTACAGATTCACTAATTTTATAAAACATGCACTTGACTTTCTCCAACTTCAGCAGGAACATCTCAATTATGTAAGGAATTACAGCAAAAAGTTGTCTTAAAATATCTCTTCTTGTTCTCTCATAAGGACAGCTGGAAATTGTAACACCAAATAGAACTTAGTCAATTTAATTTCAGCTGGAAAAAGAAACATCTGTGGAAATGTACCGTGGGGCCAGAATCCCTAGAGCTTGAAATAAGCTTTAACTTAAGAAGGGAAAAAAAGTAGTTCATTGTTTGCCTCAGAATCATCAGTGCCTTGCTGAAAGAGTTCCAGAAATAAACAGAAAGCTCCAGGAGTATTTACATCAGGGTATATGATGCTTCATAAAAAGTAAACAACCTTCCCATTCTTAAAGATCCTCAAAACTGGACAGAACTCAGTGAGGTAAGGGTACATGATTAAAAGTCATTAGCTATTAAATGGTAAAGGTAGGAACTAACCTTAAGATATGCTAAATCACTTATTTTAGTAGCTTATTTTAGCACCTGTAACTGTTATACGGTTGACTTGCAATCCTATAATATGCCATATATATATATGTGCGTGCGTGTGCGCGCACACGCGCGCGCGCGCGCGCACACACACACACACACACACACACACACTCAGATATCATCTGGAAATTCCAAAAAGGCAAAGTGTAAAGGAAACCAGACCAGATTTATAGCTTTATCTGATATGTAAGTTGTGGTGGCTTTAGGCCATTTCTCATTTAAAAATTTTATGGATTTAAAAATACATTGTATTTTTCTAAACATAGAAATTCATGAAATAAAATTGACATTGCTGGAGTATAAGCCGGTGATCCGAAAACAGATATGGCATGCTAACAAGGGAGTACTACAGGTGGCCGTTTAAATAGATTCATTTGCTTCTTTTTGATAGTAGCTATGTGCTAAAGAAAAGTCAGCACTCCTATCAAGAGAGTAAGTACATGTGGAAACATCAGTTCTACAACAGCTATTTCTGCTCCTTCTCTTTTCTGAGCAGCAATTAGTAAAGCCACCCCTTCCCTCCTCCCTAGCTGTCAAGCTGTTCAGAGCAGTTTGCAACTTGACAATAGCACCATTGTGAATGCTCTCTGGGCTTCCTTCCCACAGAGAGTTAAATGGGCAGTTCCTGCTGCCCATGATTGGTGTCCAGTGAAATAATACTCAAGAGCCAGGTTTTATCAGCTTCACGCCAAAGAAGTGAAGCCAGGGAACCCAAGCCTTCATATCATACTGGACCATATGCCAACCCTGATGGCCCCAAAGGTTTATCACTAAGAATCAGGATCCATCATGTCCCTTGTGAAATTTCACTTCACATACCTTATGTGAAATGCAAAGCTTCACTAAAAACTGAACCTTCTTCACAACTGGCATGAACAGATGGATGGTAACAGTGGTTTGGCAAGCAAAAGTTAAGATTTAAATAGGCTATAGTCTAGTGTTTGAGAGAACATATTTAGAAGAAAATGAGGAGATTTGTGACCCATGCTTTAATTTTAATTACATTATTAGGTTATTAAAAATTCAGTATTAAAAGCTCTTACTTTTAGTAAAATAAGTATTAAAAGCACTTTAGTTCCTATGTCAAACAGGCTTAATGAGTTAGACTGATTTCTGCTTTATAGACTCTATTTGTTCTCTGAATCCCCCAAATAATATGTGGGTCTGCAGTTGTTTTTATATTTAAACAAAGACTAGAATGCAATTTATACATCAGTGTGATAAACACATATTAATAATCTATTAGTTTACTCTTATCCCCCACAGAACACAGACAGGCTTCTAACACAGGGAAAACCCTGTTTCGGGACAGGTGAGAAGGGAAAAGTGGAAACAGCCCAACATCAGGTTTGGTTGTTTTTAGGAACCGTATGTTCAGGCCCTCATGGAGTGCTCTATTTTGCTTTTGGCACACTGTGATATAATCCAACTGCCTAGATTGGCATTTGTGGATCATACTGTCATACTAGATTTGACAAAAATGTGGAAGAATATATATATAGAGAGAGTCATGAAGCCAACATACAATAAGAATAGGACCTCCCCAACCCTGCAAAGGATAGGTTACAAGAACTTAATTTGCCAGTAATGTATAAAAGCACAATGTATAAAAACAATAAGATTATTATGTAAGAATCTAAGCCAGGTATGAGGGTGCAACCTGTACTCCCAGTAAGTTGGGAGGCAGAAGCAGACGGAGTTCAAGGCCAGTCTATAGTACACAGTGAGTCCAGGCTAGCCCGGATTCACAGGCTAACTCTGTGATAGAAACCCTGTCTCAAAAACCAAAGCGCTGAGGTACAGTTTGTTCAGCAGCGGAGAGTGTCTGTCTAGTACACACACACTGAGTTTGCTCAAGTCTACCATAGGGGGACGATCTTTAAAGATTTTTTAAGAGCACATTTTAAAAGTGCTCTTTAAAAATGACAAATATGTGTAAATGTTACCAAACATTTATACATACCTCCTCAGTCTCACTAGAGACACAAGCTATTACTGTCACTAGCCTGACAATAATTGCTTGATAAATTATGCAAAAATTGAGATTTATGAAAATGGTAGTTTTATACATTGGAAACTCTTCTCCAAGGAATAAAAAATGATTAATTTGAACTGTAGCTCTCTATTAATCATCACACAAAAGGTATACAGCAGTGGGAGGGACTGTCACTGGCTGCCATATTGTCAGGAACACCAGATAATCAAGTTCACTTTGCTTTTCTTTCTTTTCAGCTACCACTATCTAGTTTAGACACATTTCGTCATCTTCCCCTGCTACTGCTCTTCCCTTTGCCCTGTATCACCCAACAGTGTGATCTGCTTTCAATAAAAGTCAGATTTATTGCTGGGCATGGTGGCACACACCTTTAATCCCAGCACTTGGGACACAGAGGTGGGTGGATCTCTATGACTTTGGAGACAGTTGGTCTACAAAGTGAATCCAAGATATCCAGGGGTGTTACACAGAGAAACTCTGTCTTGAAAAAAAATGCAGATTTACTTATGGGGTGGAGGGAATGAACACTCTGTGTTTCAGCATGCACATGGAAGACAGAAAACAACATTTTGGGGGAGCTGATTCTTCTACTTTGTTTGGAGGTAGGGTCTTTCATTTCAGTAGCTGAACTGCTGGTGCACGCTTCTGGCTTATTTTCATGTCTCCAGTTTCTGTCCACAGACGTGCTGAGAACATGGATGTGTGTTACTACATCTGGCTTTTATGTGTGTTCAGAGGGATGCACTCGGTTGTTTTTACCCACTGATCTCTAGTCCCAACTTGCCTACCTTAACAACATTACACTTCCTGTTACCATGTCCCTTTCCTACCCTCAAGAACTTTGTTCTTCTCTGCCTCATAAAGTCCTGTATATCTCTGAAGTAATCTGTAGAAGAGAATTCCTTGGTAAAGCCAGTCCTAAACCCCTCCACCCCAACACTATCTTTTCTCATTCACAATCACCATCACCATCCTACTTTATACATATCACTTCTGCTGGATTCTTTCAGTGTGCAGCTCACTCATCTAGTTCATAGGGGCTTTCGTTCCCTACACCACTGTATGGCCCTCAGATGTGGTAACTTTTTTTTTTTTTTTGAGACAAAGTCTTATATGTAACTCTGGCTCTCCTGGAACTCCATAAACAGATCAGGCTGGCCTTGAACTCAAGAGATTCTTAACCTGCCTCTTCCCCCTAGGTGCTGGAATTAAAGATGTGTACCACCACATCCACACCTGGAGGAAGCGGTCACATTTTACATTCCAGATTTTCTCTGGCAGTGTCTCCTAGATTGAAGGGGGTCAACAAATATGTGAATAAGTGAATGACTCAAAATTCCTTAGTAATAAAGCTAATGTCAGTTATCATTAGAGAATAAAATCTGTATTTCAGATTACAACAGTGTTGTTAAAACAAAGTTAATCATGCAACCAAAGCTATTTTTGTGAGCCCCCACAGTTTAAATATAGTAAAATTATTAATAGTAAGTGAAACCTTAATAAAAGATTATCTCTAGAGAACATTAAGAGACAATGTTACCACCAGGTACGATCTACATCTTTAATTCCAGCACATAGGAGGCAGAGGCAGGTGCATCTCTGAAGTCCAAGCCCAGCCTGGTCTACACAGCCTAGCCAGAACTATATAGCAAGATCTTATCTCGACAGGCAGGCAGGCAGGCATGCACGCATGCACGTACGCGCGCACACCCACCCACCCACCCAAACAGACATATACATACATGACGAGGAGACAAAGTATTTGAGAATGAGAATATGGTAACTTTAGATTACTGGTTCAATTCCACAGAACAAACACTGTATTACCATCACATATTTATTACACACCATAGAGTCTCACATTTATTCCCTTGGTTTTTTTTTTTTTTTTTTTTTGGCTCCCCTTTCCTCTTCTTTTCTCAACCTCTTTCCAGTATTACAGATTCGTATATGCTAAGCAAGCACTCTTCGATCGAGTTACAGACCCTTTTAAAACACTTTTTTGTTTTTAAACTTGGAGACCTAGTGAACTTACTATATATCCTACTCTTATCTAAAATTCATGATCCTCCTGTCTCATCTTTCCAAGAAGTTGCTTTTATAGGTCTTTGCCACCATGTTTGGTTGATTTTATTTTATTTTTTTCTTGTTGAAAATGTAAGTCAGATTTGGTATTTCCAAACCAATAATAACTTTAAAAATGTGTGATAAAAGATTTCTACAAAGACTGACAAGAATCTACTAGATACTTAGTAATATCGACAAACAGCTACTTTCCACCCAATGAAAGGGACAGCTAAAAAAAATTACGCAGTAGGGGATGCTTTAGTGTCACTATAGACGTGCAACATATATCCAAGATCCCTGTTTAAAGAACTGCTGTTGGCAGTGACATTATTAGGGTTGGAAAGAAAATCCTGGTCAATGGGATACATAAGCATACAAAAATTTTTCTTTGAAAGTAATACCCATGTCTTTAACACAGAAGATGTAAAGGCTCCAATTAGGAACTGCCAGGCAAATGAGAATATTTTAACTCTTGGAGAAGTCCTAATACAACAATTACTAAAAAGCAATGGCTGCAAGCACACAAAAGCCCCTCTTTTAGTATTTCTCAATATTTACCAACTAATCAATGTGTCCATTAAGTTCAAGGCAGTTATTCAGAAAGCATGGGGAATAAATGCCATCAGATATGAAGGCTGCTGGTGGAATCACTAATGGCACAAATAATATTGGTTCAAATGTTCCAGCAGTGAGCTGCAGAGCTGGTTCCCCAGTACCCGGAGTACCGCAGCTCCCTCTACTGCTCACCGGTGGCTCTGACTTCTCTTGCCAATTAGTGAGGATGTGTGAGCATTTGGAACCTTAACTGTACAAAGGAGCTTGGAGGGACTCCAGCATCTGCCACTGCCTTCAAGTCAGACATGTCTTGGCTCACTTTTGTCTCTAACAGATACTCTTTGCTCCTTATCTTTTATCGTCCCTTCTGAAAATGAATGATCTTCACTAAACATACAAATACAATGACTAACCGGTCAAAATACACATTCCTGGGGTGTGGTGGCACACACCTTTCTAATCCTAGCACTCAGGAGGCAGAGGCAAGCAGATCTCTGTGACTGCAAGGCCAGCCCGGTCTACACAGTAAATACTAGGCCAGCCAGAGCCATACAGCAGGACCCTTTCTCAAAAACAAAAACCAACCAACCCAAATCAACCCTTCCCATGTCATGCTGTTGTTTTACTCATGTCAAAGGCAGTTTCTTCTGGTTCTAGACTTTCTCATTTCACCTATCTAGCACTCTTCAAAGTGGCAGCCACGTTATAAAGTTTTTAAAGGTTTGTTTTATTTTATGTGGATGAGTGCTTTTCTTGTGCACTTGTATATGCACCACATGTGTGCCTTGGGTCAGTGGAGTTCAGAAAAGGGCCCTGGATCCCATGAAACCGGGGTTGTAGATTGTTATGTACTTCCATATGCTGGAAGTACTGGAAACGGAACTTAGCTCCTCTTCAAGTGCTCAACTTCTGCGCCAGCTCTCCAGCCCCATGAGGCCTAGTTTAATACAAATTTAAAGCTACAAGGTAAAAATAAATTTAAAAAATTTTTCAAAAAATAAGCTAATCATAAACTTCAAAAACATAGATAATAGGCTGGAGAGATGGCTTAGTAGTGAAGAACTGTGTTACTCTAACACACACACACACACACAAACGTTCTCTGAAAATAATAGAAACAAGTCTTTAAAACTGTAGGCAATAAGAATACATGTGAACTTTTAGAGTATATGTGGAGATAAGTGAAAATTTTCTGTTCAAAAATATTAGTTAAGAATCCATCCACTAAAAGAAAAAAATAAGAACCCACCCACTGTTTGTACCCTTTGTTCTATTATGTGTTACTGCTCGTTACCAGACACTGTGCTAAGTCAGTGAAATCTGGAAGGTAAGACTTACTAATATGTGCACAAACACATAATAGTAGACCAACATGTTTTATGGCAGTGTGAGCAATAATTTTGCTTAATGGAGGAATTATTTTTATTTTTATTTTTTTTGTTACCTAAAGATGTTTCATTTAGGTCATAATAAACGAATATATCAGATAGAAAACAGTATAAGTACATACTCTTGGAGTTTTAAAATATGAGCATTTATAGAACATGAATTTGGTTTAGGTGAAGAAATATAGATAGTATCTTGGGTGTCAATACAGTGAGGCAGACTGCAGAGAAGGGATACGGGATTGAGGAAGTATGCAGGTATGTTTGACAAAGCTACACTGAGAACTAGGAGGCTGGGAGGGCACGCCTGGGTTTGTGTTTTAGACAGTAATAATGTCATCAGCTCCCACACAGCTACAGTGTTCTGAGCTGCAGCCAGAGATGACAAGCAGGATGCCTAGTGCTTCGTTGGATAGCTTTATTTAATCCTTACACTCATCTTGAGTTTGGTACTATAATTATCTCCTTCTTACAGATTAAATTAAGGATAGTCCATATTTATTGATACTATCTTCTAAGAAAATGCTTTACAAAAGACAGTAAATACATAAAATTACGTACTTTTTCAAGAAACTCATTTTCTTTTAACATGAAATGGCAGCAATATTGATGGGCTCCCCTAAGGAGCTTTACAATGTCCTATCATAATGAAAGGGAACTGCATTAGTGGAGCCAATCAATTACCGTTCATTTAGTTTTGGCTCTCATACTTCTGCAACAGGTCTTTTACATTTGAGTAGTAGAACTGCAGGGCTAATAAACTGAGACTAATTGAAGAATTATCATTGAATTTAGTAATTTGTCTGATAAAGTTAAACAAAGCCAATTCTGGCATGTAAGAAAAAGTCAATCTAAACAGATTGAGAAACATCAAATAATACTGGTTGTGGTAGAAAGCACATCAAGCCTAGGTGGAAAGCACTCTTTAAAGATGTCATGTGCTCTTTATACTGTGTATCTCAGCATATCAAATATATTATATATTGATACATATAAAGCTCAGATATAAATCACAAGAATTGTAGCACTGGCTGGGCCTAGTGGCACATGCCTTTAATCCTAGCACTTGGGAGACAGAGGCAGATTGATTTCTGTGAATTCATGGCCAGTCTGTTCTACCCAGTGAGTTCCAGGACAGTAGGGGCTATACACTGAGTCCAAGTCTTAAAAAAACAAAAAACAAAAAAACCAAACCAAACCAAACCAAAAAACAAAACAAAACAACAACTACTCAAATCCACTGAGACCTAGATTTTCTACATATTTTTCCTGATATTATTCCACATTAATTTCTTCCCCCATGGAACTCTCATAACAATTTGTTTATAACCCAACCTGCATTATAATTATTACTATCTATATTCCTTATTAAATTATTACCTTTATAAGGATAAGTACCATTTGAAAGTTTGCATCTTTGTTAATATTGTGTAAATGATTGTGTATATACATACATATGGACACAACTTGATGTGTATATACACATATACACCTTTTTTTTTTCTTTTTAGATAGTCTTGCTATTATAGCCCAGGTGGCTTCAAACTTCTGCCTCAGCTACCTTCATGCTGGAACTTACAGGTTTGTGCTAATAGCCTTGGCTTTCAATAAATATACTTGCGTCCGACACCATAGACCACTTGGCCATTTTGACAACCCAATGTAACTGAAAGAAGAAAAAACTACAGGTACATTTTTGACCTCTAAATATTAAGTATAATAATTCATCATATATCAACATTTATGTTTTGTGTACTTTTCTCAAATTACATAATAATAATAAGATGTAAAGCAAATCAGAATAAGTCAGGGAATATTTTGTGTCAACTTGGCTGGGTTAAGGACACAGGGTTTGAGGCCGGGCGTGGTGGCGCACGCCTATAATCCCAGCACTTGGGAGGCAGAGGCAGGCGGATCACTGTGAGTTCGAGGCCAGCCTGGTCTACAAAGCGGGTCCAGGACAGCCAAGGCTACACAGAGAAACTCTGTCTCGAAAAAACAAAAAAAACAAAAAACAAAAAAAAAACAAAACAAAACAAAAAAAAAGGACACAGGGTTTGGATGAACACTGGTGTAGATGTTATTGTTTTTGTTTAGATGTGATTACTACTTTAATTAGTAGACCTGAACGAATAAAGCCCATTATCTACATACCGCAGGGAGGTCTCATTCAGTCAAAGGCTGTTGAGAAAAACCTGAGGTCACTTGAGAATTCTATTGCTAGATGCCTTGAGACTGATAGCAACATCAGCTCTTCCTAGGTCTACAGATTTGGTACTTGCCAATCCCCATAGCTGGGGAAGCCAATTCCTTAAAGTACATCTATCTTATTATTTATGTAACATTTACATTGGATTAATTATTATAATCAATCTAAATAGGATTAGCGAATGAAGGGAATTTGTGTAGATTAAATAAAAATGTACCAGTTAGTACAAAGGACTGAACCACTTGCAACTTGGTTCCTTTAGGATCCAATGCCCCATGGATATAGATGATGACTTACACTAACCTACAGAATTCTGTTTCTCTGGGCTTACTAATGTGATTATACACTACAAATTCTGAAAATTCTAACATGTAAATCTCACACTAAAACAAACAGCACATACAATGACAGTATTATACTAAACACATGTAACTTGAGAGTCATACTGAAACTTTCTTAAGTAAAAAAATTTTTTTTATTTAAAGAATAGAGCTACAATTGGCAAGAACATGAAATAAAAGCTCTAGAATTATTTCCACTGTAAAACCCAAAACTAAGTAACCAAACAAACGAACTCTTTCTAGGTAGTTAATAAAACGATGGTCTATGATCAAACCTGAAACACTCCCCTGGCTTAGTGGTACCCCCAGTCTGCCTACTCTGCCTCCCAAGTATAGCAATTCAGTTCTAATTGCATGATCAAACCAACAAATTGAGCTTAAGAGACAAAAGTACCTGGCTGACAAAATCAGAGGTTGCATGAAAATGCTTTTCAACTACAAGTAATGTAAGAAACAACAAGTGATGTGAGGGGGAGGTTTCAAAGCTTGAAAGATAAGTCATCAATACTGACAGATTACTGTAATTCTGGTTGCTAGCATGATCGATTTGGGCAGCATATGACAATCAATACTGCCCTCATTTTCTGAACAACATTAGATTCATACTTACAGAAGATTTTCCTAGGATAAAATTTAAACTCTACTTAATGATCATAAATAGCACAATTTATGCTGTGGAATCTTCATAGGCATTATTATTGGGCATAAGATAACTGACCCAGCAGTATAGTTATACAAATACAATTGAGTTTATTACATTTTACCTCTTTATTTCTTTGATGAGGATTAAAGAATTAACTCTGATGGTTTTCAAAACCAACTTCTATTTCCATTCCTATGATAATTCATATTAAGCGTATTGATTTATTTTAGAATACACAATTTTCTCTTCACTGAAAAATCTGATGTAAAAAAATACATTGTAAACTTGACACATTTCTGAAATCAGTATGTTAGTTAAAATTAAGGCATATATTCCTTTACCTCTAGATAAAACTATCAGTTGAAATTTATTATATAAACCTTCATGTTAAAATCAAGCAAAGAAGGGCTGGAGAGATGGCTCAGTGGTTAAGAGCATTGTACGCCCTTCCAGAGGTCCTAAGTTCAATTCCTAGCAACCACATGATAGCTCACAACCATCCATACCCTCTAATGCCCTCTTCTGGAATGCAGGTGTACATGCAGATAGAGCATTCATATACATAAAATAAACAAAATCTTAAAAAAAAGAAGAAAGTATTTAAAAAAAAATCAAGCAAAGAAGTTACTTTCCTATAACGTTTCCCCCTTTCTTCATCCATTTATGTTTGTGAGATAGGGTCATGCTATGTTGTGGTTTGTCTTGAATTCTTGATCTAAAGTGATCTTTCCAATCTCTTTGCTTTTACATCTTTGGTTGTAGGAGCTCCTATTACATCTGGTTCCTCCTCAATAATTACAATATAGATCATGTGTATTTTGCAAGAGACAATACTATATTCTTCAGATAACAAAGGATAGGAATATTGATTATTACATATTTCTCTCAGTATATATGGAAGAGTTTTCAGGAATCCCTATGGATAGTAAAATTTTGTAGACACTAAAGTCCCCTATGTATAATGATAAAATATTTATATATAACCAAATCTTTATATTACTTATTATAACAAATATACAGGCATAAGTATCATATTAGTAGCTGTTATACTATGTTGTTAAAGGGGTATTGATAAGAAAAAAAGTCTCATTTTTTCCTAAATATTTTTCACATACAGTTGTTTGAATTTTTCAAATGGGGAACTCTGAGAACAAGGGCCAAATACTCTTAAAACAGTATGAAAAAAAATCAGTTTTCTATATGATAGAAAAAGTTTGCTTGGTCTATGAAATATTTTCACTTTATTCTTTTTTTTATTTTAAAACTTAAGAGTGTATGAGCTTATGTGTATATACATGTGCTCGGCCAACAAGCATGAATACTGGTTCCTAAAGAGGCCAGAAGCATCAGCTCCTCATGGAGCTCAAGTTAGAGATGCTGTGAGCTGCTGGTGTGGAGCCAAGCTCAGGCTCTCTGCAAAAGCAGCACATGGTCTTAAATGCCGAGCTGTCTCTCCACCTCTTATTCTAGGAAGTCTATAAGCAACTTTACTGGTAGGAACTGTACAGATTTGCTCTTTGAAACAAAAGTGTTCCTGCCTACTATTTTCATTGAAATTATTTCTTTTCATCCTACAATATTCTCTAATGTGGTAACCATTATCTTAATATGATTAAATATTAAAAATGTCATAAAGTAGGCCTGAGAATTCACCTCAAGCCGCTAATCAGTGTAATATAAAAACTCAATTAAGCAATTCCTTAGTCTTGGGTAGAGATGTTTTATACTGATTGTAATATTTGTAAGTAATATAATTAATAATTGCACACACCTCATTTAGCACTCATAGTAATGCTCAGATAATATTAGAATCTTTTTACAGATAAAGACAATGAGAGTTAAAGAGTCTATGACTTGGGCTAGGATTATGGCTCAGTGGTAAAGTGATTGCCTAGTATGACCAAGGCCTGGGTTTATTTTGGAAGCTGAAGAGGAAGGGAAGACGACGCCGACAACCACCACCCCAAACCTGCTTCTGTGGCTTGACCAAGACCATGAGGAAGTTGTCATCACTAAGTTCATCTCAAAGTTAAGTCCATTGAGGTCAGGAGGCTCAGGGCATGCTGAAGGCTATGCAGGTCCACAAGAGCAGCACCGACCTGATAGGCTAGCTCCAGAAGCTCTGTTCCCATACCTTTGCCTACCTTCATGTCTCTCAATATACTGTTCCCTGCTTAGGTTTTTAATTTCATCCATCTCATTATTTATCACTTAAGACTAGTTCACTTTTCATTTTTTTCAAGAGTGTTTCTGGACACTAACTTTCAACTGGCTGGTAGCCTCTTTTTAGTATACATCCTGCACACTCTGCTTTTAAAATGCATGTAGTGAAAATAGTGAAAAAAGTATGTTTTTTCCATGCAGACTGAATTTTTTCCAATGATTGTTTTGATCATTTCTGAACCTCCAGAGCAGCACAGAGCCCCACATATAATAGCATTCTAATTAACTAAGCTAAAGATGACTACTTATTAAAAGTATGTAATAGCTGGAACTGCCCACTGGCTATATCATGTGGGTCCCCTAGTGGGGGACTGGGGACTGTCTCTGACATGGACTCTGATACCTGCTTTTTGATACCCCCTGCCCCACTGCAGGGCTGCCTTGCCAGGCCACGAGGGAAGAAGATATGCTCAGTCCTGATGCAACTTGATGACTGACATGGTGGGTGGGTGAGGCTCCCATTTTCTGAGGAATAGTGGAGGGGGATGGGAGAAGAGGGAAGGAGGGAGGGAAAGACCAGGAGGAGAGAAAGGAAGGGGCTACAATCAGGATGTAAAGTGAATAAATAATAAAAATTTAAAAGAATATAAAAAACATAACATTCAAATATAATTACTCATTCACTAGTGAGGAACTCTGCCATCTACTTATCAGGAATAGAAACCCCAGTCTCAATAATAATAATAAATATTTATCTTTTTGTAAGGTAGATGTACACTAGTGTACTAACTACACACGTAAAAAAGGATACAAATTTTGATACAATGGAATCAGTGATTTCAGAGCACGGCTAGCATTTATTGCTGTGGATCGAACCATAATGGGCAAAACTTTTCCATTCACAATAGCACCATCAAAAAGTGGACCAAAGAAGGGAACCTGGTAAGAGAGATCAGAACATAATTTTAAAGTCAAACTATAGAAAGACTGTAATAAAAACAATCAAGATCCTTTACAAACAAATGTGTTTTTGCTTCCTCTTTGGTTGTCTCTTAAGTAAAAATATTATTCAAATTCATTTTTTTACATGAACTTATTTTTTTTTTAATCTTATTTTTAAATTTTTTTATATGAACTTACAATCACTTATATTAGGACAACAAAGAAACAAAAATTCCCAAGGTCAATAGGTTGGCCATTCAAAATAACTATGTAACTAAGTAACTTATATCCTCTGCCAATTTCCAAAGTTTTGTAGTTTCAACTGTATACCCACAAAAAAAACCAATTCCTCTACTAAACAAGCTGGAAAAGACACACATTCTTACAGGTAGGCAGTTAGATGGTCGGTTTTGTGAGATACCAGTTTTATTCTTATGGTTTGGACATGAATTGTCTTCCTAAAACTCATGTTCAGTGCTTAGCTCTGGGGAAGTGATGGGCAACCGAGCTTTGACCCACAGGCCCAGAAACACAGAGTCAAGCAGCCACGAGTCAAAGCATATCATTCTTCTTCTAAGATGTCATTCCTAGGATTTGTTACGACAACAAAAACAAATCTAACACAAATACAGAACCTAAAATGCATTTGGCTTGATTAATTACAAAAGAAAATCTATGCTTTGATAATTAACTGTCACTTTTATCCAGTGACAATTTATAGCTGTGAATATATAGGTCAGTGGTAGAGTGTTAACCTAGCTGTATGCAAGCACCAATACTGGAAAAAAAAGATTTAAATATGGTTGGCACAAATGGTAGTTCAAGGCAAGACAACTACCCAAGGGTGCCATAGCATTTTAGGCCTTTGGACTATGTACCTCAACTTTAAAACGAAAAATGCTTTACAAATATTTAAAAAACCACTCAGTAGGCTGCACTAAACTAGGCTGTGCCCTGTTATAAGTTGACTTCTGGTTTAGATAAACCAAAAACCAAAAACCAAAACCAAAACAAAACCCAAACAAACCTTGTCCTCCAGGAAAATTTATAAATGAAAATTTAACCCAATTTGAGAATATTTGAAGATTCTGAATCAACTCTCAAAACAATTTTCTATTAAAAGCATTCACCTTAGAAAAGAACACAGGAAAATAATGCCAAACTTTTAAAATTATAATTTATTCATATATCCCAATTGTTATTCCCTTGCTTGTATCTTATGATCTTAAAAAGAAATACTTCTGAAATAGTTGTTGAAATCCTGGGGTACATCTAGATATCCAATTGTAAGGAGGCAACAACTCTTTAACAATTAAATATATTTATAGGCATTTCATTTATTATTTTAAAATTACTTTTGGTTTTCTGAGACAGGGCCTCATTAAGTAGCACTGACTGGCCTGGGTTTGCCTTAAACTTGTGGCAATCATCTTGCCTCTGCCCTGCTGGGATTACAACCGTGCCTTACTAATACCTGCCTGCTTCTTTCTGTGTTTTTTGGGAAACTGTGGTTGTTTTCTACTTTAATAAAGGGTGAGCTGAGTACAAAGGCACTTCCACTCAGGCATTACCTCGTGTCTCTCTCGCTGGGTTAGTTCCTTCTGCATTATGTTTAAGACAATCTACACAGCTACAGGCTGTTGCATTTCCCCCTACTTTCACAACTGAAAATCTATTACTAAGACAGAAGCTAAGAAGTTCTCACCTCTGGTTTTTTTCATGATCTGGATACTGTACATGTGGTTTTTCATTGGATATATTACAATGAGGACATCACCAAATTCTGTAGGAATAATTCCTCTCCTGTAGTCTCTAGTATGTTCTGACCAAACAATGTGTACTTCATCATTTCCTAGGTGTCTCAACTAGAAAAATCAAGGAAATAGTTAGAGTGCTTTGTAAAAGTTCTGTGAGCATAGTTACACAACTAGTGACAATAGACCTTACAGAAGGGACAAGGTTGGTTATTTTCATGACACATAAAATACAAACACTCAAAGTCATCAAGGGACAGAGAAGACCAGATACTTTCAACTCCTGCAGCCAAAGAGATAGAAAGAACTCAGATGAGCTGCAGCCCACTCTTTAATACTAGCTGCTGGAGTAACGCAATTCCACTCTCAAAGGCTGTTATAAAAGGGACTGATCTGTGATTATTCTCCTCTTAGTTTATCCACTTCCTGTAGTGCTAATGAGTAGCAAGATGGCCTAAAGAAGCAGCCAGAAGAGAAGCAAATAAAATAAAATAAAAAAGGTGCCTCGCAAATTTTATAACCACTTATTGAGGTGGAAAGAGTTGGTTATTTTTGGTTTAACAAGTTACTTTTTTAGGTACCCTCCCCTACAAACAACTTAGAAAATCTTCCAAATAAATATTAGACTCTAAAAATGTTAACTTTGATATGTGTTGCTTACAAACATACTTCTGGCAATCTTGAGAGTGTTGTTATGATAATTAAAACTGTAAGAAAAGAGCATTTAAAAGTTGTGCTTCTAATAAGTTGTTTAAAAATGAACTTACTGTATGTTACTGAGCTTTCTTCATGGTGATTATGGTATAAGCCTCAATTTTATTATAAAATGTCATCATCTAGGACACTATAGACTCTGTTACTTGGAACACGTGAACACATGAGTTGATGTTTGGTAGACACTTTATATCAGCTTTTCCATCACTTCCAGATAACTGACCAAACCACAGTTGGGAAAGTTCAGTAGATGAAAGAAGGACACAGCTGGTCTGAGCTAATGTACTGGTGACTTCTATTTTTTACATATGTGATTTCTAGATTAAAAACCATAAGGTAGATAAAAACCTAATATTTGACTGAGACAAAAAGTGCAGTTAAATTCAATATTTTTGAAAAGACCCTTTCAGTCATGCTTTAGACCTGGAATTAACTCCTCTTCCACTTGTGAATACCATACAGGAATTGCATAAATGCAGACTTGGACTTTGTGCCATTTTTAAAAAGCAAAAAAGAGATTACACAACCTAGAAAAGCCATGCTCTATAATTATATTTTTTAATCAAAATATTTTAAAAATATCCTTCCTATACAGCCATCCCCATGTGTCAGCTTCCCTAATAGGTTTATGTTAACTGAATACAAAAGAAATGTGAAATAAATTTAACCAGGAGGGATGATCCAATCTAATTTTGATACATTAATGTCATATGCTGTACATGTTACAATAGCAGCCAGATCTAATACTAAGCTCCAGGCTATACTGAGATTTCCAAATGGCAGATTGTTCTAAGTGATATCAAGTATAATTGAAGTAATAAATGATAGTAAAAGCTGAGCACACTGTCAGGAAGAATTTAAGTATTTACTTTTTAAAATTAAATGAGTTAGGTTAGGAAAGACAAGACAACTGAAATAATGCAGGTCTCAATTTACAGAAAATTCCTTTTATTTATCTGCTACATTAACCCTTGAACTCTTGCCAAAATTACCTAAAATTTCTAGTGCCACTTATCTAAAGAAACAAGAGAACAAGGCAACTGTACTATTATCTTTTACCAAAGTTGTCTTCAAATATCTCCCATATAGTATTAAAGGTCTGTTAGAAGTTAAAAAAAGACACATTTTCTGTCAAGATGTTATATTTTTTACACAGAACCATGTGCATTAACAAATCATTCTATATGTGTTTGATATTTAAAGTAAAAACCTTCATGAAAATCTTTTATTATTTAGATTCCAATGCTAAGAATATAGTTGTTTGAAGCTGTCATAATGATATTTTTATAACTTTAATAACAGAAATTGAGATGTTATTAACCATTGCTGTATATTTGGGGAATTTTTGAAAGACCATTGAAAAATGACTTTCTAATAATCAAAAGGAAACAGAAGTCATAATGCCAGTAATAAAAACAAGAGAGTAGGGGCTGGAGAGATGGCTCAGTGGTTAAGAGCACTTGACTGCTCTTCCAGAGGTCCTGAGTTCAATTCCCAGCAACGATATGGTGGCTCACAACCATCTGGTTGACTCTTCTGGTGAGCATGAAGAAGACAGAGCACTCATACATAAAATACATGAATAAATAAATCTTAAAAAAGAACATGTTAGAAAAAATAAAAACAAATGAAAGCTTGAAAAAAACAAGAGATCAAACAAGTTGGGTGTATCTATATTTGTTACAGATACTTTATATACTATTTTATATTTATTTATTTCTTACCTCTTAAGGACTTAAAAGACTATGTCCTGCGCATACTCAGTAAGTTTCCCTCTACTCTAAATTTCTCAAAGGAGTGCCCTTCCTTCTCCTCTCCTTTCTTCCCCTCCCCTCCTCCTCTGTCTCTGTCTCTTTTCTACAACTCTATTTTTGAGACAAAGCTTCTTTGTATAGCCCTGACTATCCTGGAGCTTAATATGTAGAGTAGGTGCCCTCAAACAAAGATCTCTTGCCTCCTCTCCCCCACAGTGTTTTACTAAAGGCACGTACAGCCTATGTACATATTTCTGAACCCACGTGCAAGCCAAGTTTTGAAAGAGCATCCAGACTGCTGTGTATACGGGGCAGATCTGTGTGATGACTGGTAACCAATGCTCTTCTAAATTCAACTGCTACTGATGCTACTCTGGAATCTAAACTGTATGATGTAGGCTAGAGATGACCAGTACTAAGTTATGAAGAAAATGAACTCTAGCTCGTCATCCCTTACAGAGTGCTAATAATAGTGGCTATCCTAAAGGAGCACTTCCACACCTAGAACAGTAGGCCCCCTGTGATATCTGAGGAGTAGATGCACAAACAATTTTAACATCATGAAGTGTAACTGGTCACAATTAGACTCTACCTTTAATGAGCCTGAGTCACCAGAGTATTCTTTACATGAAGCAAACCCTGCCTTCCTGATACTACTTCCAAACACGAATCCAACGTGTAGTCTATAAGTTATCTTTTCAGGTATTTGAAGATCAATTTAGTATCTTCACTTTTCTTTTTCAGGTTAAAAACTGTCATTTTCCTGGATTATTTTCTCAGTTTACTGATGTTTCTATTAAGCTGCAATGTCTGGAGTAGAACATCAATATATGCTCTAATTCAGCAAACTCATTAGGGGGACTATTTCTTCCTCTGTTACTCAGCTATTTTCTGAAACTTTACAGGACCATTGAACTCAACTTAAACTTCTTTCCTTGCAAAGTTCTTATTATCAATCTGTGTGTGTGTGTGCACACATGTAGATTTTTAGTGAACTGAACTTAGGTTGCTAAGCTTGGCAGCAAGCTCTTCTACCCACTGAACCACCTGCAAAGTTCTTTTAATTAGGTAAAATAAATTGTTCCATTTAAAGAAAGGATTTCATATTTATTGTTATTAAGTTTTATTTTGCCAAGTCTAGGTTATCTTTTAAGCGTATTAAGGTCTATTGTTAGCCTACTCTGCTATTCAGTGTGCTGGCTCATTCTTTTCTAGATTATAGTTATCATTAAGTTAAAATTCTTACATCTTCATTTAAGTTCTGAACAAAAATGTCAAATGGTTTACACATCAAAGACGTCAGATAACCAAACAACGAGTAAGTTACACACAGTGTTCCAAACACTTCTCTGGATACAAATAGTAAAGAGCATCAATCTATAATGCCACTTGCACTGAACCCTGGGAAGCCAGAGCGTGCCAACTAGCAGGGTTAGGTTCTCTCAGCAGCACCCTGACAGAACCTGTCTCAGCTGAGGTAGAGGAGAGGACTGGTAAGCTGAGATTGTTTTCTGACTTCTATGTGCATGTGCTAGGCACTGGCAGTGTGCACACACCACACACACTTAAAAGGGCAACATAGGGCAAAGGGAGAGTGTTCCTGAGTAGAGGGGTTCTTTAGCTAGAATGATTTGGAAAGATCTTACTGTGAAACTGTCACCTAAGTGTGAGAGATTAGTGAGAATGAAGAAGCCTGAAGAAACACCTGCAGATTAACCCAACATTTCAGTGCGCAGAGCCTCAGCTATGGGGCTAGACTTGCTTAGGCGGAAGGTTAGAAGAGTGAAAGCAGTCTGCTAAGTGAGTAGGAAGACGACAGAAGTGACCAGAGAAGTGAGCAGAAAGGTGGCCAAAGCACAGGGAGGACGCTGGGGTTAAGTCTTACTTTGTGTGCAAGGAGCAGCTACTGCTACCCTATCTGAATCATGCTGCTCAAGGTGCTGAGACAGCTGGCATGGAACCACTCAAGAGTATTTCTACTCTCTATCTCTGTCATCAGGAGTGGGGCTGTGGGCATTATGTGACATGGAATAGAACGTGTAACATTGTTATATTTTGATCTGAAGCTGTGAGTACAACTGCCCTGTTGTTTAGTTTTTGTCAACATGACACAGCTTGGGTCATCTGGGAAGAGGGACCTTCAACTGAGAAAATGCCTCCATCAGATGGCTGTCGTCACGTCTAGGGCACCTTCTTGAGGAATAATTGATACGGGGAGGGCGCAGCCCACTGTAGATAATGTCACCCTTGGGCAGGTTGGTCTTGGGTTGCATTAAAAAAAAAGGTTGCTGAGGAAGCCATGAGGAGCAAGCCACTCTGTAGAATTCCACCATGGTTCCTGCCTCTGCTTCTGCCTGAGTTCCTGAATAATCTCAATGATGGACTGTAATTGGTTCATGTAAGCCAAATAAACCCTTTCCTCCTTCACATTGCTTTTAATCATGGAGTTCATCAAGTGACAGAAAGCAAACTATGACAATTCCATAGGATCTGTTAGTTATTATAAACCCCATTTTTATTAAAATAATAAACCCTTTTTATTATTATTCCACAAAGGTGTTTTCAATTTTGTTCACATTGTATTTACCTTATAGTTCTTTGGAAAGTCTCTCACATGCTAATTTTATTTTAAAATAAAAATAAAAATAGATTAGAAATAAAAATTAGACCAAGTAGAGTTTTTAAGACCCATTTACTTGAGAAACTATTGTGATCAAGTTTCAAGACATGACCTGCTGTCCATTACACTAATCGTATTTCAAAGGAAGCTGACTTAAACAGAGTACTTCTTCCTCTTTTGGGGGGTTCAGGAAATGAAAGATAGCCTAGAGAGTCCAACTAAGTATTTCACAATTATCTCAACTTGATCTTCATCAAACTTCTAAAAGGATGATTCAGCTCCCTTGGAAGCAGAGTATCAGCAAGTGGCCACAACAAGGAGACAGAGGAAATGAGAGAGGCTCCTCTCAACACTTTATACCAATGCTTGCAGCGCTTTTGATTTTTAGGGGTGAATACAGTCAGTTAAGTGGAAATTATTTTTAACCATTTTCCATCAATCTTTCTCAGGTAGAAATAATTCATAGAACAGATGGCTTGGACTGGGTTATAGCAGGACTTTTGATACAGTGCATAATATTTCTAAGAGAGACATTACTAGATTGAATGGCTAATTTGGTTAAAAAGTATAGTCTATGTTACAAAAATTCTGCTGCTATTATCTTGTGCTTTGAGAAACCTTCACGTCACAAAACAATTCTACACTTAAACAGGTCCAGGGACATTAACTTCACATTCTGAGAAAATAAAATGTTTAAAAATAATTTACAAAACTACCACATATTTAAAATAAAAAGTCAGAACTAAAATTAGTTTTTATAAAAATGGATATAAGTGATGTTTCCCCTACCAAGTTTAAAACATAGAACCAGAGTCATAAATAATTCTAGCTTGCCAGAGGCATGGCTATTTCTTTATACTGACTGTCGACTATCTAATTTAATTAGAGGTATTAAACTCCATGTTGAGGTCAACAAGCTTTACTTCCTCCAATATTACACTGCACCAGCGCTCATTAATGTGTCTACTGAATAGATTAACACACCTGAAGATGTATGTACAAAGGACAGGGGGGACAACATAATGAAATCCAATTGTTCATTTGTAATAGGACATGTTCTAGGCCTCAACTTATTACCACTAATGTGGAATTTATTAAATTCAGGAGAAAAAATACCAATACAGAAAGTGATTTTTAAATTAAGAACTTGTATAAGACAACTGGCATTTATGATTAAGTTTAAACATTTAAGCCATTGAAAAGAAAGTGATATAAAAATAAAAATAAAATATAAAGCTGCTATTGAAAAAATATTAGTAGGATGCTTGAGGAGCATATTAGCTGAGAATAAGGAAAAGGGAAAATCAGTATATGGAAAAAGAAGTATTTTTGTTTTTGATTTCTATGAAAGAAGGTTTAGAATAGCAATTCTAAATCATGAGATCATATTTATATATTCTTTCTGTTGGATGTTAAGACATACAAATAAATTAAAATTGCACTAAGTAAAAAAGGTAATTTAGACTGGGTATTTCCTCACCAGTACTTATTCTAACAGCAAAACTATAACCAGATATTTGCATTTAAAGAAAATTAGAAAGGACTGGCAAGATGATTCAGCAGGTAAAGGTACCTGTTGCCAAGACTGACAATTTGACAATCCGACTTCAACCTTGAGAATCCACATGGTGGAAGGAAAGAACTAATTCCCACATGTTGTCCTCTGGTCTCTACATGTACTGTGGCCTATGTGCAAGCATGCGATTGTACACTCATGGGCGTGCGCACACACACACACCCCAACCAAACATCACTTAAATAAATACCAGAACAGTCCAGAAAGATAGCTCAGCAGGTAAAAGCTGCTGTTACAGAGCCCGACGGCTTGCGCTGCCCCACTGGGACCACGTGATGGAAGGTGAGCGCTAGTTCTCAATGGCCTCCACATGTGTGCATTCTAAAATGCAACAAAACTCCCAAAGGCACAATATTAATTCTACCTGACACTATCTACAGATTAAATACATCCCTACCAAAATCTCAACACTGTCACAGAGGAAGTAACAATGACCAAAGCACAATATACGAATGTATGAAAGTGTCTAAATAAACTCCTTACTTTGTACTTGCTAATTAAAAAAGAAAGAAGAAAAATTCAGTAGATTTGGCACAAATAGACAAACCATTCTAAATCGTGTATATGGAGTCTTTAAGAGATGTTCAAAGCCAAAATAATCTTGAAAAAAAAATGGAGGATTCATAGTTCCTGAGTCCAAACTTAGACTGCAATAGCCATATAAACAGTATAGAATAGTGTAAGAACTGACATTTAGACTAATGAACTATGATACAGTAGCCTCTCTACAAATAGTGATGAAAAGATTGGGCATTTACATGCAACTCTGTATCTTACTCCATACACTACAAGTAGCTCAGTGTTAAGAGAAAATGTAAATGCTAAGAGCTAAAGCTTCAAAGCTCTCAGAAAAAAAAATAGAGAAACATCTCCATGATAGTGGATTTGGTAATGGTTTCTTGGATTGATATTAACAACAGAGGCAACAAAAGAAAAACTAAATTTGAGTCCATAAATATTAGCTAATCATGTACTGGATAAGAGAATAATAACTACAATGTATAAAGAACTCCTATAATGACATAAGAGAAACATAAACAAATGAGTAAAGGACTTGGATAGACATTTTGCCAAAGCAGATAAACAAGTGTTCAATCTCCACATAACAAGATGCTCACTGTCACCAGCTGCCACAGAAATGTAAATTAAAACTAAAGGAAATAGCCACTTTGGGACAGGCACGGTGGTGAGAAAAGAGAGGCAGAAAGACTATGAGTATGTGTTGAGCAGTGAATTCAAGAATAGCCTGGGGTATAGACAGATAAATTCTGCATCAACAGAAACAAACAAAATAACTACTTTGCACCTATTAGGATGTCCATAGTTTTTTTTTTTCTAAAAAGAACTGATAATGGTGTGCTAAGAAGGTAAAACAGTTGAGGTGTCAAACTCTTTGACTTGAAATTATATTACAGAATTACAAGTACTTCTGAAACCTAACCTTGGATTTCAGGTTTTCCTATACTCTCATTCAACTCAGCTATTAAAGACAAGGACACCTTGAAATCTGCAGCAAATGGATGGAACTAAAACATAGTAAGAGACACTGCACTGTAGGGTTCTCAACCTGTGGGTGTGACCCCTTTGGGGGGTCACATATTTACATTATGATTCACAACAGTGCCAAAATTATGGTTATGAAGCATAGGTTTGGGCTGATCACAACCTGAGGAACTGTATTGAAGGGCCGCAGCTTAGAAGGTTGAGAAGCACTGCTGTACTAGTTACTTTTCTTATTGTTATGACCAAATACCTGACAGAAAGCAGCTTAGGGGAAGGATCGTTTGGTTTATGGTTCAGAAAAATACAGTCCATCACAGCAGGAAAGAAAAAGTGGTGGGATCCTCAGTGCTGAGCAGAAAGCAGAGAGAAAGACATACATTTGGGGAGGGTCGGGCCTTCCCTCCTTAGTTGAATGCCTCCAGAACTCTCTCTCCAAGTCCAGTCACGCTGACAATGGAGGTAAGGCACCACAGATGTGAAGGTGGGATATGAAGAAGGCACGTGGAGCTCCCATGCTGGCAATGCCGTTCTCCAGGAATCCCTGTGTGTTTGGCTATCCAGAAACTCTCTGAACACAGTCCTCTGGGTTCATATGGAGACTGAAGCACAAGATTATGATTAGTGTTAACTGATGGAATAGGGGAACTCAGCAGAGTCCGGCTGCTGGATCTTCTTAGTTTTGTGAGAAACATGCCTTTCTCATGGGTATGGAGTGAGAGCTCTTCTGAAATGGGGGTTTTATGATTTACTTGCAGTCAGGCAATTGACTTAATGGCTAATTCCAAGACAGAAGGCAAGAGTTGATTAGTAGCTATAGGTAAAAACAGGGTAGGTGAAAATCAGAGAAAGGTTTCTTTGTTTTCCTTCTGAGGCCTATTTCTGATGGTTATTGTCTTACTGACACTATAATAATTCAGGAAATAACAAGGGAGTTATGAACCAGAATTCATGGATTAAAATTAAGACACACACACTATAATATAGTAATCAGGATGGGACTGTCATAAAAATAGATATGAAGACCAAGCTAACAGAATAGAAAATATGTATATAAGTACAATGTTTCAATATGGATGCCAATAATATACGTGAGGAAAGATAATCTCTTCAACAACCAGAATGGGAAACCTAGACTTCCATATACAACTAATGAAATGAGCCTTGTATTTTCTACCATTCATAACAATCAACTCAGAGTGGAAAAAAGACCTAACTATAAGTCCTAAAAAGGCATAGGGATGGTTTTAGCAATAGCTTTTGTTTGTTTGTGACATCAAACAAGTACTTATACTACAAAATCAAAATGAACAAAGAAAAAATAGCAACCTACCAACTTGGAAAAACCAAACAATCTGCAAATCACACATGTGATGAATGGTTAATAACAAAATTATAAAGAACATTTTCAACTCAATAAGCAGAAAAACAGACAGTAAAAAACAGGCAAAGGACGAGAACACATATTTCTCCTAAGAGAAGTTATACCAATGAGGTATGTAGAAAGGTAAGTGGTCAGTGTCAGGGAAGTTATTCAGAGAGTGTGGAACTGAAACCACTACAACATTTGCTGGATGGCTACTGTAAAGAAGAGGTAAGTACTGCTGAGAATGTAGAGAAATGGGAACGCTCATTCATCATTGGTGCAATGTGTGGATAGAGCTATTATGGAAAATAGTATAGAGATTGATAAAAGAAAAGAGCTGCATATGAACTACCAATCATCTCTATTCAGGATATATACTGAAAAGAGGTGAAATCACCACTTATTCTAGCTTCCTTTCTGTTGCTGGGATAAAACACTCTGACCCAAAGCAACTTAAAGGAGGAAAGGATTTATTTTAGCTTATAGCTTACAATCTATCACTGAAGGACATTAGGGCCTGAATTCAAGTTATGAACTCCTCACAGCAAAGGAAATACAGCAGGAACCATGGGGTTCACTCCCTGCTGGTTCACTTAAGGGGTCTATTTTTAGTAAGTTTTCATACTGAGCCCAAACCCACCTGTCCAGAGTGGGCTAAGCCCTCCTGTGTCAGCTAATAATAAAGGACCATCTCTTTTAAAGACATGTTCACAGGCTAATCTGATCTAGGCAATTCCTCAATAGAGGCTCTTCCTTCTCAGATGACTACAGGCAGTATTAAGTTGACAAAGTGAACTAGGCTATGACCTTATAAAGGTATCTGAACCCCCAGGTTTCTTGCAGAATATTCCTAATTAGGAAATGGAAACATTCTATAGATCTGTGATGGCTAGTTTTAATCATTAACTTGATACAACCAAGAATTACCAGGGCAGAAGGTCTCAGTGAAGGATTGTCTGGGGAATTGTCTTAAACTAATAGCAGGTCCAGCCCACTGTGGGAGGCATCATTTCCTAGACAGGGGTCCTGAACTACGTAAGTCTGGACAAATTATGCTAAGCAGAGGAAAGCGAGTGAGTGAGCATGACTGTGTTCATTGCTTACTGCTCTTGACTGGATAATATGACTAGTGATTTGAAGTTCCTGCCTTCAATGATGGACTATAACTTGTAATTGTGAACTGAAATAGAACTTTTCTTCTCTAATTTTTATCACAACAGAATGAAACCAGGAAATTATCCACTCATGACTAATGGGTAAAGAAAATGAAGTACATATGTGAGTGATGAAATATTGATTAGCTTTAAAAAAGAAGATTCTGTCATTTGCCACAACATGGAAGAACCTGAAGAAGATTCTGTTAAGTAAAATATGACAAGCAGAGAATACATGAGTTTGTTTATATGCAAAATTAAAAATCAAATATAAAAAATATAATAAAAGTCAGGTTTGTTTTGGTATGTATCTATAATCCACCACTCAAGAGACTGGGCAAGAGGATCATGAGTTCTGGGACAGTTTGGACTGCACAGTAAAACTATGTCTAAAAACAAACAAACAGAAAAACAAGTGCTCTTAATCACAAAGCCATCTCAAAGTCATATAGCAAATGAAGAACAACAATAACAACAACAACAACAACAACAACAACAACAACAACAACAACAAAACCAAAACAGTGATCCAGTTGCTAAAGTCAGGGAGGAAAATAGGGAGATACAGGCCTAAGGATACAAGGTAGCAGGTATATAGATTTACGAGTCCAGTGAATGAGGTTCAATAGTGAGATTATTGTGTTTAAAGAGATTTTAACTGCTATAGTCACTATGTAACTATGTAATGGACAATAGATATGCTAATTTGTCTCATCACAGAAGTAATTTACCACTTTTGTATTTTCTAAACATAACGCTGTAAACCTGAAATATACAAAATAAAATTCACTAAAAACAGCAAAATAAGCTAAAGAGATTGCTTTGTGGTTAAGAGCACTAACTGCTCTTCCAGAGGACCTGAGTTCAGTTCTCAGCACCCACACTGGGTGGCTCACAAGTGTCTATAACTCCAGTTCCAGGGAGGCCTGATGCCTTCTTCTGGTCTCTTCAGTATCTGCATACATGTGGCATACACTCACATAGATGCATATATAAAAATGATTATAAATAAACCTAAACAAAAAAATCAGAAAAGACTGTAACATATGATCACATCATTGTTTTCCTTATTGAAGGAAAACACAATTTACTACACAATGATCCTGGTTTTGAAGATGGCACTAGTTAAAGAAACAAGCTCTTCAACCCCCAACAGGGCTCCACCAATTGGATATTAGTATTTTATGCATTGATTTTCTTAAGTAATAAGATTTAACTTAAAGTAATCCACCCCCCTCCTCGCACTTACTTTTTTGGTCAGAGAGTCATCAGAATCAGAAGGCATTCTTGTTGATACATGAAATATTACTTCTACTGTAGAGGTAGCAAAATATGGAGTGGTCAGTCCAGTGCTTTTGTTCTTCTGCAGTCCTCCCATGAAGCCACAGTGATTTGTAAGGTTTACCTAGAAGAATAAATATATATTTTCTTCTCCTGTTTTACCCTATAGGTCCTTTGCGCGTATATATTGTGGCTTCCAGTTTAGTGTGTTATGGGATTCATGAGTGTGCAAATGAGTGGGTCTGCTTCTTGTGCCTTCTACTAGGCGCTCTTCCTTCTGTTTGTTTGTTTGTTTTATTCTGATGTTTGTTTTATTATATTACATTTTATTATTATCCCCTAGACACCCGTTGTTGTTTTTTTAATCATAGGCAGAAAGGGGGTGGATCTGGATGGGAGGGGACATGGGGAGGAACTGGGAGGAGTACAGAGAGGGGAAACCATAAGCAGGATATATTATGTGAGAAAAAAAATCTATTTTCAATAAACGGAGGCAAAGGAATAAGTCTTTTATATGCTATCAGCCAATATTAAATTGAGCATTATAGCTGGCTCTCTGTATCTGTGGGGTCCACATCTACAGCTTAAATCAACTCTGAATTAAAACTATTCAAAAAATAAGCTTGTATCAAACAGGTATAAATTTTTATCTCTTATTATTAATATTTCCTAAATAATAAATATAGTATAACAACTATCTTATTTTATTTGATACAGGGCCTCACACAGCCCAGGCTCACCTTCAATTCCTGATGTCCTGTCTCCACCTTGTGAATGTTGGAATCAGAGGCATGTGCCACCATCCAAGCCTGATATAACAACTACTTATGTAATATTTATACTTTATTGGGTATTATAAATAATTCATATATTATTCAAGAAAATGTGTATTATGTTGTTGTTTTATATAAAGGATCTGAGTACTGTGAATTTTGGTATCCGAAGGGGGTTCTGGAACCAATCCCCACAGACAATCTGAGCCAACTTTATTAGGGTTATTTATTCATCACAGTTTTTTAAAAAAATAATATTTAAGGTCTTTAATTAATAGGAGCTAATCAAGAAAAAGATCAACTGCAGTTTACTGTGAGCCTTATGTTAGGAAACTAGGTATTAACAAGAAACCATATGGCTTTGGCACACTAAGGGCAGAGTAAAAACCAAATCTGAAATGACTTGGAGGAAGTTAAAACAGTACCAACTCACAGAATGATCAATTAGATAGCTCATATTTTGTCACAAAACTATCTTCCTATAAGCACCTGCACTTACTTACCAGGCCAAGGTTACTGGCCAGATATAGCTGACTGAGGAGTTAAATAAGGTAGGAGTTAGAGGGGCCAGTCAGGACCAAGGCTATGCCAATTTTTTTTATTTTTAAAATTTATTTACTCATTTTACATCATGATCACAGCCCCCCTTCCTAGATCCTTTCTCCCCTATTCTCCCCTCTCCTTCTCCTCAGAGAAGGGAAGGTCCCCCATGGGTACCAAATCATGCTGGCACATTAAGTCGTTGCAGGACTAGGCGCACCCTCTCCAACTGAGGCCAGACAAAGCAGCCCACTTAGGAGGAAGGGATCCAAAAGGGAGGCCTGAGTGTCAGAGAGAGCCGCTGCTCCAGTTGCTGGGGAACCCACATGAAAACCAAGCTGCACATCTGCTACATATGTGCAGGAGACCTAGGACCAGTCCACGCACCCTCTTGGGTTGGCAGTTCAGTCTTTGTGAGCCCCCATGGGCCCATGCTAGATGACTCTGTAGGTCTTCTTGTGGAGTCCTTGACCCCTCCAGCTCCCGCCATCATTCCCCCAGCTCTTCCATCTGACTCCCTGAGCTCTGTCTAATGTCTGGCTGTGGGTCTGCATTTGTTTCCATCAGCTGCTGAGGGAAGCCTCTCAGAGGAGTTATGCTAGGCTCCCATCTGCAAGCATAGCAGAGTAACATCAGTAGAGTCAGGGACTGGTTCTTTCCCATGGGATGGATCTCAAGTAGGGCCAGTCTTTGGTTGGCCATTCCCTTAATCTTTGTCCTTGCACATTTTGTAGGCAGGACAAATTCTGGGTCAAAGATTTTGTAGGTGGGTAGGTGTCCCTATCCCTCCACTGGAAGTCCTGCCAGGCTACAGGAGGTAGCTACTTCAGGTTGCATATCCCCCACTGGTAGGTGTCTCAGCTAGGGTGAACCCCATAGACTTCCTGGGGCCTCCCTGATCCTAGGTCTCTGGCATGTCCCAGAGATGCTGCCCATCTCTGACCTCAGTTCTCTCACATGCCACCCTCCCCCAGCTCTCACTACCATTGATCCCCACCTTGCTCTCTTCTTCACAGTTCCCTCCCTCTGTCCACCTCCAACACCTATTTTATTTCCCGTTCTGAGTGAGATTCAAGCATCTTTCCTTCGGCCCTTCTAGTTACTTAGCTTCTTTCGGTTTTCAGCTTGTAGATTGGTTATCCTGTATTTTATGGCTAATATCCAATTACGAGTGAGGACATACCATGTGGATCTTTCTGGGTCTGGGCTATCTCACTCAGGATGATGTTTTCTAGTTCCATCTATTTTCCTGAAAATTTCAGGATGTCCTTGTTTTTAATAGCTGAGTAGTATCTCATTGTCTAAGTGTGCTGTATTTTCTTTATCCACTCTTCAGCTGAGTGATATGTAGGTTGTTTGCAGTTTCTGGCTATTATGAGTAAAGCTGCTATGAATGTAGTTGTACAAATGTCCTTGTACTGTGGAGCATCTTTTGGGTATATGTCCAGGAGTAGTATAGGGGGGTCTTGAGGTAGAACTACTCCCAATTTTCTTAGAACCCACAAGATTGATTTCCAAAGTTTGCACTCCCACCAGCAATGGAAGAGTGTTCCTCTTTCTCCACAACCTTGCTAGCACGTGCTGTTTACCTGAATTGTTTACTATTATTATTTTGTTTTTTTTTGAGACAGGGTTTCTCAGTGTAGCCCTAGATGTCCAGGAACTCACTCTATAGATCAGGCTGGCCTCGAACTCACTAAGATCCACCTGTCTCTGTCTCCTGAGTTCTAGGATTAAAAGCCCGCACCACCACCCAGCTGTCACTGAGTCTTTGACCTTAGCCATTCTTTCAGTGTAAGATGGAATCTCAGAGATGTTTTGATTTGCATTTCCTTGATGACTAAGGACACTGAACATTTCTTTAAGTGTTTCTTGGCCATTAGATGGTCTGCTGCTGAAAATTCTGTTTAGCTCTGTACCTCATTTTAAAAATTGGATTATTTTATTTGTTGATGTTTAATTTCTTGAGTTCTTTATATACTTCAGATATTAGCCCTTTGATGTAGGGTTGGTGAAGATCTTTTCCTAGTCTGTAGGCTGTCTTTTTGTTCTATTGACTGTGTCCTTTGCCTTACAGAAGCCTTTCAGTTTCATGAGGTCTCCTTTACTAACTGTTGATCTTAAAGCCTGAGCTGTTGGTATTCTGTTCAGGAAGTTGTCTTCTACAAGTTTAAGGCTGATTCCCCACTTCTTCCACTATTGGATTTAGTGTATCTGGTTTTATGTTGAAGTCTTTGATCCATTTGGACTTCAGTTTTGCACAGGGTGATAAATATGGACCTATTTACATTCTTCTACATGCAGACATGCAGTTTGTTGAAGATGCTATCTTTTTTTCATTTTATGATTTTGGCTTCTTTGTAAAGATTAAAGTGTCTACTGCCTTGTGAATGAAGATGGAAGTCTAGGTTTCCTGTCTGTCCTTACACACACACACACACACACACACACACACACACACACACACACACCACTTTTCTAGGGGCTCATTTCCTGGTTCTTTGGCTTTTATAAGGGTGTTTGTTTGCTTCTATAATTTTAGGTTACTGGCTTCCTCAGCTGGGAACACTGCATGATCAAGCAGAAGCAATGAATGCTGTGCTCAGCCTTCTTTCTCCTTTTTACTCAGTCTGGGACCCCAACCCATGGAATGATCCCACCCAGCTTTAGAGTGCAGTTTCCCACCTCAATTAGTCTAACTCAAAAGCTCCCTCATGCTCAGAGATTTCTTTCATGGTGATTCTAAATGCCATCAGGTTGACAAACAAAACTAAGCACCATAGTACTCATTCCTTTTTATAGCTAATATTTGCTAGTGTGGCTATGCTACATTTATTTATCCATTCATTCACGTATGGGGATACATATAGGTTGTTTTTCAATTTTGTTATTATGCAGCAGTGAATGCAGATGAGCAAGTTTTTGTAAAAGCTTTTAGCTTTTGTTTTTCCTGGGTATGCACATAGCAGAAAATTTTGTTATATGGCATCTAGCTTTATGTCAACCTAACACAAGCTAAAGGCATCTGAATGGAAGGATTCTTAATTGAGAAAATGCTATCATAAAGTCTGGCTGCAGGGCATTTTCTTAATTAGTGGGGGAGGGCCAGCCCATTTTGGGTGGTGCCATCCTTGGGCTTGGTAGTCCTCAGTTCTATAAGAAAGCAGGCCAAGTAAGGCAGTGAGCAGCTCCTTTGCCCCATGGCCTCTGCTCCTCCCTCCAGGTTCCTGCCCTGTTTGAGTTCCTGTCCTGAATTTCTTCATTGATGAAGAGTGATGTGGAAGTGTAAGCTAAATAAACCCTTTCCTCCCCAAGTTGCTTTGGTTATGGTGTTTTACCACAGTAGTAGTAACCCATATTGGGCATATGACACCTTGGGCATATGGCACCTCTATGTTAAACTCCTTTTTTTTTTTTTTTTAACCACCCTGTTTTCTTCTTTATTTCCCTGATGGATAATAATGTCAAGAGCTTTTTATGTATTTATTGAGCATTTACCTATCTTTAGAGTGATATCGATTATGGTCCTGTGGACCTTTTTTTTTTAATTGGAGGATTTCATACATGACTACATTTGCATTATTTCATACAGTGGTATTTGCATTACTTTCACCTCCTTCTGCCTCCAACCCCTAGTGTCCCCTCAATAATGTCCTTTCAAATCCATGATCGCTTATTTATTTTTGCTATACTGAGTCCAGTTAGTGTTGCCCTTGTTTGCATGTGTTTAGGGATGGCCACTTAGGATTGTGGTCCTAGTCCTGAAAACAAAACAAAACAAAACAAAACAAAAGCAAAAAATAAATGGGTTTTCTTTCCTCAGCTGCCATTTTGTGAATTTTCTTCCACCCATGTTGGCATGTTCACTGGTATAGACTTTGGGCATTTTTTTTTAGCTGGACCACATTCTACTTTTTAATTTGTGATAGTTTTTTCAAATATTCTATGTACAAATCTTTTCTCAAATATACGATGTACAACTATTTTCCCCAATCTGTGGAGTTTTTTCACTTTGCCGACAGTGTCCTTTGAAGCACAAGTTTAATTTTGATGAGTACTATTTTCCTTCTTGCTCATGCTTTTAGTGTCACAGGTAAGAAATCTCTCTCAAATCCAAGATCATAAATGTTTGCACCTATATTATCTTTTATGAGTTTTATAATTTTAGGTTTTTGATCCATTTTGAGTGAATTCTTTTATATAGTATGGTCTAACTTCATTTAGAAATTATTTTATTTTTAATTATATGTGTATGCCTGTGTTGTTAGGGTGTGGGGCTATGTACACACGGATGCAAGTACCTGTAGAGGCTAGAAGAGGGTTGCTTGATATTCTGGAACTTGAGATATAGGCAGTTGGGAGACTGGTAACATGGGTTGGAATCAAACTCTCTTAACTGCTGAGTCATTTCTCCAGACTCCTGACCATGATGATAACGACTGCTGCTGCTGCTGCTGCTACTACTCTCTCTTCTTCCTCCGCCTCTTCCTTGGCATATGGCTACTAGGTTATGTCAGCAACGTTTGTTGAAAAGATTATTATCCCTTCTGTACTACATGGTGTAGGTTAAAATTCAATTGACCATAAACTTGTGTGCTTAGTATTACTGTATTCTAGTGTATTCCAATGTTCTGTAGTTCTACTCCTGTGTGAACACTGCACTATCTTGATTAATATTGCTTAGTAGTAACATGTGAAATCAGGATGTATATATAAGTCCTTCCAATTTGCTCTTCTTCTCATATATCCTGCACTTTTGTAATGAATCTATGGTTCTTTTTTAAAAAATATTTTTATTTAATCTTAATTTATGTGCGTTGGTGTGGGGGTATCATATCTTGGAGTTACAGACAGTTGTGAACTACCATGTGGGTGGCTGGGAATTGAACCCGGGTTCTTTGGAAGAGCAATCAGTGCTCTTAACCACTGAGCCATCTCTCTAGCCCCAGATTCTATAGTTCTTTAAAACATAAAATCTATCTTTTGTGTTTTAAAAATATTTTCAAGTCATTTTTACGTAGACCATCTTAACTGTATTTTTTTGTCTGGTACTTACATAATCCACACAAGGTAAACTAGCTGGTAAGCACATAGTACATATAATATACATATAACCCATATAATACATACCAAGTGGGAAAAGCTTATATGTTAGACACTGTGGAAAGCACTGGAATTAAATGAAAAAGTCACTAAGAAGTGCCAGCCCTCTACAAGTTTATAGCTGGTGCAATGGTCTTCAACAATTTTACCAGATACCCTCAATACAAATGCCGTGAAACAACTGTCAACTGTGAGAAAATTTTCATTGTAAGTTTAAATGGCTACTAAGGATACTATTTTGACTCCACTGCATTAAATGTATATTCATCAAAAGTAAAGCTGCTTTTCGGGATCTGTTTGCCTCCTCTCCCCCAGCACTGGGGTTACAGATGCCTGCCACTGTGCCTGGCTTTTACATGGTGCTGGGGATCCACACTCAGTCCTCATGTGCTCAACTAACAGATCTATCTTCCCAGTCCCTCATGTAACGATTTCTAAAACAGTATAGCACAGCAATACAAAATACAGCATTTAGACAACTAGGCATTAGTACCTCAGGTATGCTTTAAATTATACAGGAGGGTACACATTAGTTTTATACAAGTGGCCCACTATTTTATATTAGGGACGGAAACATCATTAGATTCTGATGTCTGCAGGGTGATTGAGGGCTAAATAGAAAACAATGGCTGGTATAACGTAAAAACAGTACCTCCCAGCCGAGGCCAGCTACAAAATCTTCGTATGCTTGGCTTCCTCCTGTATTGGTGAGAATGGAGTACTTATCTTCTTGTCCTTCAGCCACATAGAATACTGCAATCTTGTGTGTCTCTCGGCTGTAAAACACAAGATTATACCACTCATTAAGTTGTTTGCTTATTAAATTCTATGTACAGAGTATATAGCAGTAAGAATATAAAAAAGATTTAGATGCTATAGTCTACAGAAGGAGACAAATAGTTGCAATATAAATAAAAAAGTTATGAAAGTGTCAAAATTGCCACTGGACAGGAAGAAAGGCCTGATTACTTCTGATTGGAGAAATATAGTGCACTTAAAGTAATAATGAATTAGGTAAAGGTAAGAGTTTGAGAGATGAAAAGAGTATGGGCAAGGATAGTTAAAGATGAATGCAGGGATCATGTAAGGAGTTGATCGCTGTGCAGTGTGACTGAATTTCAAGGTTAAAGCAACTGTTTTAGAACTAAGTAGCCATAAGTAATAAGTGTATTCTCCAAAATTACATTCAACAACAGAAGAAACAGATACAAATCCGCATGGGTTAACTGCCAAAATCTTGGACAATTAACTTTTAGTTCTTTCTGAATTAAAAAGTGTTCATAATAGCAAACTCATAAGATGTCTAGCAACCCAAGCTAACTAGACAATCTTTGTTTGGTGAATACTGGCAAACTTTAAGACCAGAAAAACAAATAGGAAGAACTCATACAGGCTTACTGATTTCAAAATTGGACCAGACATGAAGTTTTTTTGTTACCAGATTATGTAAGAACAAACGAATAAATAAAGAGGTCATAGCTAACAACAAGCAGATACAAACTACAGTATTTAAGCCTGAAGTCTGACAGCCAGATTTTTGTAGGTATTTTGAAAAGGCAAGTAATGACGGTGGGTTTCCATGTCAGCAATAAAGAAGCTTCAGCAAGTTTTTATAACTGGTGCATTTCACTTCAGGTGGTAAAGACACAAGGAAAGTTTCAATATGCTCAATATAATGTTAATCTAATCTAGTCTAAGGATTCAAATGGAACTGAGGTGGGCGTGGGGAAGAAAAGAAGCTTCCAGAAGTAGGCTTCATTCCAGGCATGCAGGGATGGTTTAATATATGGAAATCCATCAATGTAATCCACCATATAAACAAACTGAAAATAAAAAACCACATGATCATCTCTTTAGATGCAGAGAAAGCATTTGATAAAATCCAATACCCATTCATGTTTAAAGTTTTAGAGAGATCGGGGATACAAGGCACTTTCCTCAACATAATAAAGGCTATATACAGCAAGCCAATAGCCAAAATCAAAGTAAATGGTGAGATACTCAAGGAAATTCCTCTAAAATTGGGACCAAGACAAGGCTGCCCACTCTCTCCATATCTCTTCAATATAGTACTCGAAGTGCTAGCCAGAGCAGTAAGACAACAAAAGGAGATCAAGGGTATTCAAATGGGAAAGGAGGAAGTCAAACTATCCCTATTTGCAGATGTTATGATAGTGTACATAAGTGACCCTCAAAATTCCACCAGAGAACTCCTACAGCTGATAAACACTTTCAGCAATTTGGCTGGATACAAAATTAACTCAAAAAAGTCTGTAGCCTTCCTATACACAAATGACAAGCTTGCAGAGGAAGAAATTAGGAAAGCCATACCTTTCACATTAGCCACAAGCAATATAAAATATCTAGGAGTTACTCTAACTAAGCAAGTGAAGGACTTGTTTGAAAAAAATTCCAAAACTCTGAAGAAGGAGATTGAAGATGATATGAGAAGATGGAAGGATCTTCCTTGCTCATGGATAGGGAGAATTAACATAGTAAAAATGGCCATCCTACCAAAAGCAATCTACAGAATCAATGCAATCCCTATCAAAATACCTACACAATTTTTTAAAGACATTGAAAGTTCAATTCTGAACTTCATATGGAAAAATAAAAAACCCAGAATAGCAAAAACGATCTTGTACAATAAAAGGTGCTCCGGAGGAATCTCCATACCTGATCTCAAAGTGTACTATAAAGCAATAGTAATTAAAACAGCATGGTACTGGCACAGCAACAGGCTGGTTGATCAGTGGAATCGAATTGAAGACCCAGATATGAATCCACACACATATGGTCACTTGATTTTTGACAAAGAAGCCAAATCCATTCAATGGAAAAAGGATAGCATCTTCAACAAATGGTGCTGGTCTAACTGGATGTCTATGTGTAAAAAAATACAAGTGGACCCATATTTGTCACCTTGCACAAAACTCAAATCCAAGTGGATTAAAGACCTCAACATAAAACCAGAGACACTAAGTCACTTAGAAGAAAAAGTGGGGAAGAGCCTGGAACATATTGGCACAGGAGACAACTTCCTGAACAGAACACCAACAGCCCAGGCCTTAAGGGCAACAATTAATAAATGGGACCTCATGAGGCTGAGAAGCTTCTGTAAGGCTGGAGACACTGTCAAGAGAACAAAGCGACAGCCTACAGACTGGGAAAAGATCTTCACCAACCCTACATCTGACAAAGGTCTAATATCCAAAATATATAAAGAACTCCAGAAATTAAACACCACCAAACCAAATAACCCAATTGAGAAACGGGGCTTGGAACTAAACAGAATTCTCAGCAGAGGAGTATCAAATGGCTGAGAAACACTTAAAGAAATGCTCAACCTCCTTAGTCATCAGGGAAATGCAAATCAAAACAACTCTGAGATTCCATCTTACACCCATCAGAATGGCTAAGATCAAAAACTCAAGCGACACCACATGCTGGCAAGGATGTGGAGAGAGAGGAACACTCCTTCACTGCTGGTGGGAATGCAAACTAGTACAGCCACTTTGGAAATCTATCTGGTGCTATCTCAGAAAACTAGGAATAGGGCTTCCTCAAGACCCAGCTATTCCACTCCTTGGAATATACCCAGAAGATGCTCCAGCACACAACAAAAAAATTTGCTCAACCATCTTCATAGCAGCCTTATTCATAATAGCCAGATCATGGAAACAGCCTAAATGTCCCTCAGTAGAAGAATGGATAAATAAACTGTGGTACATATACACTATGGAATACTACTCAGCTATTAAAAACAAGGAATTCCCGAAATTTGTGGACAAATGGATTGAACTAGAAATGATCATAATGAGTGAGTTAACCCAGAAGCAGAAAGAGTCAAATGGTATATACTCATTTATATCTGCATACTAGCCCAATGGGCATGCCCCACGAAAGCCTTCACTTACCAGGAAACTGGGACAGAGGGGAGGACACCCTATTGGGACTCTAGAGAACCATGGGAGAATAGCAAAGTAGAAGGATCCAGAGGGTCCTAGAAACCTACAAGTAGAACATTATGATAGGCAGATTTGGGCCAAGGGGTCCCGCTCAAACTAAGGCAACAGCCAAGGACAATACAGGCAGTAAACTTTAAACCCCTACCCAGATCTAGCCAATGGTCAGAACAGTCTCCACACTTGAGTGGAGAGTGGGATATGACTTTCTCACGTACTCTGGTGCCTCACATTTGACCATGTCCCCTGGAGGGGGAGACCTGGTGGCACTTAGAGGAATGACAGCAGGTCACTGAGAAGAGACTTGATACCCTATGAGCATATACAGGGGGAGGTAATCCCTCTCAGGAACAGTCATAGGGGAGGGGAATAAGGGGAAAATGAGAGGGAGGGGAGAATGGGAGGATACAAGGGATGGGATAACCATAGAGATGTAACAAGAATAAATTAATTAAAAATAAAAAAAATTAAAAAAAATAAAATAAAAAGTAGGTGGTAATAAGCATGCCATGACAGAGAAGGCAGAGCCTGCACATATGGCTGGTAAGGATCAGAAGTGCCACAGCTGCTATATAAATCAGTACAGCACACAGTAAACGGAAAGCAGCTTCAAAAATCAGATTGTTATTTAGTAAATATATTACTATTAGCTGACATATTAGATAAAAAACTGCATTTTAGTATTGGTTTGTCAATTTTAAAGCTGCACACTAAGACAAGAAGATGCAGTATCAAGAGAAACTGTTGAGGTAAGATGACATATGGAAACACTTCCTTATCAATTCTATTTTCAAACCTTCTACTACTTTAATTGGAATTAAACTGAATTAATTAGATAAACTAAGGAGATCAGCAGTGGTTTATGGCAAGGCTTTCCAGAAACTCTGATGCTTAAGTTCGGACTTGAAGGGTGGATAGATGCTATACATTTAGCTAGAACATACACCTGGGTCATTTCATTGTTAACAAACAGCAAAACAAACACCCCTCCCACCAGTAAGAAACATAACATTTGGTTCTAGGTCTAAGAAAGAGTGGGGAGCCAGTGATATGATGGATAATGTGTCTGATGTTATCAGAATCAGATCAGAAGATGAGAAAAAGAAAACAATGCTTATGAAAGTGATATAAAAATATCAGAACAGAAACTAATGAATTAGAAACAGAACATAGAGCAGAAGAGAGCACTCAACTGGTGCAATGTAGGCACAAGAATCTGAGTTTGATTCCCTCAAACCAACTAAAAAAAAAAAAAGAAAAAAAGCAGGTGTGGTTGTGTGTACTTAGAATAACCTGTGCATGCGAGGGAAAAACAGTGGGTCCTTGGATTCACTGACCAAACAGCCACGTCAACAAGCTTAAGGCTAGTGAGAGACCCTGCTCAAGAAATGAAGAAGATGACACCTGAGAAATGATAAAGTCGTCTCCTATTTCCACATGCACTTGCATATACATGTGTACCTGCACATACATGTGTACCTGCACATACATGTACAGCTGCATATACACAAATTAATGTGTGCGTGTGTACACACACACACACACACACACACACTCACACACACACACTCAAATCTACAATAGGAAAGTGTGTTTATTCCAAAATCCTAAGCTGAGAAAAGGGACAGAATAACGAGTTATGAGCTGCTGAGTTTTGGTCAGTGTAATACAGATGAAACAGGCAAAAATGCGATTCTTATCTATTTGATAACATATTATCCCAATAAAATGTTTGTAAAACAAACAAAAAAGTAATGGAATTGATCCAAAAGCTGAAACAAAACTGAAAAAGACAAATCAAGAGGGAAATCATTTCAAATCTGAAATTTCAAGTAACATAATATTGATTTATGAAGTTCACTATAACCTTAATTCTAAAACCCACAGTGACAGAACAAAAAATCTATAGAACCTGTTAATAAATGGACTATAGCTTGATACAAAATGAAATTTTAGTAAGCCAAATATGGCAAGTCAACAGACTAGACATATTTTTTAGATTTATTTAATATTATTTTATATGTGAGGGTATTTTGCCTGCATCCTGCAAGTATGTAAGTGAACCAAGTGAGTGCCTGGTGCCCACAGGGTCAGAAGAGGGCTTTGGATCCCCTGGGGCTGGAGCTACAGACAGTCATAAGCCACCATGTGGGTGCTGGGAATCAAACCCAGGTCCTCTGCAAGAGCAACAAGTGCTCATGAAATCACTGAGGCAACTCTCCAAGTGTATACACAGTTTTTATACTAAAATACAATAGACACAAATTAGTTAAGAAATTGGAACCACAGCACCTGAATGGAAAGAACCTCCTCATGGAGATGGCTTCAAATATGACAAACCAGCCACTGGGCAAAATGTCCTCATTTCGGCCACTGACAGAATTCTGCCTAAAAATGGGCAAGCTTGGATGCAGGCTGAGTCAACAGCCAAACTCTGCCAAGACAGGGTAAGCAAGTCCCCAATAGTTCCTGCCTCATAAATATGTCTGTCAGATATATTGGGCCAAAAGGCTGAAGATGATGCTTCCACATTATAGAGAGTTTTGGGTGACTGTTCAGGCAGCAAACTGTCTTTTCACTTTGGAAGCTGTTAACCTGCACTTCCTGTTTACTCAGGTAATTAATTTTATTCCTTCTCAAGTCTCTGATAGAGCTGAAGACCAGATATTTTATTAAACTTAGTTGTTTAGTGGTTAATATGTTTTTAAGTTGATAGAGATGAGATATGATATATATTGATTTACATTCAGAATTTTAGACTCACCAAGATAGGAAAGATGTTTTCTTCAAAGTTGACAAATACAAATAGCCAAAATACTATGAATGTAACATTAATATAATTCCTGTTTTTTTTGTGGTTCTTCTTGCTGTATGTAGTTTATTTTATATATGTATAATAATATAAATGTATATATAAAATACTCTTTAAAAAAAGAAGTGTGAAGAGGAAAGGGAAGGGAGAAATGTTGCAATTATATTATAACCTCAAAAAATTTTGATAACATACCACCACTATTTTTTTTAAATCCTACAGGATAAATTGCTTTCTTAGCATGATTTAAAAGATCAATTTTAAATGAACAAGTATAGCTCCTACTGAGTGAGGAAAAAGAAGAGTTACTCTCATTAACCAGGACAGACAAGGATGCCCATTCACTTTTACTACATTACTTATCACTGACCTGAAAGTTCTGGTCAGTGTAAAATATGACAGAAGCAAAGATAACTATCAGAAAAGAGGTTGTTTGTTTGTATATAGTGGTTGTATACCTAAACAAATCTTAAGAGAGACAACTATATGTTGTAGGATATTTGATCCCATTGTGAACCCCAAGATTAAGAACTATAAAAACATATTTCCTCTTTGGCCTGGAGTAGCCCAAACACACAACTTTTAATTCAAGAGCCTTCTGGACACAGGGTTTGATAAAGCTAACTCAGGGTTAGAGGCAGAGCACGAGAGCAGCTGTCAGCTATAAAGGAGTAGAGGGACTTTGAGCTGAGGGGTACTTAAGACAGTGTGGGTAAGGAGAGGGGTTGCTTGAGCTTTGAGCTAACAAGCTCTTTGTCCTTGCATGTTTTTTTTTTTTGGGGGGGGTTGTTTTGTTTTGTTGGTTTTTTTTTCTCCTGGGCTGTCAGCTGAGCTAGTGAGCTTTTTGGGCTTTTTCCTTCTGGAACATGAGCTGAGTAGGAAGGTCAGCTGGATGCTTTCTCTATCTCTCTGAGCTAGCTGGCTTTCACTCCAGCATCTGGCTTCTTAGTCTTCATTGGTAAAATTGAACATTTAGGATTTTCTTTCTGTTTTTTTTTTTTTTTTTTTAATAAAACCAACTATAAGATGCTTAAAAGCAGTATGAAGGTTCACTAAAGTGTTGGGTACAAGATTAATATTAAAAATGGAAAAGAGCCCAAAAATATAAGGGACCAGAGAGATGGCTCATCCATTAAAGGCTAGTCTCAAAACCAAAATGTCAAAAATATAGAATTAATAGTAAAATAACAAAATACCCAGAAATTACCCACATAAACAAGGTTTGGGTTTCGTAATAAGTAAAATGACAGCATAATTGTACATGGAAAATATATTATATAGCAGTAATATATTAACCATATATACATGTGCAAAACAAGTATAAATTAATAGAAACACACAGCTTTGAAGCACAAGGCTTAATGTTTGATAAAGGAAATATTAAATCAGTAAGAAAGACTGGAATTAATTTAACAAATTATAGAAATAAAAATAATTTTCCAACATTCAACCTAGTTCAAATTATTTTTCAAATTATTTATTTATTTATATTATTGTGATTTATATGTATGTGCATGTCTGTGTGGGTATATCTGCAAGTACATATTAGTGCCCACGCAGATATAAAAGATGTCAGGTCCCCTGGAGTTGGAGTTACAAGGCAGTAGTGAGACACCAAACATGGGTGCTGAGAACTGAACTTGGTTCCTCTGCAACCATACGATATGTTTTTAACTACTGAGTTGTCTTTCCAGCTCTCTCTTTTAAAAATTTTTTATTTTATTTATTTTTTTGTTTAATTAATTTATTCAGATTACATCTAAATTGTTATCCCATCCCTTGTATCCTCTCATTCCTCCCTTCCTCCCACTTTTGCTATTTTATTTTATTAATTATTATTATTACTATTAGTGTGTCTGTACACACGCATGCATGTGGGGTGATCAGAAGATTTTTTTTTTTGGGATTTTGCTCTTTTTCTTTTCATCATATGGGTCACAGGAATTAAACTCAGGTCATTGGGCTTGGTGGTAGGTGCCTTTTTATGTCATAATTCAAAATGTACTCTAGAAAGAATAAAGAAGTAAATCTAAAATATAACCATCTTAAACAAATAAATATTTATAAGGAAATACAGAACAAATGGTTTCAACACAGGACTTTGTAAATACAAGTAACTGAGGGAATGCAAAGAAAAATACTGAGAAAGATGACTATGCAAAAGTGAATAAAATCCACCAATTTGAAGCTTAAAACTGAAAGTTAAACAGCCTCCGCAAATATAAAATAATCCTAACACACAGCAAGCAAATAAATGCAAATTAAAAAAAAAAATCATTCTGAAGAAAACTAGACACCCCTCAACAAAAACCAGTTAGGAAATACAGGATAGTCATGGTGACATTTCCCCATAAATTTGGTAGAAAACATTATGAAGGGAATAAGACCTGCAGCTTAAAACTTGTCCCAGTTCGTTTTTTCTGTTACTGTGATAAGACTCTGACCAAAAGGGTTGGTTCACCTTACAGTGAACTCAAGGCAGCTACTGAAGCAGAGGCCATGGAGGAACAGGTTTGCTCCTAGTATATCCAGCCCAGACCCACCTGCCTAAGGACGGTACAATCCACGATGGGCTGGGCTCTCCTACGTCAATTAGCAAGCAAGGAAACGCCCCACAGACAAGCCACAGGCCAGTCTTATGAAGGCATTCCTTAACTGAAGGTCCCTCTTCCTGAGTGTGCCAAGCACATTTGTGAATACAACAAAGTACAAGCTGAAGAGATTCTTTTTTTTTTTTTTTGAAGAGGATCATATACAGGCAGAAGAGATGTAAGTCAGAGTAATGTATGAATAAAAGGGTAACTTTTTTGAAACTGGAAAAAATGACTCCGCATAGAGCTTTCAAAGATGTTGAGGTCATATAGCAACTGTGCACATCAGCTCACTCCTCTTCGAACTCTTGCACAAGAGGGATGGCCTGGTAGGCGGCTTGCTTTAAATTAGCTTTCCAATCTGTCACAAGCAGTGCAAGTTAAGTATGGCACAGAAACCTGAGGATATCTTACACATCCAATTCAAAAGAGGACTGTGAAATGCACACAAAGAATGTTAAGTATTTCAAATATAGCAAACATCTTAAGACAGTTCTATATTTTTTTAAAAATTAATTGCTCTAAGGTTCAACGACACAGTTTCTGTTCTGTAACTCAACAGCACAGTGTGACAGTTTACACTGTTATTCACAGTGTTACTGTCAACAGAAAGAGCTGAGAGTTTCCAATTGTAAATGTGAAGGTTTCCCAAGAACTCACCACTGCCTTGAATCCAAGTTCCTAAGTTCTCTAAGCAGCTTTTCATTTTTCTTCAGGAGATGAAAGCTCCTCCTAAATAGAGATTTATAAACATTTCAGCACCTTTGCAGGGAAGGACTTGACGGTCTGGGAATAGTTCCCATTCTATTCATGCAACTTTTTACACTTTCTTTATGTTTCTATACTTCTAACACAAAGGAGAACCAGACCCTAAAAAAATGTAAAGAATATATGTCATTATTTCTATGAGGCCATCATTCATTCCTGACAGATACCTTATAAAGGCCAGTTCATCTCTCCTTGAAGGTGTTCTGAGTACCCCAAGCTTATATCCAGGGAAATGGACACAAGGACTTGTAAGAGTTTGCTTTTTTTGTTTTATATTACATTTATTAAAACTTTTTTTTTTGCTGTGTGTGTGTGTTGTGTGTATATAGTGCAAGATAATCAAATGGGAGGGTTACACATACTGGAAAAATACACACACACCCGCAGTGCTATTAGTACATATATGTGTGTATATCCATATATATTATATACCCCCAGTCCTATTATGTTTTTTAGAAATATGAATAAACAAGTAAGTTTTACTTTGTGTCCTAAACATGTACATAAAACCAATACAAAGTACAAAATGTACTTACTTATGACAGAAAGTACAAAAACTTGTTGTCAAAAATATAGCTTTCCATTTTTAACTTTTCTCAGGAGAAAATATATAGACCATTCCATAACAAGAAATTAGAATGTAGTTCTTTAATAACTAAATGACATTTTTATGTAGTCAGACACAACATAAGGCAAACTATGGTCTGTATATAAAATAGTTTATGTGGCTCAGCAGGTCATAGTGCCTTGTGCTATTAAGCCTGACAATAAAGGTATACTCCCTCAAACTCTGACCGTGGAAGGACAGAGAGTTGTTCTTTGACTTCTATCATGTGCTACAGCATGTGTGTGCCTCCATACCCCAGAAAATAAATGAGAAGTAAAGGAAAACAGCCCAGGCAAGAATACTGTCTAACAAGTGGAAGGCTTTCAGTCAGTGAAATGTAGCTACTCAGCAAGAGGGAGAGCAAGTCCATCTTAATGTTTCACTTGTGCCCAGAGTATCGCACATTCACTCATCCAGTCATCTCTGAGCCTCTCTCTTCCTGCTACTATAAACTAAATAAAATAGTATCTTTCTATTATTTAATGGTAAAAGGAATAATATGCCATTTACTCTCCTCTGTCATTTGATGGCACAAAATTAAAAACAAGATCCTGTATTCAATTCTTATTAAAAACAACAAAACCTCAATGTAGCCAGGCACGTTGGCACATAGCTACAGTCTCAGCACTTGAAAGGTGGAGACAGAATGAGCAAGAGGTTCAAGGTCATCCTCAGTTACAGAGCCAGTTCAAAGCCAGCCTGGATTACATGTGAGCCTATCTCAAAAAAAACCAGAACAAACAAAAGACCTAAATATGTATGAGTAATGCTTTATATGAACTAAGTCTTAAGTGTTTTTGTACATTACTTCTTTCTGCTATTGAGGTAAAATTATTCTTAATTTGGCTACTTGTTTGGTTATGTAAGATATTTTGATTTGCTGTTTCCTGTACTGGAGCTTAAACACAAGGCCTTGCAAGTGCAAACTCCACCCTGATACTGCACTACTCTCCTGGCCTATCCATAAGGCTGTTTTGTTTTGATTTTGGAGACAGGGTGTCTTATAGCCCAAGCTGGCCTTCAAAATTCTGGGAATACAGGTATATACCAACATGCCTTGTACAAGTTTTTAATAAGATTTTATGGCATGTATAGAAAAATCCATTATTTTCTTGATACGATCCTGAATTTTGAGTTACTTAATTCAAATTTGAAATGAAAACACTGTAACTGATCTAAGAAACTGATAAGCTTAAATGAAGGCTTAAAAATTTGATGTTCGCAGCTGGAGAGATGGCTCAGGGGTTAAGAGCACCGTCTGTTCTTCCAAAGGTCCTGGGTTCAATTCCCAGCAACCACATGGTGGCTCACCACTATCTATAGTGTGATCTGGTGCCCTCTTCTGGCCTGCAGGTGCGCATGTAGGCAGAACATTCACTGTATACATAATATTAAAAAAAAAGTCTTTAAAAAAATTTGATGTTCTTTTAATTATATGACTGTAATTTTTAAGTTATATAATCTTCATAGTAAGTATGAAAATGTTAAGAATGTACTGGATTAAGGATCTTTTTATTCCTCTGAATTTTCATATAAAAAAAAAACAAACAACTAAACAAACAAATCCAAACAATTTGTCTACTGGCCAAAACACTAATTGGTAGATAGAATTTATAGGTTTTATTTTCTTTCTAAAACATTTTTTAAAAAGGTTGCTGTTATGTGTCCGAGTGTTTTGCCGGCATGTATATATGAACCATATGTATGCCTGGTGCAGAGGTCAGAGGAGGATTAGCTCCTCTAGAACTGGATTTACAGCCACTATGTGGGTGCCGGGAATAGAACTTAGGGACTCTGCAAGAACAAGTGCTCTTAACCACTGAATCAACTCTTCAACTCCTTTTTTTTTTTAAATTGTCTTAATTATGTATATTGTGTGTAGGTGTGTGCAAGTGACTACAATACCCAAGGAGGCCTGAAGAGGGTCCTTTGAAAGAGCACACACTCTTAGGCAGCTTTCTTTCCAGCATGGTAGATAGAATTTAATAAGAAAAAAATGAGACTAAAATTATTGATCAGAAGTAAGGACATTAAAACATATATATATAAAAGGAAAACCTTTCCTCCTTCTTACCGTTTGTCCCAGGAATTCATTCCCAATATACTAAGAAGCAATCTGCAGTAATAAAATGCTGACTGAGGCTTCTGAGGTATTGGTTCATCTTGTTCTGAGGCTTTCATGTTTAAGTCATTAAAGTGCTTCTCTACAAACTCTTTCTCTTCTGTGTATTGCTTAAGGATAGCATTAATGACGTCATTCTCTTGTTTTTCAGAAATGCATACAGGTTGTGGAGCAGGAACATTGAGGGAGATTCCAGTTCTCTGTAAACACTCAGGACTTGTAGTGCCTAAATATTGCAGGAGCTCATCAAGGACATCTTCCTCCTCTCTTATTGTAGACCAAGTTGGTACAGTTTCTCTAATCCTTCTAAGCTGGAGAGGGAGTCCATCTTTTACTGTTACATCTTCCAAGCACTCATTAGATGTAGGAGGCTCTTCTGGCTTCTCTTGGTGAGACATTGAAAGTAAGAAAGATGTAGGCTCAGGCAAAGCACTTACAACGGGTGGTCCATACAGTATGGCAGAATCCCATGAGTACTTCCCAGAGAGATCACGTACTATGATTCTAACATTTGAATTGGCTGATACAAGGCCAGCAGCCAAACCTCCTCCAGGCAAACTCTCTTCTGATCTTATCTGGATACAAGACACTAAGGTTGTATTATTCAGCACAAAAAACTGAATATTTGGACTTTCAAAGAGCTCAGGAGAAAGTTCAGCACTTTCACTGTAGTGATTGTCATGATTTTCACAGACCTGACTTGTTAGCATAGCAGGACCACCACTCATTGGATAATGGCCCAAGTGATTCACCAAATGGGTAATAACAGTGCGGGCTGCTATAGAGATTAATCCTTGTTGCATCTGAGTTTTCACTGAAAAAACAAAAACAAAACAAAAAAACCACAAATGAGTGGGAATAATACTGCTTCCTAGGAGTCATAAAACAATTAGAAAAGAAGGCAGACTTCATTGCATTGTTAGATCACAATCAAATATCTGAATATTAATATATGTAATTTAGGTTTCTTCTTTTTTTCTTTTCTTTTTGTGTGAGACAGGGTTTCTCTATGTAGTCCTGGCTGTTCTGGAACTCCCTCTGTAAACCAGGCTTAGTTTGATCTTACAAAGATCTACCTGCCTCTGCTTCCAGAGTGTTGTGTTTAAAGGCGTGAGCCACTACCACCCACATAGTTTTCTTATTATAGGAGTAATGGAAATTGTAGGGAAAACTTTTGTGATGAAGCAGTTTGTGTATTTTATAAGGAAGCACTTTTAGAACTGTTGCTTATGGATCCACAATTTAGACAGAAGCTTTTAAATGTAGATCATCTTTGAAGATCGAAGGTATCAGAAATCAATTCCCTGAAATACACTAAACATACAGATTAAAAAAACCAATGAAATCTATCTAACCGATAACATTTATCTCACAATGATATTCCAGATTTAGAGACATAGTTTGCAGCATCTTGAAATGTCATTTCATTCTGGCTTTTATTGATGATAAAAAGTGTGTCAGAAAAAAAGTGATACCTGAATTCAAATAGTGAATCAGTGCACCCTTATATGACCAGGAAACTTTAAAGGCCAAGCTCCAAATATGAGCTGTGGGGCTGCAGAGGCTAGTTTGGAGTGAGTGGTGTTAGGGAGATAACTGGTCATTTTCTTGATATTTTCAATTTAAGCAGCAAGAGGAGAGCTGTCACTGGTAAGGATATTTTAGTAATTCATGTCAGAAGAGGATGCTTTGTTGTATGAGTAGTGAGGAGGAGTTAGTGTTCCCGCATCCACTTAGATTTAGATATAGTTACCAAATGACTATATTTCTCTATTATTCTACTATGGTCAGAGAATGATCTTGTCTTGGTATTCTTTCTTTCTTTCTATCTATCTATCTATCTATCTATCTATCTATCTATCTATTCATCTATCGTTTTCCTGAAAGCTAACCAGTTGGGGAAACTAGAACTTACCTATCAAAATAAATGTAAAATTTTCAGAATTAAAAAGTCTTGATTTGCATACTATTAAACTTCCTTTTGGGGGTGGGGATGGTGCTGAGGATTGAACTTAAGGCTTCACAGAACATAGGCATGTGCTCCACTTTAGTTGAGTTATAGCCTCAGCTGAAGATTCCAATATTAAGTGTTTAGCCTGAGGATTTTTGGTAAAATGCATATAATTTTGTTACTACCAAAATGCTGAATATATACAAAAACTGCCTTATCAAAAGAGGCATGTATTTTATGTAAACTGTATTTCAACAAACTTAAAAATAAACTGGCTTGTACAGTACTAGCATGATTTCTTAAAGAAGAGTCTATTGTGTTGCATTTTTAAGGTTTCAGCCCTCGAAACTGAGAACTGGCATAGATAGAAAGTTTAGCAAGCAGTCAGTTTCTCTGCTCACCATATGATCTCTAACTCCCAACAATGGACAGTTTTCAATAGTATTCTGTTGATTTTTAAAATGTTCACATAAAAAATTAATATTCAACACACACACACACACATACACATTGAGCTACTTTTAAGTGTGTCTATGCTAGTTCTGAAAATCAGCTATTTAATAGCACACAATAACATTAAATAGTTCATCTTGATTTATTCTTTCATTTTCAAAGCTGTGTAACAAGATGATGAGAAAGGACTGGCTCCAATCTAACATCTGCTATGCGTTCCATAATGGCAACTGAGTAGGTATCAAAGCTCATCTTATACATGAGGACAAATGGTTCAGAAAGCTGGTCTTTTGCCTTACACACCAGTATCTATACACTTTACTTTTTCTTAAAGTGCCTTTTTCTTTGTGACAAATGAAAACAATGAATTTAAATCTTAAATTTTCTGTAAAACTAAGCTACCTGGTCTTAGTTGTTTAAGGGTTAAGATGATTTTAGGTCCAGATAGATGTTTAAAGTTGATAACGACAAGATGTGATGGAGATTGATTTACATTCAGAATTTTAGACGCACCAAGATAGAAAAAATGTTTTCTTCAAGGCTGTCAAATACAAATAGCCAAAACACTAAGAATGTTAACATTTATGTAATTCTTGATTGCATCATGGCTCTTCTTGCTATAGGTAGTTTATTGTATATATGTATACTAATATAAATGCATACGCCAAAATAATAAACATTAAAAAGCCCCCCAAAATTTCTGTACACAGGACCTTCAAAAGGGTAATATATAGCATAAGTTACTGAATAAATAGTTAGGACCCATAAGCAAAGTTCACCTAAATATGAGTAAATCATGTCTTAAATGGCAATGAAAAATTAAAACTACCTTTTTGTTTGTTTGAGACAAGTTTTCTCTGTGTAGACCAGGCTGGCCTAGAACTCAGAGATCTGCCTGCCTCTGCTTCCTGAGTGCTATGCCATCATGCCCAGTGAAAACTAACTTTTTGATACAATAAAAAAAAAAATTCTATTCTTTACTTGTACTTTCACCTAGGGAATGACATACTTAAACAGGTGAGTCATTCCTAAAAATAATCTTCTATACAGAACATAAAAGTTTACATCATGAAGGAAGAAGGGAGTACAGTTTAACAGATGCGATTGTCAAAAGGGATTAGAAACAGCTCTGGCTTTAGCTTGCTCTGTGATCATGGACAAATCATAGAAAACTCTTTATTCCATTGCTCTGTAAGAACAGCCTAGACTTATATGTAAAGATGAATTCAAAGCACCTATGTACAAAGCTCAGCATACAATATAAACCATTCAGTTTTGATAGTATTACAAGGACTAATCAAACCCCAAGGGTGGCCCTACTCACTCACAGAGCATAAGCCCCCACGCCCAGGCAGTAGTCTATCCTACATATCCTCTGCCCAAAGGATCAAACAGTGGGGATCCAGTTTAAAAGAGCTCCTGGAGCTGGAAATGGAGGTGCACTTACATAATCCTACACTTGGGTAGGCTGAGGCAGGAGGATCAGGAGGAGCTTCTGATTCAGGCTGGCCTGAACACATAGTAAGACCCAGCTCAAGAACTACAAAATATGGTGCCCCATATTTGACCATGTCCCTTGGATGGAGACGCCTGGTGGCACTCAGAGGAAGGATAATAGGTCACCAAGGAGAGACTTGATACCCTATGAGCATACACAGGGGGAGGAGGTCCCCCTCAGTCACAGACATAGGGGAGGGGAGTAGTGGGGGGGGGAAGCAGGAGGAAGGGAGGAATGGGAGGATACAAGGGATGGGCTAACAACTGAGATGTAATATGAATAAATTAAAAAAAAAAGAACTACAAAATTTAAAAAGTCTTATCCACTTAAATACTCGCCACCTACCTTAAGTAGTACATAAAAATACCAAGCTGTAAAAAGTTGCTGCAATCTGCTATAATTACTAATACTGAAAATACTCAAATGGTAGATTTCAAATTCAGATATGATCAAAACAATTTTTCTCCTAAGCTGCTTCTCTAAATTCAGGATCTATGCACATATATGAAAATATCAAAATCTCTTAACTTGTTAATTGGGTGGTTAGAATTTATTTAGATTTTTGAGCACTAAATTAAAGAAAATATCTCTTTCATACTTATCTCCTAAGATAGAAGGAAGACATAAAAATTCTCTAATTTAAAAAGTAAAATCAAATCCTAAAATAACTGTCCCGGTGACAAATGCAAAATGATGATACCAGCGCTTCTAGGGCATTATATAACTAGCATTCATTAAACAAACCTGGCTAATCAGGGTCATCTTTTCAGATGGTTACATTAAACAAACCCTACATCATTTGCAGCAAACCCATAATTATGGATTATTATGGCATACAAAAGCAGCAAGCCATAAAAAGCTGCTGCAATTCACTGTGCTATAAAAGACATGCAGAGGAAGTTAATTTTGGCAAATGCTTTAAATATTAGCTTTGCATAATATGTATAGGTGAAACTATAATTATGAAAGAATGGATCTTTGGAGCCTTTCACTCTGGCCCTGAAAATGATGATTTTTTTGCTAATAAAACTACTGACATTTGACAAAAAGCCAACTTCACTATACCTTGCCTTGTTCTGTAGTAAATTTAATAATTATAGCCATCTCTGTCAATAGTTTTCAAATCACTTTTCAATCCAATACTGAGCTGATTATGGGCACTCTATGTTTAGAATTCATTGGCCAAAAAAGTACTTGAAGACAGTGAAGCATGTCTTAGTCAAGGACACACTGATTAGTCATTTTTTTGCCTTAAAAAAGTCAACAAAACAACCTCCTCCTGCAAAACCCCCAAGAAAACCCCACAGCACAGTCACTATAGACCAGAGTAGATACAGCAGTCCCACCTGTTGAAACATCATGCCGTTCCTAACCTAGTCTGAATTTATGTGGTCCTCACTATCTTTGAGGAAGCCCAAAGGGAATAACTTGGTATAGATATTGGAATTCACTGTGTGAAGATGTGTCTCCATATATTCAATTGTTGATTGCTCAACTGGCAGAGTTAAGTAATAGCCAGACCTTGGTATTGTTATTTTTATGGTTCATCAACGCTCTCATATTTTATAAACATTCGTCCTTCCTTACGTGCCTAAATAGGATGTAATAGAGTTGATGACCAATATCTGGGCAGAAATTGGAGGGTGTAACTTCTGGAAGACAAGGGACTCCAGAAGGAAGAAAGCAAAGGCAAGAGATTTGCCAGAAGGACACGGAGGTGGATGGACATGAACAGGAGCAGAGAGGTAGAGAGTGGGCCATTTGGTGGGACATAGTGCCAGGCTTAGTTGGTTAAGCTTGGAAGCTGGCTGGGAATCTGCCCAACTAAAATGTCTTAAAAAAAGCTTTCAAATATTAAAAGATCTGTGTCATTATTCGTTCTGCGGGCAGGTCTAGGAGTTCTGCTATACATAGGAAACAAAAATGCTGAGTATTTGGTATCAGTATGAAGCTCACCTTTTAGATATTTTTTCCTCTACTTATTGTACTTTTGTAAGTCACTGAAACTGGGGGAGGGGAGATGGCTCAGCAGGTAAAGATGATTGCTACCAAGCCTGGGGACCTGAGCTCCATCCCCAGAACCCACACAGTGAAAGCACAGAACCAATTCCCACAAGTTGTTCTCTGACTTCCAAGCATATGTGCTCACACATACTCTCAATATTTTAAAAAGTAATAAAAAACCTTTTTACATATAAGTAAACTTTATTATTCTTTTTAAGTGTGCTGTCTTAGAATGCTACCTTTGAATGCAAAGAACAAACACCTGTTTATATAATACTTAGTAAGATAAACACTTCATGGTGTCTAAACAGTTTTTCATTAATATCAATTATTGTCTAACTTTCTGTCCTATTTCACTGTCCAGAATGTTTTTCAGAGCTAATAATTAAATTATTATATTCCTATTAATTTATGTATTTGTGTTCTAGGCAAATTGTTAGCTAGCTATATTCAATTATATTCAACTCAAAGCTGGAGCCAATCATTTTCCTTGACTTTTAATTTCGTAACTTCAGTTTTATGTATGTCATCAAACCATTATTAGGATCAAGACAAGTCTTTAATCATTTGTTAACTATTCTTTTACATTGGAAAAATCAAACTGTTCCTTCATAGCCTAATTTTTACCCAAAACTTCCTAGTCTGATGATGAGTCTCTACTTGTGTTTTAGGGTCCTTGGATAAGCCCCTGGAAAGGTGACTAGATTTTTAAGCTCCACTCTGCTGCAACTTTATTTTAAAAAGTTTTACAAATTGAGCTTCCTTGTTAAACTTATTTAAAGAAATTCTACTCCTTAAAACACCAGTGTTAAGATCCGCTGGCACAGTACACCAACTGTGAGCCGTTCTCAAGCATGGCCACCAATCTCAAATGCAGAGCCTTTGAAAGCCCTGCTGGATAGCCAAGATTGGAAGACAGTCCATCAACATCTACAGATGGAAATGGAATTAGAGTATCCATAGTCTGGTGAGAGCTCAATTGTGAGCCACTGCTTTACTTTCTTATAGGTGACCACACAACAAGGACATTTGCTCAACCATGTTCATAGTGGCCTTATTCATAATAGCCAGAACCTGGAAACAGCCTAAGTGTCCCTCAGTCAAAGAATGGATAAAGAAACTCTGGTACATTTATACTACGGAATACTACTCAGCTATAAAAAACAAGTAAATCCCAAAATTTCTGGACAAATGGATGGAACTAGAAATGATCATAATGAGTGAGTTAACCCAGACCCAGAAAGACTCAAATGGTATATACTCACTTATAATTGGATACTAGCCCAAGAGACATGTCCCATGAAAGTCTTCACTTACCAGGAGATGGAGATAGATTTGAGGACATCCTATTGGGACTCTAGGTGAGAGAAGTAGGGGAGAATGGGGATGGGGAAATAGAAGGAACCAGAGGGTCCTAGAAACCTATAAAAAGAACATCATGACAGGCGGATCTGGGGCCAGGGGTTCTGCTCAAACTACTGCTCCAACCAAGGACAATACATGCAGTAAACGTCAAACCTTACTCAGCCAATGGACAAGACATTCTCCAGAGTTGAGTGGAGGGGGGGACCGACTCTGACATGAACTCTGGTACCCCATATTTGACTACTTCCCCTTGGTGAGGAGGCCTGGTAGCACTCAGAGAAAGGATAAGCAGACTACCAAGATAAGACTTGATAGGCTGTGACCGTATAATGGGGGAGGAGGTCCCCTTCGGTCATAGACCTAGGGGAGGGGAATAGGGTGAAAGTGGGAGGGAGAGAAGAACAGGAGGATACAAGGGATGGGATAACAATTGAGATGTGACCTGAACAAATTAATTAAATAAAAAAATAAACCCTACTCACTTATTTCCTCAGATTTTAAGATATTCAACTCAGTTCATCCTTAAAAACCACTTTAAACCAGAACTAGACTTTAGTCTACCTACTTAAGAAACATCTCATTTTCTTTTTCCCTCCCTTTCTTTCTTTGTTTCTTTCAAGCTCCTTTAGGAGTACGATCAGAAGGGGGGCAGTGAGAGGGCTCACAGGTAAAGGCATTTGCTGCCAAGCCTGACAACTTGAGTTATTCGGGGAACCCATATGACAGGAGAGAGTTGACTCCCATAAGTTGTCCTCTATGTATATACACATATAATTACCATATACAAATTTTAAAATGCTATTGATTGCTGAACCCACTATATACTAAGAACTGTGCAAAGAGATTTACAATATAATCTGTTAGTTCTCAAAACAACCCATGTTGGCACTGATATTATTAAAATGCATTTTATAAATGAGCAACTAAAAGTTACTCAGGAACTGAGAGTTACTACCAAGTCTGTCAGACTTCAAAATCCTCTCATTCTTCAAAAATACCATGAAATCTACAACAAAGTATTCCTAATATTAAGTTAGCCAGAGTATAAAGGGAATGTTACTATATACAATATTAGTAACTGTACACATGAAGTTTTTTACACTGAAAACTAACTTATGATAGGTAATACGTGATTAGGCAGAGAAGTAATAGCCAGAGAGCTAGTTTCATGGATAGCCTCAAATCACAGCTTGTCAGGACCCAAGCAATACTTCTGTCTTCAGGGAACTCATGTTACCTTCTGTCACAGGCTGGAGCTTAGAAGACCGCTCTGAGTCAGGAGAGTGCAGAGGTTCAGGTTCTTTCAGACTTTCCAAATGCATAAAAGGATCATAATCTACAGATGCCAAATCAGAAAGGCTTACTGGAAAGTACTTTGGATTACTAAAACACTGTGCTCCATACACACACCCATGTAACACCTAAAGGAAAAGAAAATATGAAAAGAAAACAAAGTCACTAGTAACAAGAAAGCTTGATAAAAACAAGTATCTTAAAACTTAGCTCTTCAATAAAGGCAATGTTTAAAACCTTGTAAAAAGATGAGTGAACTATAACCAGTGGTTCTCATATTCAACAAGATTTAACCTCTCTCAAACTTTTGTAATGGAACGAAAAGTCTGTCTTATAAATGCATTTATAAATTACTTCAGGTCCTATAAGCAAAATCTACGTATTTTAGAAAATATCTAGTTCTAAACTAAGAATATACTCAGGAATGTTATTTCTGAAGTTTAAAAACACTTGGTTATGAAATAAATAATAAAGAACCAAGAAGATTTACCTCAAGCTGGCGGATCTCTGTGAGTTCAAGGCCAGCCTGGTCTACAAAGCAAGTCTAGGACAGCCAAGGCTACACAGAGAAACCTTGTCTAGAATAAAACAACAACAACAACAACAACAACAACAAAGACTTACCTTATAAATGCAATTGAGGACAGATTTTTCTGTCTTATCATTTTCTGCTCCTGTGGCGTGGACTGGATGGAGTAGTGTCTTTAAAGGTAAGGCCATGATCCAGTCCAGAAGGCAAAGTAGTAATGATACAACCAACTACAACAAATAACAATAAAATGCTTACCAATGTAAGTTATAAGAGAAGGGCTACCCCAACCCCCTTTTTGAGAAAGGCTCTCATATAGCTAAGAATGTGGCAGCAACGATGCTCTAATATTATCAAGTTGATAGGATCTAGAATCACCTAGGAGACAAATTGCTCTATGTCCATGACAGTTTAGAAATTGGACTGGGAGATTCTGTCTCAAAATAGTAAGGTGGAGCGCAATTGAGGAAAACACCAAACATGGGCCTCTGGCCCACCCCCCCCCCACCCCCAGCAAAGCTGAGTAGCTGAGATAGATGAATGCTACCTAAAATGCAGGTAGTACTTTCACATGCACTGGGATGCAAAGCTCATTCATCACTCTGCTCCCTGACCACACACACAGTGTGATTACCTGCCTCACACTCCTTCCTTAAATTACATTTATCAAGTATTTTATTAAAGACAAAAGAAAAATAACTAATACATTAGCCATGAATGAACTTGAGTCCTGATCTTCCTGCCTCCTCTTCCCAAGCACTGAGACTACAAAGCTGTGCCAACATGCCAGGCTTACGCAATGCCAGAGATTGAATCCTGGGCTTTGTCAATGCTAAGCAAACATGTTACCAATTGAGCCTTATTTCCAGATCACTGATTAATAATCTTCATTGATTACTAATAATCAATAAATCACGTTCTTATTCTTGGGTTTCTAGAATTTATTATAGGAACCATAAATCCTAAATTCAACTATGAATCCTGACACTGATAGACAATTCATTAATTATAAAAGTGATATACATTGAGGTTGAGCGTATAGGCCAGAGAAAGAACATCCTGAGCTTAGCACTCTAAGCATTACACAAAAAAGGAAAAGGAAACAAAACTTCATTCAAGTAGCTATACAAAGATATAACATAAAGTCTTAGTTCATATTCATATTCATTTAGTTCAATCATGTCTGTTTTCTGATTTTTCTATTCATTATTATTTTTTGTGTGCGTATGTGGTAGTGCATGTGGCATGAAGCTTGTGGAGGTCTGAGAGAACTTGTGGGAGTTGTTTTTCTCCATTCCAGAGATTAAGATTAGATCATTAGCCTTGCTAACAAGTACTTTTACCCATTGAGCCAGCTCATATGTCCAACTTTGCTGTGTGTATGTCTGTGCATGTGCATGTGTGTATGAGGCCAGACATCCTTGTTTGGTGTCTTTCTTAACTGCTCTCCATCTTTTTTGTTTGAGACAGGATCTCTCCCTGCACCCAGTACTCACTGATTCAGCTAGACTGGAGGGATAGCAAGCCCCAAATATCCTCCTGTTTCTGTTTCCCCAGCACTGGGACTACTGGTGTGTGCCCTCATGCCTGGCATTTTATGTGGTTCTGGATTTGAACTGGGGTCATTTTCCTTTTCTAATTTGTAACACTTCACTGAGTATCCTTCCAGAAAGCATTTACTCATTTTATAGAATAAAACCTTTCAGTAACTAAAATAATAGATAGCATAAACAATACTTTTACCCTAAAATAGAATTATCTTATGTAGTAAATTTCAAAATCATAATTAATGCTAAGTAATAATTAGTGCCATGAAAGTGGCAATCAGGCAGCTATGAGGATCTGCTCATCTTTAAAGATAAACTCTCCAAGTCAAGGTTTAATCCTATACTAACCAATGGACCCTTACAAAACCAAAACCATCCGTATAAGATGGTGGTTTGAATGAGAATGGCCCCCAAAGGCTTCTATAGATAGTTTGTCCCCAATGCGTGGAACTGTTGGAGAAATATTAAGGATATAGCTTTGTTGGAGGAGCTTTATCACCACAAGCCATCTATGAGAACAATATCTGTTCTAGTAAACCAGCAATTGTTGAAAAAACAGTCCATAATAAAGTTTATACCATTACAGTATTTTTACAAACAGGACACCAGATTTGGGCCTTTCTTTTGTTAGAGCAGGCATTACTGAGCTAGCCAGTGAAATTTAAGTAAGAATTATAGGTTACATTACAGTGAACAAATCAATGTTATCACATAAATGTTGATAACTGTACTGTGGTTATAAAGATGAACTGCTTGATTTTAGGAAGAACGTAATGAAGTTTGATGCATATACTACACTGTAGAGAAATAAAGCAAGTATAGACTAAAAGGAGGAATTAAGTGAAGTACACTATTCTTGAAACTTCCCTATAATCTGAAATTATGGCCTCTGGTGGTTGCTTACCAATGCAAGAGGCTCTGAGTTCCATCCTCAATATCAAAATAAACAAACCCAAATAAACCTCTGAAATTAATGTTCCAACTTAGAACTGAAATCAAAGTTTTGAACTGATGTCAATAGAAAGAGTAAAGGTTTTGGAATCTATCTGCCAATCGTCGGTTCCTTCCTTTCTTCAGATTCATATGTAGTAACAACTATATGAGTGTGTGCCATTTAACCCAATCTTATTTCTGTCAATTGGGGATAAAAGTTTTCATTTTGTTTTATTTCTCAAAGTTGCAATAATTCTTATGAAGTGCATATTAAAAGGGGAATTTCTTTTAAAAATCATCATAGAAATTATCTTCTCTCCCCCCCCCCCCCCCCTATTTTCCTCCCTCCCCACCCCCACCCCCAGCAGTGCCGAGGACCAAACAAAGGACTTCATGCAGGCTAGCCAAGTAAGTGCTCTATAAGTTGGCCATATCTCCAGCTCCTTTTAACCTCTGTCTATACACATGTTTAACATTACAATGTTATGTTCACCAATAACAATAGATTCTTTCAGAAATCTAAAGTTATTTTCTTAATACAGAGTTTACACATATTCTTGCAAGCCCATGACTAAGGATCCCACTGTAAGGGATTTGACTTTCATCCATAAGAAATGCCAATCTATACTGTGCCTGGCTTAACAGTATTAATGGTTCCTAGATAAAATAATGAGATCATCCAGTAAGTGCTTTTCTAAGTGTAATATATAAGCTTCAAACAAAATTTTGATGGGAGAAAAGGAAAGGTACAGGGATGCAAAACAACAGAGAAAAACCAGTGAATTTGGGTAATGCTCTGATGTTAATTCTACAGAGAGGCAGGTCAGACATTCTCAAGATGCCCAGGATAACAACAGGCATTTGAAAACTACAGAGAAATCTGCTTCTGGCTCAAGAAAGATGGAGTAAATCATGCTGAATGATCATTGCCTGCTGATAAGTGCATCTAGATCAAAGGGTAACCTGGATAAACTTTGAATAAGACCATCCCCACCCCCAGGCTCTTACTTGTCATTGTTGATTAGCAGAAGAGTGAATGATAACATTTAAGATAAAAAAGCATTCAGGGGATTAAATCCGTATGTTTCTTGGACTTGTCTTCCTGTTTCTTTTACTAGCCCTTCCTATTCAACCTTCCTTCTTGCCTGCTCATTATTCTCAGTTCTGAATCCTATTTAATTGTCTCTCCTGACGTGAATACATACATTCCTACCATTTTATACTACTCTTGTGTTGATAGTGTCAACAGTTTTATTCCCAGTGTTGAGTTGTGTAACAGGCAAATCAGAAGAGCTTTGCTGGTAGTCTCAGTCTGGACTTACTTTGAAGGGTACAGCCACAGAAAACAGAAACTCATTTTCCTTCAGTATTCCTATTCATTTCCTTGTATTTCTCCTTGGTTGCAGATTCCACTTTCTGAATATCTATATACATTCCTTTAGCCTTGGTTCATATCATCATCATTATAGAGACCTTTTTTTAACAATGATCATTCCCCCTGAGTAACTCATCATAGTTTCTAAAGTGACTTTTCACAAAACTCATCCTATTTTATTATACATTATATACCCAGAAGATGCACTACCACACAACAGGGACATATGCTCAACCATGTTCATAGCTGCCTTATTCATAATAGCCAGAACATGGAAACAGCCTATGTGTCCCTCAGTAGAAGAATGGATAAAGAAACTGTGGTACATCTACACTATGGAATACTACTCAGCTATTAAAAACAAGGAATTTCCGAAATTTGTGGACAAATGGATTGAACTAGAAATTATCATAATGAGTGAGTTTACACAGAAGCAAAAAGAGTTAAATGGTATATACTCACTTATATCGAGACACTAGTCCAAAGGGTACATCCCTATGAAAAACTTTACCTACCAGGAAAGTGGGTCAGAGGGGAGGACATCCTATTGAGACTTTAGGTGTGAGAAGCCTGGGAGAATGAGGAAATAGAAGGATCCAGTGGGTCCTGGAAAACTACAGGCGGGTCTGGGCCCTGGGGTCCTCCTCAAACTATGGCACCAGCCAAGGAAAATATAAGCAGTAAACTTCGAACCCCTACCCAGTCTAGCCGATGGACAGGACATGCTCCACCGTTAAGTCGAGAAGGAGATCTGACTTTCACACAAACTCTGGTGCCCATATTTGACCATGTCCCTTGGATGGGGAGGCCTGGTGGCACTCAGAGGAAGGATAATAGGTCACCAAGAAGAGACTCGATACCCTATGAGCATATACAGGGGGAGGAGGTCCCCCTTAGTCACAGACATAGGGAAGGAGAGTAGGGAGGGGAAGCGGGAGGGAGGGAGGAATGGGAGGATACAAGGGATGGGCTAACAACTGAGATGTAATATGAATAAATTAATAAAAAAAGAATAATTCTTGTTTTGCTACAAATGTTAAAGCACTTGTTTGTGGTAACTCATGGAATATGAGATACTAAGAATTCGTAAGTCTCACTGCTTGCATGAATTATTCAGTTTATGAACGGCCTGATAGTTCTGTAAAAAAAAAATAAAGCAAGCACTTTTGAAGAAAGACTTTTCTATAAAAGTCCAAGCTTTTTCTTATTGCATCCAAATGCCTTTAAAACCCAGCCATTTCCCATTTCTGCAATTTCATGTTTCCCAGTTATCAACCACATACAGCACACTCTACGATATGGAACTGCATTGTAGTTCACCAAAATACTGTTTTCTATCTCTATGACTACACATGTTATTCTCTATTTGAAAGAACTCTAGCTCTTGTCTCTCATGTGTTGAAAATCCTGTTCATCTTTGAAAAAAATCTCTTCTCCTTTAATAATTTCTTTCTATATGCTGTGCTATCTTGTATAATAGCAACTCTTAAAATTTTTATTAGTTTATTCATTTACTTGGAGACATGTGTGAGTGTGTATGTGTGTGTAAGGGGGGGGGGGAATGAGTATGTATGTTTGGAGGTCAAGAGGCAATTTGCAGGAATCAGTTCTTTCCTTCTAACACATAGGTCCCAGGGACTTAACTCAGGGCATCAGGACCAGTAGCAGTGTCCTTTTTTGGTAAGCCATTTTGTTGGCTCTCTTCTACTTCTCAATTTTTATTTTAAATTCAGACAGGGTTTCTTTGTGTAGCCTTGGCTGTCTTGGACTCTCTTTATAGACCACATTGGCCTTGAACTCATAGGGATCCACTTGTTTCTGCCTCTCTGAGTGTTGGGATTACAAGTGTACACCTACTTTTTATAGTATTTAACTCACTTGTGCCCTTGAAAACTGTTGGGGGTTGGTTTGATATATTTTGGACTTAATAAAAGTCCATCAGACCTGGGCAGGGAAAATGGGATAGGCATGGCTAAGGTTCCAGGGCTTGGGGAGACTGAGAATCTTGGGAAGAGGAGAGACCTGAGGAGAATAGTGCAGAAGGCCGCCATGGGTTAGATGGAAGAGAAGCAAATGGCCAGCGTGGATGGAGGATTTGCCCCAGATGAAGAACATGGCCAAGTATTTGGGATTATGGATGGGAGGTAGCTCGATTGAAATTATTAGAAGCAGATGGCATGGGATTAGGGCAGGTATCCCATACTTGCCCCACTACGGGAATTAGTTTAGGGAATTAACATCTGCCCTGTTACAGGTCAACTAAAGCTATTTTAAAATATAACAGGTGTCTGTGTCTTGATTGATTGCTAGTGGGTTATGCTGCTGTAATAATAGTAATAATAATTATAGGCCTGATAATAAACATTATTAGGCCATACTGGTAAATTAACAACAACAAAACTGTTTAAATAGTGCCAGCAGAACACCATTCACAATTTTTGTGATTAATAAAGAGGATTAAGTAAGCAGGGGAAAATCTGGTAGCACAGATTTTTCATAATAGCTAAGACTCCATAAAAAGGATGATATGAAGGAAAATTATTCATGAATTGTTCACAAACTGGGAACTGAAGTTTATACTACAGCCATACACACTAAAATGAAAGACTTGACTAAAGGTAGACTATAAATTGAAATGCTTAATACAAAATACTCAAAAAATTCAGAACTTTGTGAGCACTAACACAATGCTATAAGTACAAAAGTCAAACCTGATGTCAAATTACAGTATATAGTCCAAATGTAGGTGCACTAAATTACTGTATAAATTATCTTCAGATAAATAAGATGTACAAAAAATATAAAGGATTTTTTGTTTAGATTTGAGTTCTAACCCCAAGACAGCCAACAATATATATGTAAATCTTTAAGAATTCTTAAATATTTATATAGTCCCAAAACTTCTTCTCCTTTATATTTAGTTTATAGTTCTTAGTAAATTATTCTTCATCTTTAAATGGTATAGGAGATCAAGCACAGCAGTAAAAAGGGGAAAGGGTGAATAACAGGATAGAAAGGAAAGAACATTAACGACATTCTGAAAAATCTAAAGGTAAATGTCAAATGGTGGAACTTTTTTGTGCGTAAAGGAAATACCTTCTCCTAAAAAGCATGCTTCTAGGCGCATGCCTTTAATCCCAGCAGTCAAGGGGCAGAGGCAGGTGAATCTTTGAGTTTGAGGCCAAGGCCAGCCTTGTCTACAGAGCAAGTTCCAGGACAGCCAGGGCCACACAGAGAAACACCATCTCAAAAAACAAAGGCAGGCCAGAAGGCTGAAGAAGATGCTCCAACATTATAGAGTTTTGGGTGACTATTCAGGTAGCAAACTGTCTCTGTCATCTTCCCGTTTGGAAAGCCACTAACCTGCACTCCCGGCATACTCAGGTAATCAAGTTTATTCCTTCTCAAGTCAAGTCTTTGATGGAGTTGAAGACCAGGTAGCTTAGTTTTACAATGAAGCTTAGTTGTTCAGGGGTTAAGGTGTTTTTAGGTCTAGATATATGTTTTAAATTGATAATGATAATATGTGATGGAGATTGATTTACATTCAGAATTTTAGATGCACCAATACAGGAAAGATGTTTTCTTCAAGGCTGTCAAATACAAATAGCCGAAACACTAAGAATGTAACATTTATATAATTCCTGATGGTTCTTCTGGCTATAGGTAGTCTATTGTATATATGTGTAATAATATAAATGTATATGTAAAAAAAAGGTCTACCTCTAATATATTCTTGTACTCTATTGCTCTATTGTAAATATCTTTACCTTCCACTAATAACAGCTGTAGGGACTGTCTTCAGAGGTGGTAAGCTTCTCAGAAACTCTAATAACTTCATCATCTGGTAGACTATAGTAAAATCATTATAAGTAAACAAAATGGTTGCTATGATTCCTTAGTATCTTGAGCTTTAAAGAATTCAAATATCCATAAAATTAACACTAAATTTTCAACTTTATTTAATGTGCATAAATATTTTATCTGCACGTATGTCTAGTGCCAAGAGTCTAGGAGAGTAAGTTGGATGCCCTGGGACTGGAGTTACAGACTCCAGTGAGCTGCTATGTGGTGCTGGGAACTGAACTTAGGTTCTCTGGAATAGCAACAAGTGTTCTTAATTGCTGATCCATCTCTCCAATCCATACAATGAACTTTTGTATACCTAAGTATTGAAAAGCTATAGTTTGCTATACTTTATTTTGAATATAGATGATTTATCATATAAAAATTTGTTCCTTTAAAATCTTAAATTTAAATATTCATGATAAATACATATTAAATGTCAAAAATTTTAAGTTACCCTCTTGTCCAATTCATATGATGAAGCTTCTGTACTTGGCAAAAGGTGGGTGATAGTAGCTATTAGGATCTGTAGCAAAAGACAAATGAACAAGTAAGTTATAATACATTAAATTCATTGTATTCCTGAAATTTTTAATGATTTCATGCTTAAGTGATATAGAATCTATTGCTATAAGTTTAACATCAACATAACATCTAAACACAACATCTAACCCATGCACTGCTATTTTAATTTGTACCATGAAAGCTTTTAAAGTACATTTAATTATTAATCATTTATAATCTTCATGTAGAGAACCAAAACTAGATACATATGTTCTGCCCATGATAAATCATTTTATACTATTTCAATTCATAAAGGTCAATCTATGTGTATAAACACAGATATTTATGTCCTTTAGAGGAAAGTTGAAGATCTAACTAAAGGATTTAACACATCATCATACTCCCACCACCTAAAGAACCACATTCCTGACTTTCAGGATCTCCCTATCTATGTGGACTGAGCAGCCTGTACTGAAATACTTCAAAATCCAAAAATCCGAGAGTGTACTCCAGAAGTTATTGTGGTTGAGGATATCACCCAGTTGGTAGAGTGATGGCCTAGGATGCAGGAATCCCTGCATCACATCTATAGAATCACATAACAATGAGCTTGGTGGAGCAGGCCAGTAATCCCCCCCACTCTCCATATATATATGATATATATATATGTGCTATATACATAATATATGTAAATATACTCGAGTGCTTTAAATGAACACAAACCCTAAAACACATATGAAATAAAGAATATGACAAAAATTATAATTTCATCTATCAAAATAAGAAATGCTTGGTTTCAGTGATTTTTTTTTTTTGAGATGCAGTACTGCTACACTACCTATGCTAGCCTGGGTTCAAGGTTCGAGAATCTTGCTTATCTGGGGCCTCCTGAGTAGATAGTATTAGAAGTATGTGCACCATTCCCAGTTGTTTGTTTGTTTTTAAAGATTTATTATTTATACAGTGTTCTGCCTGTATGTGAGCCAGCACGCCAGAAGAGAGCACCAGCTCTCATTATAGATGGTTGTGAGCCACCATGTGGTTGCTGGGAATTGAACTTAGGACTCTTGGAAGAACAGCCTGTGCTCTTTACCTCTGAGCCATCTCTTCAGCCCTGCCACTTTTTATTTTTAAGGGATATTTATTTTATTTACACAAGTATTTTTCCTACATTTTTGTATGTGCACTAAGTTCTTTCCTAGGAAGTCAGAGGTGCTAGGTACCCTGAAAATCAGGAGCTACAAAGTTATGAGCCACAGTGTGGAATCAAGTTGGGTCTTCTAGAAGAGCAATGAGCATTATTAGCCACTGAATAATCTCTCCACCCCACCCCTTATTATTTTTTTAATGTATTATGTGTATGTATATATCTGTAGATTTGTGTGCTGTCTGTGTGATTGGTGTCCATGGAAGCCAGATAATGGTACCAATTTCATGGAGCTTGAGCTACAGAAGTTGGGAGCCACCTGATACGAATGCGTGGATTGAGCTCAAGTTCTCTGGAATGGCCAGTGCTTTAATTGCTACACCACCTCACCAGGCCCCATTTCTCAGGCTTTAGAAAAAGTTATGAGCATATGTTTGTCACTGTGTGGGTATGCGCATGTGAGTGCAGGTTGCATGGAGGTCGGAGCCACTGGATTCTCCTTTAGTTGGAGATTTAGCAGCTATAAGGCAATTGATGTGGGTGCTGAGAAGTAACTGTGGTCCTATGAAAGAACAGTAGATGCTCTTAACTGCAGAGGCAGTTCTTCAGCCCCTACTCTTAGCTTTTATTCAACATTTCTTTTGTAGTAATTGGGATTGAACCCAAGCCCTTGCATATGCTACGCAAGTACTCTACCATCCTTCTACTTCCTCAGCTCTTTAGAAGTCACTAAGTAGCCCAGGATGTCTTAGACCATTCTGAGTAACTGGTATTACAGACACCATCACCACAGCCTACCCTTTTCATTTTTGTGTACATGGTACACATGTAGTGAAGGTACTAGTACTAAACGTGTGTGTGTGTGTGTGTGTGTGTGTGTGTGTGTGTGTGTGTGTGTG